>VZTN01002627.1:11564-50879 GCA_013400515.1 Erpornis zantholeuca | reverse complement strand
AGTTGTGTTTAGAAATATTTCTACAAGATAGGGAATTTCTACAAAATAGGGAAAAAAACCGTAAATTCTGATTTGCCTAAGACCAGCTAAGGAAAAAACCAAAACCAAACAAAATTAATAGCTATTTAACCTATACAGAAACTTCATCTAGTAAAATTTCTGTATTTGTACACTGTCTGCCCAAATTTTAAAAATGTTAAAAAACTTTTAATGTTATTTGTATATAGAGAAAAAATAACTGATTGGTTTAATTAAGATCTGAAACTGTGAATCTAGTCTGTTAGCTCAATAGCAGGCCATGTTTCACAAAATGTTAGTCATGATTAAAAGTCATGGCTGCACTGAATTCCACCCACTGATTTGAAAATATGTATCTGCTTGGTATAGGCAAAGGCAGCTGTGTACAGTGAAATATGGCAACAGATTTGTATATGTGAACATATGAAGGTTTAGAACAGACTGTTTCATAGTATTTACTCTTCCCAAAGCCGAGTTATAGGAATAAGAGGAATGTCTCCAGCCTGCATTTCCCTTCTAGCTGCACTTCCTTCTTCTGTCCTGGAACCAATATTGTAACTGGACCACAATCAGGTGCTTCAGGTATGGGAACGTAAGGGAAAAATTCTTGTGAGGAACAAACATATTGAAGTTCTGTTTCATATCACTCATGTAATTGGAAGATTTCATATCTTCAAAATCACTTATATAGCCTTATAGCTGATCTTTCTAATTGACTGAAAAACTACTAGTTAACATACCCAGTAGAAACACACACAAATACAAAAGCGTTTTGTTAACTAAATTGCTGCAGGTAGTGGAAAGATCATAATGTACAATGTAATTTCTGAGGCAGAAACCCAGGGCAGAGAGAGATCTAAAGAACTGTAATTTATAGCTCCTTATCAGTAGACACACAATATGCACTACATGGTGATGTACCTGACTACTTGTATAAAGTAACGAGCCTTGAATAAATGTAAAGTTCTTAGTGTTATGAGAAAGCCACAGCATTCAAAGGATCTCATGCAAAAAATTAATCTCTGGCAACAGAAAAATATAACTACCTCAGATCTCATTTCACAGTAGAGAAATATGTGAAAATTTATGGCATTTTGCACTGAGATGCTCTGAAAAGAGCATTGAGGTGCCCTGTGAGCTCTAAAAATTATTTTACTGGAAAATGAGTATGCATAAAGTTCTCCAGCTTTTTTGTAATATCTTTTAACACATAATGATATTATGTAATGTCTTTTAACACAGAATGATAATTCCAAGTAAATTCCTTCCAAAATAGAAAAAATAAAAAATTAGCCCCTCAGGATAAGAATAAGTGAAACTTCATAGAAGCCTACCTGTATCTCCTGGAGACTTAGAGGTTGTTTTCAGTCCTCTCTCCTACATGCACAGAATCTGGTCTCTGAGTTTTCTGACTACAGTATTTATTTATTTTCCATATTAGCATAGCACTGAAATATAATGAGATGTATTTTGTTAAAACATTTGTACTTGCGAATACACACAGACACAGAGACACTTTTTCCTGTCAGGAAACCAAGAGTGAAACAGCATCACAATATCTGCTACAGGCCAAATTTGGCTATGCAAATCTGCCCAAAAAACTCCATGGCAATGAGTGGGCAAATGTCAGCAACTCCAGAGGACAAGAGTTGTCTGTTTCAAGAGACAGACAGCATCCTCTGCTGCCCTATACAGAAATGTTCAGGGCAAAACTCCTGAGAACTACTGCTGCCTGTCTGTGGCTGTTTCATGCAGAGCTGTGAGAGCAAAAGACATCTTTATTAGGTTTGGGTAGGACATTATGTTACATGTGTTTGCCCTCCCTTCCCTTCACTGTAGACAAAAATACTAAAGGTAGAAAATAATGAAAACCAGGGATTGTAGATATTTCCAAGTCAAATTCACATCAATGCATGGGCCCAAACTAAGTATTTGTGGCAAAATATATTGCACCAAATACTATCATGGCTTTCATAATATATATGTATTACCACTTGGACTGAGCAGTACTTGAGATGATGAGACCTTTCCACTAAGGTCTCAGTATGTAATCATGGATCATAAATTAAAAACATTATTCTTTGGAAGCAATATTATTCATGAGTCAATAGTGGACATCTCATTTACTTTTAACCTCTTTTTTGTGCTCTTTGTCTTTATACTGTTTTCAACAACAGTGTCCTTGGCAAAGCCAATGGTGCTGTTTGCACTGATGTCAGTGGAATTACACTGCAGTAAATGGGACCAGGATTAGTTCCATGACAGGCCAGCTATGCTGTAGAACCCTCCAGATGAACAGGTATATTGTTTGAATCACATGTGCTTTTCCTACAATCAGCTAAGGTGGAAGACAGTTCCAAACTGAAGCTCTTTTTGATAATGTTATCAGATTAATTTTCCAAATTAAGGAATTTGGAAAAATTAGTTGATTTCTGTAAAATTTGATGCTATGAATTTTTGAGAAAGAGATTAGGTCAGTTATGTTTTTAACAAGATTAGGTCAGTTATGTTTTCATCATTTTCAATGAAATAGAAATCATTATTTGAATAAACAGTTTATCACATCTTAACAGAAAGAAAATTTCCAGCATACTTTTATGAAAAAGCTTTTCATAAAAGTTGACTTTTGACAACATCTAACTAGCACAAAACAGAATGCTGCATAGCCAGAATTTGTGCGATGAGACCTCTCAGGGGCTTAGAATTAAGCAAGTGCTAAGAGCTTTACTGGACCATAGCCAAAATGCTCAGAAGCCATGCAGTTTCTCTTAAGGCTTGAATACTTCTGAGATATGTTCTATTATATCTATATGTTCTATTAGTAATTTTCATATATTGAGCAAGCATCATGGAAATTATTCTTGCTCAATATAAGAAAAAACATTGTACTTACTACAGAAGCGTGAGATTTCCCACTGTCGACCATTTTCCATGCTGGAAATTAATAATATGTTCTTAGTCTGTGAACTTGATTCTCCTCTTCATCTATAACTTTTCTTTTAGTGGAATTATACAGAAGAGCTTTTTATTCAAAATGATTTTGCAAAATACATTCTGAAAATGGAAATAAAGTACATTGACCTTACCTTATAGCCTCCAATAATGACTTTTAAATATGGGTTTTCCCCCTATGCCAATATATTTTAAACCATTTGCATAGTGGGTAAACAATTCTTCCTGCAATCTCTGTAACACTGACATGGTCTGTGAGACGTGAAAATTATCTAAATATAAGAACTAAAGCTAGAAAGAAACCCACACCAAAACTCCAACTCCCACCTCCCTGCAAAATCTGTAGTTATAGTGGTAGCTGAGTAGGAACAGGTTAAGGCAAAATCAACATGTTTATTCATTTAAACAATCTGAATAACTAGAAGTAACCATGGCATCAAATTAGTAATTTAATGCCAATTTCTCTTATCTTTAAAGAAAAACAAGACAAAAAACCGCCTACAATTTTTCTTCCTAATTTATTGTGGATCCACGTGCTAGTACTATAGCAATTATCCAGGCACTGTCAAGACTGAAAAAAAATATATTTTTCTTCCTTGGTAACCTTTCGCTTAGCACTTCAGAATAATATGCTCACTCTAGCACAATTAGATGCAATAAATATGAGAATGACTATTCTGGCACTTTTTACAAAAAAGAAAAAGATATTTTTCAGAAGGAAAACACTATATGATATGGAATTATCTTTCCTAACTTGCATATGAAAAGAATTTTAAAAAATTTGAGGTATAAGCTATCATAGGCAACCACCCATAATTCAGGCAGGCTTAATGAATCTGCAATTTGTACAAGAAATCTTATGAGGAGGGGAAACCTTAGGTGGTTCCCTGCCCCTGTACTTACCATGCATAATTTGAATTGCCCACAGTTACTACTCAGTTACAGGATACTACATTTTGTTCTCAAGTTTGGAAGAAGGAGGTAGTAACCACAAAGAATTCCATGACCAACACTTTGACCTGTTCCAGGTGCCATCAACTCTGATGCCTTAGTTGCCTTAAGTTTTTGGAAACACTGGTTAAAGCAAGAGCAGAGAGATTGGAAAAGATCATAGAATATTTAAGGGTGGAAAAAACCTTTAAGATCATCAAGTGCAACTGTCAACCCTTTCATCACCACCATGTTTACCATCAAACCATGTTCTCAAGTTGCATTATATTTTTTGAACCTTTCTGGGACAGCCTGTTCCAATGCTTGACAAACCTTTTAATGAAAAAATCTAAACTAAACCTCCCCTGAAGCAGCCTGAGGAATTTCCTCTCATCCTGTCACTTGCTACCTAGCAGAGGAAGCCAAGCCTCACCTTAACTACAACCTCCTTTGTTGCAGTTTTGGAGAGCAACAAGAGAGATCTCCCTTCAGCCTCCTTTTCTCCAGGCTGTACACCCCCAGCTCCCTCAGCTGATCCTCCCAATACTTGTGCTCCAGATACTTCACCAGCTTTGTTGCCCTTCTCTGGGCTCACTTTAGGGCCTCAATGACTATCTTGTAGTGAGATGTGGGAATGTGAATGGAAAAGCTTTAAGTCTTGACAAAGAGTTTAATATTGCCCAAGCTTGGGCAATACAGTAGCTTCCTCCAGTTTAGGAATAGTTGTTGACAACTTGCCTGGAGAAGTCAAGCTGATAAGGCCCAAACTTATAGGGGAAATTAATTGATTTGTACATTTTAAATTTATTTATAGTTATAAAAATTGGGATGAAAACTTAGCCAAAGATTAAATAATGGAAAAGAATATGGCTGGAGATATAAAGATGGATAACTGGAGATTGTCCAGCAAAAGAAAATAGCTGGGTAATTGCTTCAGTGCCTAGTCTATGGCCCACTGAGGTCAGTGGGAATGCTTTAAAGGGATTTCAGGTCTGAGAAAACAAAAGCACAAACCTGTAAATAGACATATGTCAGAGACTGAAAAGAATTCATGCCTCAAATACTGATATAAAGTTTTGCTCATTATAAAGAAGCTACAACAAAAGAAGCCTCCCTGAAGACTGGGACTTTGGACTGAAAGTCAAATTGCTGATTAGATAAAGGGAAACCCATTGTTCAGTCATCTCGGGTGGGGGGAAAGGTTTGCATCCACCAAAAGGCCAAAGCCACCACCTGCACTGAGGAGCATCCTCTGCTGAGTTTGGGATGGGGCAGAGCACAGCTCACAGGAGCCAGGTTTGAGTTATGGGGGAGAACACAGCTCACAGAAGCCAGGTTTGGGTTATGGGGGAGAGCACAGCTCACACAAGCCAGGTTTGGGTTATGGGGGAGAGCACAGCTCACAGAAGCCAGGTTTGGGTGGGGGCAGAGCACAGCTCACACAAGCCAGGTTTGGGGTGGGGGCAGAGCACAGCTCACAGAAGCCAGGTTTACACAGACTCCCCCCATCCAAGGGGGAATGAGGAGGTTTTGGGTGTGTGGTGTAACCTCTGGCCAGAGGCACTGAACATCCATCCTCTGTTACACAAACTGGCCCAGCTGTGGCACCCCCAACCCCACAGGCCACATCCACGGGACTCTCACGTGAGAGGCAGCTGAGGGGGAGCCACAATCCATCAAAGACCCCCAAAGTACTGGGCCTTGCCCCACAGGGCTGCACATGATGGAACAGACCCAGAGTGTGCTGTGAGAGACTGTCCCCTCCCCAGGGGACATGGCTGGACATTGATACCTGTCTCCAGGGGATATAAACCCATGGGATTCTACACCTCTGGGGGGACCTTCACCACCAAGAGCTGGAGAGGATCAACAGAACATCATTGGGATCCACAGAGTGCTGATATTTTCCTTATTCTGTCCCTGTCACGCTTTCTGTCCTCCCCCACCTATTTTCTACTTTTCTTTTCTCTTTCTCTCACATTTACTATACAATAAAATCCATATCCTCTTTCTCTCATATCTACTATACAATAAAATCCCTATTATTGTCACTGGTATATGGTCTCATTTGCACCATAATTTGGGCACAGAAATTTCTAAGGCACCTTAATAATAATTGGATCATAACAACACACACTGTCAGTGTGGTGGTCAAGGGGTAGCACCGTGAAAGAGAGTGATGGACCTTCAAATGGCCTCAAGACGAGTGGATGTAGAATATGCAGGTGGAATTTCTTCAAGTTGTCCTGTAAAGATCTGTGCAGAGGGAAGACAGGACACCTCCTATACCAGTGTCTCTGGTCTTTCATCAGAAGTGAGGAGATCTGCTGTACCATACTCCGATGGTGACAGCTGCTATCCCGGCTGTCATACGGGGGACTGGAACAAGAGCTACAGCACTCAGAGCAAAACCTGCTGAAGCTTGTAATCAAGCTTTCTGGTATGGATTAGTACAATCCTGTCCTGTGGAGACTAGGCACAGATGGAGACCTGTAATACATGTTCACCAGTGAGTTGCACACACATGGACAGGATGTAGCTGACCTTATGCTCTTGAATTTGTCAAGAACCACTAAAATGGTTATCAGTGAATTTCTGCATTGGACTTGTGGCCTGAGAAAATGCTCTTCTCTTCAATCCTAACTCACTACCATGAAGCATATTCTTTAATCCCATGAGGAATAATGGCCTTTGGGTTTCACTCTGTGCTGTACATAGATGTTTGTGGGAATGGTCTCCATATATCTGTCATGAGAGCAAAATAATATATTCTGGTGGGAAAAAAATAAAAGGCACCCCACATAAAAGAATGACTACAATTCAGTGCTGTTAACACAGACTTCCTTTTTTGTGATATAAATGTTAACAAGGCCTACTGGCAACAAAATTTGATTTGCTGTGTAGTATGAGATACAAAGAAGATGTGTGGTACTCCCTCCCTCAGAAGGAAACCTTGCACAAATGAGTTTTGTCAGAGAGAAGCTCAGTCTTGCTTGCTAATTTGCAGAAGTATCATTTATTGTACTTCAATCTCTTTTCCTTTTGCTCAGTCTTAAAGGGAAAGTGTGGGGGAGGACAGTGTAATACAGTGCTCTACTGTGCATGTGTGCATATTTTTAATTGCAATATATTTTAATGAAATACATTTTCATTTATTAAATAGCAGTGTGGCAGCATTTATTTCGTCCCAGGAGTCAGGATGCACTAAAAATTATATATTTTCATTTTTGTGTGTTAGTATGGATGAGAAGAAATCTAATATCTTGTTTTAAACTTGTGTGATATATATGTGAGAAAACTTCTTGAGCTGATTTATGCAGAAATACGTAAATACATATAAAACCACCCAAACATTGACATGACTAGGCTTGTAATTTTCCTGAACAATTCTGAACGTGGCACAGCTCCATTTACTGTGACTTTGTATATGATGATAAAAGTCGTAGAATCTCCTTTTGGAGGGAAGACATCACAATATATTTACACTTCAGCAAGGCAGAAGGGCAAAGGTGAGCAGGGAAAAATAACTTTACAAGGTTTTTCTTCTGTTTGTTGCATTTGAGATGCTCCAGCATACCCTATCAAGTGTCTGGCTGCTGGTGTGGAGCTCAGGTCCTGAATGAGTACTGTGCTGTACCTGCCAGCTCAAGCAGCACTTGATGCCCCTGTTTAAGCTACTTCGTTTCCTTCTTTCTATTTCAATCAGAGCTGGAAATCTATATAACCCATACCTTGGAAATGTCACAGCTGGGTGTTGGCTCAAGGCTTATCTTCCTTCAGTGGGTGGTGGAAAGCTGTGGCCCTGGGCTGAGTGCAGGGTTTCACTCCAAAGGGAATAAGGCAACTTTTAGAAACAACTTTAAGAAAAAAGAATTTCTGTGTTAATATCCATTGAAGACATATATATATATATATATAGCTATTTATTTCTCTTTTTTTCTTTTGCAACTAAATCATACTTAAAATGCAGTTGTAGCAATATATTTCTTTTTCATTCTTTCCTCTCCAAATTCAAGGAAAGTATCCTTTCAAGGTAACAATATCAGGACGTTTCTCACTGACATATACTTCAAAATATCTTAGTAAGATGTACTTGGAAAAGGAGGTACATTTCCTTTGAAAGATAGGCTGTTAAGAGGACCTATGCCTGTTTGACAGCTGGAGTTTCGTCTAGTTGGTCATAGCAAAGGATTGCATGATGTTATGTGTTGTACACAGGAAAATGTAAATGCTACTACTTCCCAAAGCTGTGCTAGAAACCATGAGACATTTTAAACTTCTGATACAGACACATCTTACTTAAGACACACATTTTTAGTATGGATTTATTAACGAAATGTAAACAGCTTAATCATGTTCAAAGTAAAAATGTTGCCCCTGGGATTTAAATGCTTTCTACTCTCAGCCAAATCTGACCAGTATATGGTGTTTGTGTGTTCCAGATTCCAGAAAGAATCACTGCTTTCTGGTGGGAATTCTTTGGAACATGCAGCTTTTATTAAGGTTAGGAGTTATTGAATCAAATACTGATGTAAATTCTCATCCTAAAAAAAATAATTAAGACTGCCTATTTTTTAAAAGAACCCACAACATTTATTTTACTGGAAACATTTGTTTCTCATTTTAAATGTTTTTGCTTTCACATTTTTCTGCCTTGTGAAGTTTATTTTCTTAGTGTTGATCATTTAATCTTCCATTTTAAGTTTTGTCTCTGAATATATTGAGAAAAACTTTTACAGTTTTTGTTTTAACCAAAAAC
This sequence comes from Erpornis zantholeuca, assembly GCA_013400515.1. Classification (NCBI taxonomy): domain Eukaryota; kingdom Metazoa; phylum Chordata; class Aves; order Passeriformes; family Timaliidae; genus Erpornis; species Erpornis zantholeuca. The sequence continues at coordinate 42,220 of VZTN01002627.1, read as the reverse complement.
ATGCAATGTAAAGAGCTTGTTAAAATCCAGTTAAAGGACGTATGCTAATCTCATCTTTTACTTAAATAATTAATCAGATAAACATCAAAGAACCCTGCCATTAAATTTTATATTGTGTATAATAATGGAGAAAAGAATAATTTTATAAATTGTTGATAACATCAACAATTTCAAAGTCTAAAGCTAACCAGACATAGAAGTGCCTTTCAACAAGGTCCAGCATGTGAGGTTCCCATTCCAGCATCATAAGCAGAGAGTCAAATTTTCTAAAGTTTTATTTGTTTCTGATTTCTATATAAAGGGGACAAATTTAGTGCATAATACCACTGAGAAAAATGAAACTGAGATGACATGAGCATGCTTATCTGAAAATGCAACTAATAAGTTTTTTTTTAAAAAGCATAATAACGACCTGTTTCCTTTCTCCATGCATTTCTGCACACATTTCTGGATGAGAGCATGGTATTCATATTAAATTAATCAAATATAATTTACACAGAGGATCTTAGTTCTTCTTTTGTCATGTAATCTATTTATGAACTACTGAGGCAGTGCAAGACCAGCAGGATTGCATAGCACAAAACTACAGCAGACATAGCTGGCATTTGAACAGCAGTCAGGCTTAAATTGTGTTTGACTGTGCCAAATGAAGATACAATCAAAGAAGAAAAATTAATAGACTGATATTCAACTTCAATTCATATTAATCATGTATACTATCATAAATGAGTTGTATAGGTAACATGAAGTTAAAACATGCTCAAAACACTAAGATATAATATAATTGCAGAGCTGTTTTTATACATTATGAACTATAAGTTTTTCATTGCTGTTCAGAATTTTTATACTAATAAAAGTTTATCCTTTCAAAGGAATATATTATATCATACATATAATAAATTATAATTACCCTTTTATTAAATTAATTTGTCTACCCACCCTTGATATCTCTTTTCACTTAAGAACTTCACTCTTCATAAAAGCATTGTGAAGCACTGCAGACATCATCTGAAATATATTAGCCTTAACTTGTGGGTGGTTACAACTAATAGGAAGAAAGAGATACAAATGCTTTGCCTGGTTTTGTCCCATTCCTCTGGGAGATAAGGACTGATAAGATCAGTAGCAAAACACTACAACATGTGAATCTGAACATATGCTGCTTGTTTCTGATTAACACACAAAGTATTGGGAAGAGAGCAAGTATCCCTCACCAGCAGTCTGTACATACTTGTATGTGCAAAAACCTCTCTGTATGGATGTATGTAAAATATCTGTGAATCCTGTATGGTAATTAAGGTGAAGTCCATGTACTACCACATCTAAATATGACTCACAAAATCATTATGCAGGAAATTTCTCATATGCATATGAGAAACCATATCAAAGAACTAACATGCACCTTCAGCCATGGTCCTTGTGATGCTTCCTAGCAAACAATTCTGTTCAAATCTTCTTTAATTTAGGTCTCTGATGTTCAAGGTGATTGAGTCTGAAGTGGATTTGCATTTCTAGAGCTTGACTGAACTAATCCCTCATTTGTTCTGCACTATGCAACAGCTTACACAGTGCAAGTTTTGGGGAGTCTTAATGAGAGCCCACTATTATCTCTCATATATGAGCAATAAAGGGGAAACACCCTGGGTTTGTGTCCAGTGCCTTGGCAAATAACTGGAATGTTGTCATCTATATCCAACCTTGAGGCAAGATTTGCAGATGAATAACAGTTTTTCTGTTTGAGGACTTCAGGCCAGATCTGACACACCAAAACCGTGGTGCAATCCATGCTGAGGAAGACAAACAGACAAGGAAAAGGATAATTCCTACCCTAGACTTCTCAATCTGAGCACTCTGAGTTGAATCTGGGGGGTAACTCCTCTTACAACAGAAATAAAAAACAGATCTAAATTTGTTCAATGCAGTTGGATCTGGTAATTTGATTGAAAATCATCTCTAATGCTAAAATGGATTGCATTTTCTATGACCTTTTTTTTCTTTCAAGTCTGCCAAAGCCCATGGAATTTGAATCACTATAAACAAATGAACTGAAACCAGAGACTATGAAAATTAGTTACTGTCCAGATTCCACACAAGATTTTTTCAAAAGGCCAGGTAGGTGAGGACTGTTTCTCAAGAAGTAGAATATGGGAGTAGGTGAATTCCAGGAAAATCAGTTATATCAAGATTATAAATACTCCTTAAATAAACATGAATAGCACTGGAGGGACTGCTGGAAACAACAGACTGAAGGATAGTTTGCCTGAAGAAAAAGCTCACACAGTTTGTAGAAGTCAAATGAAAACATTTCTTAGTACATTCCAGGTCTTCTGTCAAACTACAGGATCCCTTACCAACAAAGATCTTATAGTGTATCACGAAAAGAGCAAGAAGAGGAATGTGATTCTTATCTCTATCTGTGATAGAAAAGCCAATAAATCTCAGAGAAAAGACTAAAAGTGAATTATGAGGGCCTTACTGTCCTATCAATACAATGCATTTTTCTTCTTATAAGAATGATGATGTTGATTTAAAAGTGTGAAGAGGGAAAGAAACGGAAAATAGGAAAAGGGAAATGGAGTGTTTTTATCTTCTACCACAAAAAGTATGCTTACTGTTTTCACCTTTCATGGAAAATCAAAAAACCACAGTTTTATCATTTGTGGAAATTGTGACTGTGGTAGACCAGACAATATTTTTTATGGGTTTTTTCAGCTTTTAGCTATATAATCATTAAGATATACAATCCTATGTCTAAACTGAGAGCTTTTTGAGCTCCCTGTGCTTGCCACTGCTATAGACATGCTATAGCTTGAGCATGAGAATCTCTAAACTCTAGCTGTTCACAAGCAACTTGATTATGAAACACTTTGATTCACACATCTTCCCAGTCTAGCCAGGCAGCTTCAGTATCCTGCAGTGAGATACTTCTTCCCTCAGCCGACGGGAAAAAGAGATAGGCAGACCTTCGTAAAAAAGGAAAACTTTGAAGAGTAGTTCCGTTTTATAATTGCCGCATATAAACTTACTTTCCTTTAAAAATACAAAAGTTTCTCATCATTTATTATCAATTCAAATATGGAGAATAATCACAGCTGATATAAAATTATATAACTGGTACCTACCAAAGTTCTGAGCAATGTAGCTTACCTATTAAATTCCAGAGCCATCTATGTATTATCTGGGATACCTACAACCTTGTTGCCATAAAATTGAGTGTCAGCACAATTATATAACCCCTTCTGCCAAATTTTTTCCTTAACAAGCTCCAGTATTGATTTCTGATTTCCTAGATCCTTCTGGTAACAAGGAATAATATTGATAGGAATGGGCAGATTGATCAAGTCAACGCATGCCTCCGAGGCTGGTGTAAGGGAGGCCCTGCAGAGAGACCTGAACAAATCAGAGGGTTGGGGAATCACCAGCCATGTGAAGTTCAGCTAGGGAAAGTGCTGGATTCTGGTCCTGGGATGGTGTACAGACAGACTGGGGAATGAGATGTTGGAAAGCAGTGCAGCAGAAACAGACCTGGGAGTCCTGGTTGATGGCAAGTTGAATATGAGTCAGCAGTGTCCTGGCAGCCAGGAGGGCCAAATGTGTCCTGGAGTGCATCAGGCACAGCATCACCAGCCAGGCAAGGGAGGGATTGTCCTTAAGTTCTGGGGGCAGCTTTGGGCACCACAATAAAAGAAAGAGAAATAAATCATTAGAGAACATCCAAAGGATGGCAAGCAATGTGGTGAAGGGCCTTGAGGGGAAGGGCCTTGAGGGGAAGCCATATGAAGAATGGCTGAAGTCACTTGGTCTGTTTAGCCTGGAGGACACTGAGAGGAGACCTCAGTGCAGTTACAACTTCCTTGTGAGGGTAAGAGGAGGGGCAGGCACTGGTCTCTTCTCCCTGGTGACCAGGGACAGGACCTGAGGGAATGGCCTGAAGTTGTGTCAAGGGAACTTAAAATTGGATATTAGGAAATGGTTCTTCCCCCTGTCGGAGATTGGGCCCTGGTACCATCTCCCCAGGGCAGTGGTCACAGCACCAAGCCTGACAGAGCTCAAGAAGTGTTTGGACAATGCTCTCCAGCACATGGTATGGTCCTTGGGGATGTCCTGAACAGTGCTAAGAGTTGGACTCAGTGATTCCTTCCACTTCAGCATATTCTGTAATTCTGTGAACTACAGTACTTGAATGCCTAGGTGACATTCATGTCTCATTTACAAAAATTTACATTTCTGTTAAATGTAACACTGTGGCTTGTTTTAGTTTAGGAAAAATCCTGACAAATATTTTTCTAAAGGATTCAACTTTCTTATCAACAATAACGTATTCTAGAGATGTCCCACAAAAACCTATTATGTACTAAAATTGCATATTATGATATTGGGATTGGTTCACTTTAACCTTTGGACTGCAGCTTCAGGATGGGTAAAAGGATTCTGAGATCCTATTTCCATTATTCTCCGTCCAAGCTCTTGGGAAATATGCTTAATTTGCAACTTTCAACCAACCTTTCATAGATGCCAGGAACCACAGCAGGATGTTTTTAGGGGGCATGTGAGGAAGGGCTGGTTGAATATGAGGTCATGATACAAAATATGTAATCAACTCCTTTCCAACTAGAATTCTATCCATTTAAAACATAAAACCTGTGGTTCTTACTATTTCTTTATTTTTTATTTTATTTTAAATGCATCTTTTGCTGCAAAGCCAAGTTGTCTCTTTCTCCTACTAAAACACTCCACTAGAAAAAAATCATCATTTTTGTTAAAGTGTGACTATAGTAGAAGAATTATGATTCTCTTGGACAAAATCTCTTTGTTTAAAATAGTTGCCATTTTTCTACAGAGAAATAAGACACCTTGTTGGTGTTTTCTTATAGTAAACATAAGGTGACTGAGAGAAAATAGGCTAGATGGAAGATCATCATGGTATTAAATTACTTCTATCTGCAAATGCTGTAAATTATGTAGACATAAAAAGAGAAGTTACGATAAGAACTCTGAAGTGTTGTGTATCTGGACTTTAAAATGATATTCTGCTAAGGACTTTATTCTACTGCCAAGATTAAGAAACATGAAGTAATGATTCAGGAGTTGGGCCCTGTCAAAGGAATTCTTCTCTAAAAATATGCTCCTTCCTCTTGGATTTTTTTTTGATTCTCTATAGGAAAGATGATCTTGGATTATCAACAGTTGATTATGATTTTGCATATACATGTTTTCTTAGTTCTTCGTTTAACACTAGTTCTAAGATCAAGGCTGAGGGAAGTGTTAAAAAAGTAGAAGCTTACTTGCTTTTTCTATTTGTTAATTGTTTCTAAACGGACATAACCTTTTTTTCTTTCAAATATATCTGAGGCTATGGACCCAAAGAGTCTGTTTTCTATGCACCCATTTCTGCATGTACTAAGTACTCATATGTGCAGTTTAGCACCTAACTATTTTATAACATTTATTTTAAAAATTTTCTCAACCTAAAATTTTTTAGAAAAACTAAATTTTCTCCCTGCTTCATCAGAGCTCTTTTGGTCACTCATTTCACTTGGCAGTGTCTTGCTTGATGGCTGTGTTTCTAAACTATATCTTTTAAAATTTTCTGGAAGAATTTTATTGCATTGTCTTGTGACATTCAAAAATTTAATGACACACAAACAGAGGATGAAATGAATGCATGTCAAAAATTTTGGACTTCCTGTAGTATTTCTTGGAAAAAAATTGTATACAGATCAATAAATAAATTTCAATTCTTTGAGCACTGAGGGCTCCCTATATTCTAAAAAAATATTTCATCTCAACTGTAACTTTTTCTTTCTTCTTTGCTTCCTTTGAGGGTATTTACTTACAATTATTTTAAGATGTCTTTTTATACAAAAGGATTCGTGTGTTTTTTGGATTTTTATCAGTTTAGAACAGCATGTTCGTTGCAGTTCATTACATGCCCTGAGAAAAGTCGACATGTGAATTAAAGTTTTTTCTCAAGGAGGTCTTGCATACTTGCCTAACAAAATACATTACAAGTATAACAAAAACATATATGCACAGACCACAGATATAAACATTTTACAAGGGTAACTCCCATTCCCGTCTGTCTTCTCCTTGTGTATCAAACAAATTACTGTAATATAACAAAGGAAAGGCTGTTCTTTAAGTTGCTTTTCAATTGAAGCCTTGTCTTTATCTATGCACAGAGAGAACAAAAATGTTTATTTATACATGTGGCTCTTTATAGTTGTTACTCAAAAAGTGCTGCGTACAAACATCCAGGATTTCTCAAGCGAAAGTTACACAAACGCACACATTGAAGATAATGGCTATAGGTGAAAGTTCCATTTGGCAGCTGTCCACACAGCCTGAAGATATTAACAAGGAGACTTTAGAGGGAGATGCCAGATTTCTCTTCATCACTACCCAAAGCATTGTTACAGAGATGTCTGGCTCCAGGTCCAAGAATTTCAGCTAAAAAGAACTCCAGGAGTTTTCTTTGATTCTGCTTTGGATGGGCCCCCAGTAGCCCTCCCAAGGAGATGATGATGAAAGACAGTGATGAAGAAGGTTAGAATTTTTTTTAAGAAAAAATGCTCTCCAAAACCTTCAGTCTTGAGGACTCAGCTAAGAAAAAAGGAAGAAAATATGAAGAACCAAGGGGTCTTAAAACTGGTGACTCTGCTGTGTTGGGAGACCAGCAGAATTACACAGTAGGAACAGAACCATGCTTTTTAGTCAGATTCTTTAATTCAAATTTGGCCTTCTTCCTGAAGTATTTTATCTATATAGAAGACACATTCTACCTTCTGATTGAATTATTTTATTCTGGCAAACTTTTCTCTACAGTGGTCTACTGAACAGTTGGTCAGGTAATAACACTTGGAAGAGGTTTACAAGAGAGGATCATTGAATCTTAGAATGTTCATGTAATTTGAAATAATTGGAAACAAAGAAATTTTCCTTCATTCATTTGCCTGAAAAGTCCATCTACCTTCTCATTTGAAACAAGAGTGTTTTGAACTAAAACTGTAAAAACTAAAACTGTACACTGAAAGATAGTGAAAGTTACTTCATTTTGTTGCTTTCAGAAAAATCACCTGGTTTTTGGTGCTTGCAGGAGATATAGTGGAATATTTCCACTATAGTGGAATAGCATCTGAGGTATTAATATAAAATCCTGTAACTACTGGAAGTGGATCATGAAGGCAAAAAGCAAAGTATTTCAGAAGTGGCCAGGCAAAGATCTGTTATTTTATTTATATTTTCTGAAATTTGTTCCAGCTATCGAACAGTTGAAGTATTTTTTTCAACTGACACACCAACTCTTACAGCATCTCTGTTTCCAGCTGGTCAGTTAGCTACCCCTAACAGGAGTTATAACACTACGGAAATTAGAGGGTAAGATACAGTTCCTGCTCCCTGGATGAAATGCAGTTGGCACGCTCAAAACCTATTCCATGATGATTCCCCATAAGCATGATCTGCAACTGTAAGCACCAGCTAAAGGGGATGGAAGGGAGGTGGAGCAGAATGGAGAAGCCGCAGCCAAGCTCTGTTGAAATCCTTGTTGGGAGGGGAGCTCAATGGTACTTTATAAACTGATAAACCACATAGTGCCTGTCAGCTGCAGGAGATAGGGGAAGATGTCCTGCTGCTGAGCCAACAGCTGCGGCAACATCACTCTCTTCAGATGAACTTGGTTCATTATAGCCTAATTGTAATATTAACACACACCTCCATCCCAAAGTTATCTGTCTCCAAGTTATTATCCCCTCTTACAGGCCATGTGCTCTATATTCTTCTTGACTGTATCTTTAAAAGCAAAGTGAGGCAGTATTACAATGATCAGTAACAAAGGTATATATGGCTAGAGTCACTTAAGCTCCACCTAAACAAAAAGAAATAGCATAAAATTAGAGAATGGGGGAAAAGGTAGGGAAGACTCCACTGTAAGTACTGGGATCTGTTGATGTGCTGAACCTGTCTTCTTCCTTATAGCCGTTGGGAAAGAAATATCCTCTGTGCAGGATGAATATTTTATTCTGGATTGTACATTGCTTGTCTGTACATTGCTTTGAATACATTTTTGCAATCAGATACTATCACTGACAATCCTCAAATCTTAACCTGCCATAGTTTTATATTATTAAGGAGTGTTATTCCATAAGCTGTTAGCATGAGTCCTTCATGGGCACTAACTGGCAGCAGATAACATACTCGAATAAAGAGGAAGACCTGTTGAGGGTTCTCCCTTATCCTCTTGGCATATTTCCCTGACTAAGTCAGTCGAACTACCCCCCAGTCCAACAAGACTGCTCAGGGCAGAGCCCTCCCCACAACAGGATGCTGACACTCTGGTTGGGTGCAAGGGTCTTGGCTTATCCTGTGGCATGGACAGACAAATTAAACACTAAAGGTCAAGAAAACCTCCCCTCTCCACATGCCAAAGTATGAAGTGAAAACTTATACACTTAACAAACTTACACACATAATTAACTATTTCTGAGAACAATGATCTCTGTATTTCTCTTATCTTTCTTTCCAGTATTTAATTAACTAGTACAACTTTTAACATTACTCAGCTTTCTTATACTCTCCTTCAAATATTTATTAAGGACATTTCCTCAAGACTTACCTTATTATTATTGATGGGCACTCAGCAACTGGCAAGCATCAACTATCCCTTTGTGGTGTTTGTCTCCCTTACTCTTTTCATTCTTACAACTAAAAATATCCTTGAATCTTCTTCAAAACAAAATAAAATACAAAAAAAGAACTAAAATTTATTAAAAAAACACTAAATATACACAGAACTGTTCCTGTTTTCCCTTATACCTGCCTTTATATTTGTACCCTTATCATCAAGACCTTATTTCATTTTTATCTTCTGAACTCCTTTCTGCACTAGACACAGGACAACTTATTATCCAGCTCTTGGAGTTATCAAGCTTTTATTGCAGTTCTCACTCACTATCATGATATGAGCATTTAGTACTAACATTTCTTTAATGATTGAAGAGCAATTTTAGTCTCCAATCAGATAGACAACTTTGTTATCCAGAGTTCTCAATACAATATCCTAAGTAAAAAGTTAACAATCAGTAAATTAATCAATCAATAACAAGTAATCAACACATTAAATAAACAATTATAATAAATATTTTATTTGTCCCTCAATATCTGAGGCACATGAATACCATAGTGAAGGCATGCAAGGGCAATAAAAGTTTATTATTAATATTCATGGGTTGAAGGGGATTAGAAAGAAAAGAGATGAAAGACATGAAGTGTGTTTTCATTGTGCCTGCTCCAAGTCACTGCAGAATTTCACTTTCTGTCTTATTTATTAATCAAAAGACAAATTATCCTGATGTTAAAGAAGTATAGCAGGGAGGAAAATGAAACAAGTAGCCAGTGTTCTTAATATTTAATGTTGTTTCCCTGTAGATACAATTTTCATTTAAGTTTTACTATCACATGTATTTAATAAATAAATAAGTAATTAAGCCAGGCAGACTTTGTTTAAACAGTTCAGCAGTTAAAACTCCTCTTTTTCCTGTCATCTTTAACAATAAAAGTTTACAGCAGCACTAATGTCAGTTCAGTCTTATCACACCTTTGGCAACCTGTGCTTCCTGACTTCAGAGAAATGTAATAAAATGGATGGGTATTATATTTTCTTCATTTTTTTCATAGATCCTAGATTCTAATACTAGTAGAAATCAAAAGATCATCTTGTTTGACCTGCTTTATATCATAAGCCATTACCTTTCGTATAGGTAGCTTATTTTCAGCCCTGATGCTTCACTTTAGTTAAAGTTGATTTTCATAAAGCATCTCATCCAGAAACACATCGTCCCTTGATCTGAAGACAATAAAGAAGTCCTGTGCAGAATCCACTGTTTCTTTTGACAATTTGCTGTTATGTAATCCCAATTTTTAAAATGGGCCAGTCAGGCTCGCCTTGGAGAAAGATCATGGAGAAACAGATCCTACTGGACACAGTGCTAAGGCACATGGGAAATAGGGAGATGGTTGGTGACAGCCAAAATGACTTCACTAAGGGCAAGTTATACCTGACAGATTTTGTCACCCTTCTTCAATGTGTTTACAGTGTTGTTTGGTAAGGGAAGAGCAACTGACGCCCTCTGCTTGGATTTGTGCAAAGCATTTGGCACTGTCTTGCATGACATCTTTGTCTCCAAACTGGAAAGACAGAGATTTGGTTGATGGACCACTCAGTGGATACAGAATTGGCTGGATGTTCCCCCTTAAAGTCGTGAGGTCAACTGCTCTATATCCACATGGAGACCAGTGACGGGAGGTGCTCCTCAGGGGTTGGCATTGGGACTGAAACTGTTGGATGTCTTTGCTGGCAACACACACAGTGGCATTGAGTGTGCCCTGAGCCACTTTGCTGATGATACCAGGTGGTGTGGTGTGGCCAACTCTCCAGAAAGAAGGAATGCCATCTAAAGGCACCTGGACAGGCTTAACCTCATTACGTTCAACAAGGCCAAGTGCAAGGTCCTGAACCTGGGACAGGACAATAAAAGGCATAAATACAGGTTGGGGTGGAGAATGGATCGAGAGCAGTCCTGAGGAGAAAGATTTGGGGGTGTTGGTTGACAACAAGTTCAACATGACCTGGCAACATGCAGTCACAGCCCAGAAAGCCAACCATGACCTGGGCTGCATCAAAATCCATGTGGCCAGAAGGCTGATGGAGGTTTTCCTCTGCCTTTATGCTGCTGTCATCAGAACTCACCTGGAATACTGCATCCAGATCTGGGAGTCTCAACATAAGAATAATGTGGACCTCTTGAAACCAGTCAAGAGGAGAGCTACAAAGATGATCAGAGGGCTGGAGTACCTCTCCTGCAAAGACCAGCTGAGAGAGTTGCATTGTTCAGCCTGGAGAAGAGAAAGCTCTAGGCAGACCTTTTAATCTGCCAGTACCTAAAGGAGGCTGTCAAGGATGATGGAGAGGGGCTTTTTACAGGGGCCTGGAGTGATTAGCCAAGGGGTAATGGCTCTAAACTGGCAGAAGATAGATTTAGACTAGAATTTGTAAAGAAATTCTTTACTGTGAGGGTGGTGAGGCACTGGAACAGGATGCCCAGAGATGTAGTGGGTGTCCCATTCCTGGAAGTGCTAAAGACCAACTTGGTCTGGAGGGAGTGTTGGGTAAGGTGGGTTGGCAGAGGGTGTCCCTGCCCATGGCCGAGGGGTCAGAACTACATAATTTAAAATCCCTTCCACCACAAGTCATTCAATGACTCTTCTTTTCCTCCTTTCAGACAGAGAGACCACATCACCCCTCAATAGACCAGGTTTTTCAAAGCAAGTCCCATGGTCTAAGTAGTGAACTGGTTGTGGCACCAGTCCTGCAAGCATTGGTTGATTTGCCAGATTTGGCTGGCCATTTCAACCCTTATCTTTGACTGGGAGGACTGATGAAAACACTTCCTATATTCCAGAGTCCCTTCCTGTCCCACTCAGGGCTCTGTAATCCTTCTAATACCTCTATACCTTTTCCTGGCTGTATCACTGGCATCTATGTGAAACAACAGCCGCAGATAATAATCAGCAAATTCTGTGATGCTTTATCATCTCTCAGCAACAGCTCTGAAACAGACCCCTAGTGAAAAGCACACCTCTCTGGAGAGTGTGCCACGTCAACAAATGGGGACTTTCACACCTCTCAGAAAACAGTTGCTTACAGCTATCACCCATCACCTTTTCTTCATTGCTCTACCTCTTATGTGGAGAGCAGGTGGAGCTGCTTTAGCATCTCTCCTGAAGTAATGTCTTTCCTCTTCATTCTGCAGAGCAGTGAAGTGAATCTGCAAGGGCATCTCAGGCTTTGGGAGGAAGTCTCTTCCTCCTGAAGGTCCTTTCCATTGCGAGTTTCCATTATGCAGATTATTGTCCTGTCTCCCTTCTGTATGTGCTGGTGGGTGAGTTTTCAGATATTTGGTCATGGAACTGCAGGTTCCATGATGTTGGAACCTACTATCTCATTCCTTCTCAGCCTCCCTGCTGCTACAGTCTTCTCACCACCTCCTGGAGCTCAGCCCCCTTCAGGTCCTCCATGTGTCCCTGACCCAAGAGAAAGGTTTTGGCACAGGTCATTCTACCTGACCGTCATAGCAGGATGGTGGGCACTTGTCTGAGATGAAAGGCTGCTGTTCCCTCAGGGGACTTTGCACCATCTATCCTGGGTGTGGCCGGTGTCTCCACCCAGATAGACCTGCTGAAGGAAGAAACTGAAGGTCAAACCTCAGACTGCAGAAGCACCCTTGACCTGTGCAGATGGTCACAGACTGGTGTCCAGTTAATGGGTCGTATGTACCTCAAGTCTCTCCCATTGCACTTGGAATGTCCTTCCTTCAAAGGGGCTCCCTCTTGCTCAAACTTCTGTGTGAACCTCCCTGGCTGATGTGCCACGTCATTTGCTCTGGTCATGGTGCTCCTGGTTGCTTGTGCTCCCCAAGGCTGCCTCTGTAGGAGTGAGGGGCAGGCACCAATCACTCTTGGCCCCACAGCTTGACAGCTTCTCTCGTGTAAGCTGCCAAATCCCAGCAGGCCTTGGCACTCTCCTGGCATTTCCCTAGCTCAGGAAACCCAACCTGGATTCCCAGTTCTGCTGCAAAACATGCCTGCAGTCATTAAATGACTTGAAATTCATCTTGAAGTCATATTGAAAAGTCCCTAATTCTTATTCACACTTTTCCATTAAAGTGTTCCTCTGCATCAATTGTATTTCTAATTTTCATCAGATGTGAGAATCTGCCTTCTTTGAATCATGGCTTGTGTCTGTTATTTCTGCTGATTTTCTTTTATTTGCTTACATTGAATAGAAGTTTTGACCACTATTCAACCATCAATTTCTAGCTGAGTGATTATTACATTGTCATTATCTCCTGTGATGAAATTCAATGCAGCATGATCCATGCAAATACCATACAATACCTTTTGTGTTAAAAAATTATCCTGTATGATTACTTAAATACTTTAATGCTGTTTTACTACTGCCTGCCTGAAAACCTCAACATTTCTCTGAATATGAGTTTTCCATTGTACAATTTTTTCCTTCTGCACAGTCTGGACAGATAATGAATATATCATGGTTTCCATATGAGTATATGATCTGTCACAAACTCCTACAGATCTTCCTTTCCATGCATTGTCCATGGGTGTGCTTATCTGCAATTATGCTAGGATCCAACCATCCAAACTATTCGTAGTTTTACAATAGGAAATGCCTGTCATAAGTAATGCCATCTGTTATGCCCTCTGCATGCTCCATTTTTTTTATAAAACTCACATGATTTTAGGATAACAACTGAATGAGCCCCCCCAATTGATTTCACTGGCTCTATTCAAGTAACATTTTTCTTGCCAACAAAAAATCCAGCTTGTCTTGTTTATTACCCATTTTCCTACTATCTGAAGGCTAAAATCTACACTTCATGTTCATCATTTTTCAGGATGACCCACATCTCATTCTACATGTTGCTTGCCTTGCTCTCAATTTCATAGTATTTAGCTAGGTCTTTGTGGAGTTTACAGCATAATGCTGCTGGAATGTAACCACAGCAAAAGCTGTGAGATTAATAAGGATGTCCTGAAAACATTCTTTCTCCATTCTCTGGTAGCAATGCCCACCTTTCATGTATGAGACTACCAGATGGTCCCTGCTAGACAGGAGAATGAGGCAGTTTACTTAAGTCAGAAATCTTGAGAAATATCTCAAACAAGTAAAGCCATTTGGCAGCGTCAGGGCACTAAAGAGAAACAAATTGCCTCTGACACAAAAAAAAAATCTGCTGATGTGGAGGGGGAAAACTAGTTCTCTGAAGACCAGTCTTAGACTAAAATGAGCCAAAAATGTGCCCAGGTAGCAAAGAGGCCAAGGGCATTCTGGCCTGTATTAAAAGTAGTGTGGCCAGCATGAGGAGGGAAGGGATTGTCCCTCTGTACTTGGCACCGGTGAAGCCACACCTCCAGTGCCGTGTCCAGCTCTGGGCAGCTCACTCCAAGAAAGACATTGAGATGCTGAGGTAAGTGCAGAAGAGCTGCTGAAGGGTCTGCAGCACAAGTCTTATTAGGAGAGGCTGAAGGAGCTGGGGGTGTTTAGCTTGGAGGAGACTTAAGGGTGCTGATGTCACTCTCTATAAATACTTGAAAGGAAGTTGTAGCCAGGTGGGGGTCAGTCTCTTCTCCCAGGCAGCTGTGACAGGACAAGAGGAGAGAGCCACATGCTGTGCAAGGGGAGGCTTAGTTTGGACACCAAGAAAAATATTTTCAGCAAAAGGGTGGTTAACCTTGAAAGGGCTGGCCAAGGGAGTGGTGGAGCCACTGTCCCTGGATGTATTCAGGAAATGACTGTATGTGGCACTCAGTCTACCTGACGTGGTGGTGTTTGGTCAAAGGCTGGACTTTATGATTGCAGAGGTTGTTTCCAAATATAATGGTTATATATTTCTATGATTTAATATACCATTTTCTACCTTCATCAATTTAAAATAGAACAAATACTGATAAGTGAGGTTCAGTGCCTGAGGACCTCTACCAGCATGTTTCTATGTAAAGATTTACTCGCATTCTGCATTAGATTTCTTATCTCACTACGTACTTTGTGTGGTTTTCTCTATTGCTTACAGGGGTCAGGGGCATGGGGAGGGTGAGAGGACAGAAGTGATGAGAGAGATGGGATGTTTTCTCATGAGCTGCTTAACAGAGTACTTGTCTTTCAGTAGTCACTGTCAGAACCTGGTAAAAACATGGTTTTTATATTTTTTCTAAAATGAGACATGAAATGCTGCCAGCATATATTTTTCTCTGCCAAATATTTAACTTGTGGATATTTGTCTCATGTGGAATGACTGAAATTGAAATCATCTCCTTGTATGACTAGGATAATGTCCCCTATATTTTTTAAGTCCCATTTGGACTCTTTCCACAAGGATGTTTTCTGATCAAGGATTGTCTGAATGTAATCCTGTGAAATGTGCTCTAGGGTGACCCTGCTTTGAGCAGGGAGGTTGGACCAGTTGATGTATTGTGGTGTCTTCTAAACTTACACATTCTGTGATTCATGGAAGAACCTGCTCTGATGCAGTTAGGCACTGGCTTCCCACCTGACCATTGCCAACATCTGCAGAGAAGTAACAAAACTGGGAATATAATCCAATGAGTGGGAAGTCAATGCAACATCTGTCTTTCTTATCTTCTGCTCATTCACACATAACTGCACTTTTTTTCATTGGCATTGGTGAAACAGTCTCTCAAGCATTTCAGTAATGTGTGTTTCACTGCATGTTCTGTTAGATTGTCAGATTTCTGCAACTCATTTAGAAATCTTTTTGTTTTAAATGAAGTTGATAAAGTGAATGCTGACTTTTCATCTTATGTATTTCTTCTATATTTTCTAGAGTTAAGACTGAGGATCAAACTGGTAGGAAGCAGGTTTATGCAATTCACGCATATCAAAATATAAGTAAATGTAGTTGCTACTTCTGCATAGTTGAAAGCATGTCTAATATAACAATAACACTAAGAAAGAGAAGACTATGTAACTGTTAGGCTTAGGCTTTGTTGATACTTGCCTGGTGTATCTTTTTCCCTAAAGCCTTATACTCTGTCATTGCTATACACTAATAAATTAGCATTTGATTAATAACACTATATTAGAGGAATCTGGGTAATATTGCTCACATCTCACCCTTAAATATAAAGGGTAGCCTAATTACCCTGTGTTAGAGCACAAAACTGCTTCTGAAGATGATTTCTGAATGCTCTATATTCATTAAAATATGAATCGAAATTATTGGATTTCAAATATTAGCAAGTTCAATTACCATTCTTGGGGCTTTAAGCTCTCAAACAATCTACCATTTTCAGCCTCTATATTGCCCACACAAAGCTCAGTTGCCAGGATGTGGTAAGTGCCAGATGTACATCTCTCTCTGTGAAACATTCAGTGTCACTGCTCCTCGGTGGCCTCTCGGAGCAGGCTGAGATGTGGGGACTTGGGGCCATCTCATGCACAAGACAGCTCCTGAGGCAGCAAAATGAGCAGAAAATGGGGGATGAGGACATGCTGAGGACTTGCTTCTTTGCAGGCAGACACTCGCATTGCACTGCAAAAATACACAGTGATACTGATCATTCAATGAGTTAATGTGACCTCTTGATCTTAAACTCCAACATTTGTGGGCGACAGAGAGTTTTGAGAAAAAGTTGTAAAGAGAAAGTGGAATAATATATGATTTTTTTTTTTAACGGTCAGCCTCATATATATGATACTTTGTGTTACATCACAAAGTGTTACATCACATCAAAACAGCAACAATTAAAAATAAACAAACTATTATAATTTTTAAATAGTTATTAAAGCAAACTTAATTTTATATGGCCAAAACATTTCACACATGTCAAAATTTCTTTAGTGTGCTTCAATTTACAGGCACTGCATAATACCAGAAGGAGGAGAAATAGTACAGATGAAACTAACTGGAATTTGAATGGCAAAGGATGGTAGAAAATAAAGACTTCTTGGAAAAAAAAAAAAAAGATAGTCTGTGAACAGTATGATGAAAGAGTAAGGAATGAATGGAATTTCTCAAAAACAAAAGAGAGTATTTGAAATTAATTTGACTGAAAAGTAAAAAGAAAGTTTTTCTACTGAGGTTGCTTCAAGAAACCAAAATAGCTTTCAATTAAAAATCAGAACAGACGGGAATTTCTCTACTAAATATTAACCAGCTATTTCTGCAGCTAGCCTTTCAAAACAGGTCGATACTGGCAGGCAAAGGAATCCACAATCAGCACAGTACAAGACGTGTTAGAAATACTGCTGTGGATGACATGCAGAACCTACTTTTCCAAAAAGAAAAAAGAAGACAAATGCAGAAATCAAAATTTGTCCTCAATGCCTGAGAAATATGCAATCATGATGTGTTTCTTTAGTTGCAGAAAACAGTCCACCTGAAAAAGGAATTCAAAATTCAACTGAAAATAAGAACAGAGAGGTTTTGACCAAGCATAGGTGAATACAAATGAATAGGTGTAAGGAAGAAAGAAAAGTGAAAAGTAGTAAAATATCTAGAGATCTCTGCAGAAACTGTACATCTTTGTACAGGAACTGAAAAAAGTCAAGCAGAAAGGCAAAGAGCATAGCATGAAGTAGGATAGACAAGTACTTAAAGATTTTTATTAATTTTTCTGCAATAGTACAGAAATTGTTAAAACTAACAAAATTATAGTTTTGGTGAAATATTTGCTAAAATACATGGTCTAGTAAGGCTGGCTGAAGGATAGGATAACAGAAATATTTTGGAGAGAATGAAAGCAAAAGATAGTGCTACTCAAGATGAGAACTAAGTTTGACTGATTCGAACAAATGAACTAACTTGAAAAACTAAGATTGATCTGGCTGAAACAATCAAGAAGCCTATGATTAATTCTAATGAGTTTTGGATATGTTTTAAGCAGGATTTTTTTGATATGTTAATAAGCATGTAAAAATTTACATGACATAAAATCAGAAAATGTGTCCAACACAAATTAGGAGAGAGACTCATTCCAAATTAGGGTTATAGGAACAGAAAATTGTGTTGCACAACAGTCTCCATGAGAGGGGAAATGAAGGAAGAAATAATTCTTTCAATGGTCACCCAAGATGCAGAGCAGAGACCAGGCACACTTCAATCATTGCACTTTCCTTAGGGCTGCAGATTTCTAAGGTAGTGTCTAAGACTGATAGAAGTGAGTGATGTAAATTTCTCTGTAATTTGCTTCACAGAAACATCAATGTTAAACTTTGTTTAAACCACATCCAATAAAGACTTGTGGAAACTAATCGACTGTGAGGAGAAGGTTGTAAGATTTTACTGAGGTGCCAGGATACAGCTTTGATTAATTAGATATTAAATGACACTCAGTAATTTGACTGGTCATGAATTAATCTCTTTTCTTCCTGTTGATAGGTCTCATACCTCACTTATCACTGTGTTAGACATTTGATATAAGGTATTAAATCATTTTGAACATTTTTTAGATTACTCAATTATAAGCCTTGTGACTGTTTAATCTCATATCATTTGTTTGATGACAGCCCATTACATTAAAAAGTCTAGAGGAATCTAATGACTCAGTTATGAAAATTTTGCACTTAGCAGCAATTAGCAAGAACACCTGGTTGCAAGTAAGAGACAGAAAAGCAGTTTCTTAGAGATGGCCTCATTGCAGAATAGAAGATACATCAGGGTTTACAGTGGGCAATAAAAAAATGCATATCTAGAGACACCAATGAAAAAAAGTGGAAAGGCACATTGGAGGACAGGTAATATTTTATCCTGCAGTGCTTTGTTATGACAAACCATGAACAGAAATCATAAAATGACAAAACTATGTGTCCATGGAAATGTCTAGAATTTTTCAGACTGGATACATTCCCATTCTAAAACAAGTCCAAAATACAGGTATTTAATGGAGGAGTAAAGCCAGCAGTGAACATTCATATTGAACAGGTTATGCAAACACACTCGTTTTTCAAGTGAATAGAAAATTTTTGGCTGTATTAAAGTTCACAGAATTTTACTTCATTTTGGGAATATTTTCTTAAATGCAGATTAGAAATGCAACCTCTAATATTGCATTTTAACTAACTTAAATTTACTAGCTGTGTTCTTATAGATCACCACTGATATCAGCTAGGCCTGGAAATATTTATGTAGAATGAATTGAAGTACCATAGTTTTTCTGCCCCAAGAGGAAAGGCAGGAGAGGATAAACAGAAAAGTGTGATAAGTCCTCCTTATTTATATTGCATTTCATTGCTTCTGCAAGGGGATCCACAGGGGAACTACTGCTACTCCCAGAGAGGGAAATGAGACAAGGAGACCCACACTCATCTGCTGTCCATTTAGGCTCAGGATCAAGATGTCATGGTATTAATTGCCAGTAAAGAGAATGAAAACATGTAAGAATATAATTAAATAAGAAAAGTAAAGTAAAATACTATTTTAAAATCCATAATAATAATGACTAATGCAATTGACATCTGGCATCACTTTACATTTATATACAGTAATTGAGCTGACTAATTGCACTTTTTTTTCTCAATTTTTATGACAAGGCCTAGTAAGTAAAATGCAAGCAAAATAGGTTTGGGTTTTTTAATATAAATATATCCATTATTTATATTATAATATTCAGGAACGGCTGGAATGATTCATGACCTTGTGGGCTTAGTAGTCCCCAAATATATAATTTGACTACAAGGAGAGTAAAATTGCAGACCAATATTGTCCTTGATTTTATCCCATGCAAACTCAGAAAATTTGTTTCCTTTTTTTCTTCTACTTTTTTGCTGCCTTGGGGATGATTTTGCTTTGTGCAAGTAAAGCCAAAGAGATGATCTAGATCTGAGAAAACATTATGTTAGAGCATAGTGTCCAAATTTAATTTCTTTATGTAGAGTAGGCATAGAGCTCTGTTCTACCATTTTAGAGGCAGAGTCTGATTTTGAGCTTTTGATTTCCAGCTGTTCTACATTTCCTCAAGAGAAAAGGTGGTAATCCACCTTGGTGTGTGTCATTTTGAAACAGTTTGAGTCACAAACCACTACAATGATAATCAGAATCTGGAATTAGCTCTTTAATATGTTAGGCTGGAAGATGTGAATGTAGTTCAATAATGCGTGATCTTCATCCAAGCTGAAGAGGAAATCTACTGCAAATACCATTTACAATTCCAGCAAATCATGACTGACCCTGTTCTGAGAAACCTTTAACTTCTAAATCCACAGATATCTTCCTGAAGTATCTTTCATGTATATAGCTTTGTCTCTGTTAAGATAACTAGGCCAGCCGAGTAATTTTTACAATAAAACATTTACCTCCATATAAGTAGCGCTAAAAAGTACAGCTACACAAGACTTGAGGAGTTCTAGCATGCAGGCAGTGGTGAAAAAACATTCAGTAGCACTTAAACTGTCATTCAGAGGTACTTCATTCAGCAAACACCTGCAAACAAAGGGTCCATTTCTTTTCTCAGACCTAATAGGAGACTCTCATTAATTTCCAAACTTCCAGGCAACAAATGTCTTGCACCATCTCAGAAGAACCCCTTAGAAATCTCTAGAAACAAAAAAAGCCCAAATATGGGAACCAGTATTCAGGGAGAGCTGATAAAGCTTTGTTGTTTGGGCTCTGTACCACTACAGCAGTATGGCAAAGGAGAAAGTGTACTCCCCAGTCAGGTCATATACATCATAACAAAAACAGCTGTTGATGAAAGGATACCCACTTTGGATACCAAAACATTTTATTACATGGTCACATGCGAATGCTTAGCTCAAGTTCAAGATGGAGCATTGTGGAAGAGCATAAAGCTGGGCATGTTTCGAAAACTATATCCCCATGTTGATGTTTTATAGTCTGGAAATAAGAAATCAAAGATAATATGGCAAAGTTATGTGACAGGTTGTAATTTCCAGTTAGAAGCTCTAAAAAAAAAGCTATGAAGGTGGATTGCACTATACCTTCGTTGAAAGCAGCAAAGCCAAAGTGTTGTCCAGAGTTCAAATTCCTTGAACCACTAATGAGAGACTGCATTGATCTTTGTCCCAGCAATCTCTGATACAAAGAGATGACAAGGTAAGCCAGTATAGCCTCATGCAATGATAAACCAAAAGGTCCCAAGTCTTCTTTCTGGTGTGCACTTGCAAGGCATTATATTGCAAATAAGACCAAATTTGTAATGCATGATACCCACGGCAGCATTTAACAGGTAGAATGTAGCTGGAAACAACAGAATATAATGGACTGACAGACCATATCCCAAACAGTGCAAGATCTTAACCCTATTACAAGAAAGAGTGTTTGACATAAGCCTGTGACATATACATGTAGCTTTTTAGCAATACAATTTAGTAAGGCTTGTAAAAAATTCTGAACTGAAATTTATATAGACTGTTTCAAACTACTGTTGGTACTTATATGCAACTTCACATTTAAAAGATGATTCACACTATAATACAATTACAATAACAAGAAAAGCAATTAATTTAAAAATAGTCATACAGAGCACTCTGAATCAACACAACCTTAGTATAGTCCTCAAATCCAATTTAAACCCTCGGGGCCATAGTATCCACCATGAAAGCACTTATGGACTGACTGTCCCTGCCCAGCCTTACCTGGGCCTCCTGTGCCACCCTGCCATGGCTCTATTTCAGCCCAGAAGAGGCCATCAGTCCCTGCCCTAGTGATACTGGTGGAATGTTAATATTTGATTCTTGCCTTCTCCTTCTCCTGGACACACCCTGAGCCTGGTTTCTCCCCTTGCTGTTTCTGCTGTGGGACCTTCTGGCACTCCTCTCATGCTCAGATACTTCTTGGAGTGGGCATCACTTTGGTGGAGAACCCTTGGCTTCTGGCCCATCCTCCCTCACTGAGCAGCCTGGAACTCATTCTCCCTGGCACACTAGCCTGGGTCCTTTGAAGCTACCAGGAACATAAAAGCTCATCCACTTCCATAAGAGTAGCCTCTGTAGGAACTTGGAAAAATATTTTGAGTTCAGGACTGGGTATGCATCCATCAAGGCTCAGCTTTTAGTCCTGTAGAAATTTTAATTTTTGGTCTTCTGGGGTCATTTAATTACCAATTATTTTATCAGGATGGGAAGTAGGACCATTTGGTATTTTTAACACTTTTCTTATGTTTCATCAACAAATTTATGCTTTAGGAAATTATGTTATTTACAATGTGATTACTCCTCCTCCCAAGATGTATGTTCTCTGCACAACAATTCACATTAAAAACATCATAAACTGAAAAAATGCAGATCTGATGAGGTAGCTTATTGCCACTGGTATGTGATTGCTGAAGTGAAGTATTTGTCATGAGTGTTTCTGCTATACTTGTGAGAAGTCTTGCGAGATATTTTCTTAAAGGGGGTTAAACAACAGCGTGATTAAGATGAACTGTTACTTCATAAATATTTTTAGATCTAAAAAGTGTTGCTTGATAAAAAGGTCCAAATGTATGCCAGAGAAATGATGAGAGAAAAAGGAATATCCTTACTTCAAACAGCTTCCAGCAGCTGCTGAACAATGAGCAGCCTGAAGCTTTGTCCTTCAGCAGACCCTCAAATGCTTACCTTGTAGTGTTAGAAATAGGAAAGGCCTCGAAAAGAAGAGTGAATGAGACTTCCCTTCAGCCAAGAATAAATAACACAGGCAATGTGCAGCAATATCAGTGTTATCAACTGGATAATTAAGCACCAAGAGACTTCTTTCCACTATGCTGAATGAATAGAAAAAGAGAAGAAACTTCTGCTCTCCTTGCAGAGCAAGGATAAGAGCTCTTAAAAAAAGCCAAACTGTCTCCTGACCTGGCCCCTATGCCATTACTCTCGCTGAGATGAACAGAGGATATTCCTGCTTTGAGAAGGAACTATTTCTCCACTGCTGGGTCACCTTTGGGTCAGCATTAGGGCAAGTGTTCAAGCTCTACCACTGAGGAGTCTGTGCTTCAGAAGGGGTGTAAAGTTCTACAAGTGCCATAGACCTTACTACTTTTTCAGCCTACACATTCTTTTCTTATTGGCTAGAATACAGGACAAGCAGATAAAAGCACGGATTTTTTTGTAAAAAATGTTACTTCATCAATCTCTTTTTTGTTTTGTGTTTATCTAGCTGACTCCTTTCACTCTAAACTCTCTCCTTTAGTTCTTGAAAAACTAAATGAGCTGAAATGTATCATCAAATGGGAGATGTATCAACAGAATGATATGCTTGGCAGGGTTATAATGGTGAAAGGGGGATCATTTAAATGTCCTGTACATGTTTCCTTTCCTCTCTTAGTGCTAAGATTCAGAACCCAAAGCCTTGGCTTGATCATACAGAAACAAGAACAAGTAAACAAGATAAAATGGGAAAAGGAAAGAGGAGAACTGCAAAATACTTGTTGGCATTAGAATTATACTACAGTTTTGTGACCCAGTCATGTTTGTTATTTATAAAGTATAGTTTTAAAGAAGTGTTTTAGAAATAAGCACAAATGTTGCATTAAAAACAGATACTCTTTTTGACTTCTAGTTCATTCCACAAGATTTTTTAAACTTGAGGGAAAATATATTAAGAATACTCTTTACTATATAAAGGTAAAGTTTAAAAAGAACAAATTAGTGCCATCTGTTATCAGTGTATCACACTTTGTGTTACTATATGTTGGTTAATAGTCATAATAGAATGTTAAATACTCATAGAACAGTGGACTCAACAGCTGTGCCTATTAGTGGTTATACCCTTCGATATACTTGACTTTGCTGTAGATTTATAGGAATTAAGATTTCATTGCCTGTAAGGCAGAGAATATGAAGTATTTACTATTTGAATCTTTGTGAACTATTAATACAATGTAATATAAATGTGGCTACCAATGATTGTTGTAAAGGAACCAGGTTTGATATTCCTACATTCTCTTCCTATCTTGTGTTCCCCTGTTTGCTGTTTTGGTACACTAATACAGATAAGACAGGTTTACTGAAGTGTAACCAGAATCATGTATTTGTTATGTGTCTCAGAAGGAAAACACTACATTTCCTCTTCAAGGCATTGTAGATTAAAAATTAATCTGTTCATGAAGTTAATAAATGATTTTGGGGAATTGTTATTTCACAATATGATTGATATTAGCCTTTCTGTTTTCATAGTGAGAACAGACAGGAATATTTTGAAAGTTCCTCTAATGGAAATCAGCTATAACTTTATTGTTTAAACCAAAATCGATTGCATACTTTACCAGAGAGAAAATATCTATACAGAAAAAATAACTTCTTCCTTCTGTATAACAGTTACAACAGCACCCCAAGGTCATTTCTACTACTAAATTCACAGGGGGACACACTGATAGTCTTAATTCAGAGAGGGACTTTCATTGTTAGAAAATGCAATAGCACTCATGGCTGCCCTGTCCTACTCACACTGAACCTGATGGCTATAAGATGATTTCGACTGGATTTATAATTTAAAATCATTCTATAAGTTATGGCTTTGAGAGTAGTATCTTTTAATCTTTTACCAGATTGGTTTTGTTAATTTGTGGTTTTTTTTGGTTTTTTCCTAAATTGATGTATATATTCAAAAATAATATTGCCAGTAATATTGATACTTACTAGGTTTCTTTCAGAACTGTGTGGCTGAAGATGCCAAAACTTAACAAGTGTGTGCTTATTAGTTGTTCAATTTATGTAGTAAGGCAATATTCTTTCTACACCCTAGAATCGAACTTTAAAGTTCTTGGTCCTCTTTATGCCACAATTTCACAACATCTCCCATGAACACAGGGTCTTTTGAACCTGATGGCTTAAAAAAAGAGACAAGCTCTTTCCACAGAGGAAAGAAGATCTGACTACTCAAAACAACAAAGACAATTTTATGGGTTTTTTTTTACTAATAATCTTGCATATATTTGAAGGACTGTGTGTTGAGTAAATAGGAATAAACATAAATCTAGACCTCCCAAGAACATGCCCTGCTCTGATAAGAAGTACTAGGTTAGGTCCTGTGACAAATATTATTCATTGTTAAAATGTTTATTTTTTTATGATTATTTTTAAGTCATATGGAAATGAAAAATTAAAATATGCATCTCTGAATTTATCAGATTATTTTCAAAGTAGCTTGAAACGTATTTTTTAAATGCTATAGCATTTTTACTTCTTTGGTAACAATTTTGCATGTTTGTTTCGGAAGTTAATGGTGTAACATATGCTCCTGCCAGTGATATATCAACAAACTGTATTTATACTGAATTGTATGTTCTCCTAGCCCACCACAGCTGAGGTCTGATTGAGAGTATAGCCTCAAGTGACTATAAACCAAACAATTATTTTTGAGACTAATGTGTATGTTTCCTAATGATTCACAACATTAAACTCTCACTTGGAAAGACAGCCAAAACTCCTTTTTTGTTGCTCAAGGCACAAAAATGCTGTGGAACATTTTTTTAAATGGTCGTGGGTGACCAAAATGCAATTTAAAACTTCAGTGGTCTTTGCTCAGGGTTGCTTGCTTACTTGTAATTGTTTCCAGAATGTTTGTTTGGAAATTTGTTAGATTATATATCACATGCAATAAGTCTATATGCCAAATTCACTGCTGTAATACTTGGCACGACAGTTGGTTATGTTTATTTCAACACCACTTAAAATAGCTAGTTCTTTATGTAAGCAAGAATGAAGGTGATTTCAGCCTATGGTTCTCTTTTCTGCATGTAATAGCATTAAATGAGTTGTAGCAGGAGGTATTTCTAACAACATGGTTTGCAATTTATTGTGGTCACTTTTCCTCCTTGCTAACAAAAGTAAACATCTTTCTTTTCATTTTGCCTTCCTTTCCTTATTTATTTTTAAAGCAATTTTTTTCATACTTGCAAAAGACTTCAGATTGTTTAAACAGAGATATTGTTTACACACAGAATATATGTCAAATCTAATATAGCTCAGACACTATTGTAAAGTATTTGTATTTAGAGAACAACATCAGCATTGAATTTTAATATTAATTTATGAAATAAAAAATTATGTTCTCTATTACTGTTCTGAGAAGCAATTGCATGTCTATGGTAATTCGTTCTGATATCTGGATTTATAGAATCAGACAGTCATTTAGACTTGTAGGTACCTCTTGAGCTCATGTAGTCCAAACCTTCTGCTCAAACAAGGACAACTAAAGCAGGCTGTCCAGGACTGTGTCCAGATGGATGAAAACTCCACAACATCTCTGGGCAACTTGTGCCAGTTGTAACAGCCCTCTCAATTAAAAAAAAATAAAAATTTCATAGTGCACAGATGGAACTTCATTTCTTTTAATCTGTGTTTCTTGCTACTTGTCCCATCAGTGGACACTACTGAGAGGAGTCCAGGCTGAACCCTCAGTACTCTCAATCACTCCCAATATCAGTCCCCATATTCTCAACCTCTCTTTTTCTGACAGGTGCTTCAGTCCTTAACCACTGTAGCAGCCCTGAACTGGTCTGCAGTCAAGTCAAGTATTTCTTTTACTGGGGATCCCAGAAATGGGCACAGCACCACAGATGATTTTCAGGAATGCTGAGCAGATCACCTCCCTCAACCTGCTGACAACTTTCTTCCTCAAGCAGCCCAGATACTGTTGGCTATTTTTGCCATGAGTGTGCGGTGCAGGCTAATGATTAGCTTGTTGTCAAACTGGCCTGTGAAAAGTAGATATCTATGGATGACATAGTTTTCTTCGGGGAATATTTTTCATCTCAGCATGAGAAGACATCTAAAGAAGTATAGACACGGTGTGTTTAAAGGGGTTTATTTTCTCTGTGTAGAAAGTGACTAGAGAGATAAACCAGGTTGTAAGGATGTGTTGTAAGCCAGGTTGTAAGGAGGAGTTGTAAGACAGGTTTGGTTCAGAAGTAGTTATTATTTTTTCATGGGAGCCCATAGGGTGCTGCATTTTGGGTATGTGTCTAAAACAGTCTTAATGAGCCATTGGTGTTTCGGTTATTGTTGAGAAGTACTTGTCCAACAACAAGGTTTTCCCTTTTTCGACACTGATATCCCAGTGAGCAGGCCAAGAATGGACAAAATGTTCAGAGGGGACACAACCTGGAGAACTGACTTAAACTGGCCAAAATATTCCATGCCATATAATGTCATGCTCAGAAATAAACATTGAGAGGAGGTGGTTTTGGAGTAGGTAAAAATTTCTTGGAGGCCATCTGGATGTCAGTCTGCTTATGGAGGTGACTAGCTTTGCAAAACTTTTTCCTTCCTCTTTCCTTTCTGTATTGAACTATCTTTTTCTTGACTTACTCTGTTTTGATCTTCCTGTCCCACTGGGGCTGGTAGTGTGAGCAAATAGCTACGTTGGGCTTAGCTCCTTGTCCCGACTTCTGCACGCACCGCAGATGTCCACGCTCTAAGTCTGCATTTCCCATCCCTTTTATTCTTCTGATTTCCAGGCTGCAGAAGGTTTAGATAGTTTAGATCAGTGGGTTTCTGATACTCTGATAACATACTGCTAAGAGCATGGAGTTTCCAATTGTACAAATATTTTAAATGAAAATATCTTTCAATAAATGAGATTCAGATCTTTTAATTAAAATAAAGATTTAGTGTGAGCAAATTGCATATCAATTTTGTGCAGTATCAGCTAAGAGAACTTATCTTCTCTGTCAAAATAACTAAAATTGTAGGCAATTTTATCACTAATGTGATTTGCACAACTTTTCAGATAATGCAAAATAAGTTAACAATGTATTATTTATTATTATGCCAAAACATTATTGTCGAGAAGACACATTGTTGATTTAGCACTGTCATATCCACTTCCAATCTAATATTTCTAATACAAACTTCAGAAATTCTTGGTTCAGAAAGAAGTTATAAAAAGAGCCAGAATGGGGCACTTGCATTTAGAAATCTAGAACTTCAGTAACCTGGAGACACAAGTTTAGTTAAATAGTATTACTACTCCCAAAGCTGTGCAATAAAAGTTATGAAGTAAATAAACAAAATGTGTACGTCTTAATGCAAGAGAAATCTGCAATACTTTTTATCACTTTATTGCTGCTATATATTTGAAGGAGATTTTAAGCAAAGGAAAATAAAGTCTATTAAACAGAGAATTCTGTATGTGTAGCCTATCAGGTCAGGATATTTTACAAGCAAAGAAAGACAATTCTTAAATGGCTTCTCTTGAGTGTTGTACTCAGGGCAGCTCACCTGAGAGTGGCCATTTCTGAACAATAGGTAAACAACATCTTCAAACATTTTTCTTTTCTTTTAAATTTTTGATAATTTTAGAGCTACCTACACCTTAAACTAAGGGAATTCAACATAAAAATTAACACATTTTTACAAAAATACAGATGAAACATGAAAGAAGTAGAAGCCAAGTGAGAGTTAAAAATAAGTAGCGCAAAATCCTTATTGTGAGTACGGTTTAACAGAAGTCAAGTGCAGAGTAGAAAAGGCTTGATAAATATTCCTCTGAAAAACAAAGGTGAAAGTAACAGTTCTTTTCATGTATTTTTTTAAATGAAATATTCACTATAAAACAATTTCCTATCCTTTATTACAAGTTACATTTGTGCAGAAGACTTGCTTTTCAAAAACCATCTATAAATGAGGCTACCTTTATTCATACTTGGTATTTATTCATTAATTGGTACAGAGAAGGAAATAGGTGAGAGTTTTTGTAATTTTGGATTATATTTGTTGGGAGTTTCTGCTAACACAGAAGATGACAGGATCATTGTGTAGGACCAATTAAATGACAGTGTTGACTAGTGCAAAATAGAATGAAATTTAATTGTACAAATTGAAAAGATGTGCATTTTTTCTCTTTTGTGGAGAGAGAGGTTTACAGGTTTCCTTGGGTTTGCTTCGTAGATTAAAAGAATATGATGGCATTTTAAACAATTTTGGAGGATAAATACCAAGATACAGATGAACAACTTAGGTTACAAAATAGCAGCAGCACAAGATCTAAAATGTTATAAATTAGCTGTAAATATATTTTGATGACAAATTGGAAGACAGTTTCGAACGATGTGAAGTCATATTATGTAAGTGTTTCAATTATATAAGAGAAATCTTAATGACTTCAAGATGGAGTTTGAGATGCTTATGGAAAGGGTGAAAAGAAGTAAGAAATAAAGTGTAAAGAGAGAGTCTTCAGATAGCAAATTGAAGTCAAGAGGTTTGATTTAACATATGGGACACTGGTGTCACAGTCAAGAAATATTAGAAGACAGTATAAATCTGAGTGTAGAACATAGTTTACTTCCTCAGTTAGTCTTGAAGATATGCTAGCAAGTTCTTCACCTTTGTTGGGGTATAGAACATAAATGAAAACTGCCATCTACTTCATCTTCATATGATACATTAGAGTTGTGACTTTGGTCTTTTACTGCAGGTTTAAATTTGTTATAGGATATTCAGCCAGGCTTCATGGCCATGCTTGTTTGATGGTAAGTGAGGTAGAGGTTTCACAGTTCTTTCTAAGTTAGACATATTGCTGTTCTTGTCTATGCCTTATAAGTTGATTGATGCAGGTTCTCTCTTGCATTCTTTACTACCAGTTAATCAATTCCATAGCATTCATCATCTATCAGAAATAGTGCCATGGGAAGGGGTTGTTTTCCAGATAAAAGCAAAATACATATGAAATAAAAATATCATCTATTTATTCAAGATGAAATTTTATTAAATACTCATCAATATAATACTTTATAGACATTATTATTATTTTTACTGTGATACTACAGAGGTGAGAGGAAGTATCAGGAATTCACTTTACTACATATGGACTAAGAGCCTAACCTAATACTTTTTCAAATTTCTAAGAAAAATAAAAACTGTGAGCACAAGCAGTTGAAAAAGTGGTTCTGTGAGATATTGCCTATTTTAGCTTTGTTTTATTTTTTAGGTTTCACAGAAGAGATGTCTCTTTGGAAATCCTTACCCAGCTGTTACCTAAGGGAGAAGTAGATTTTGGAGTTTAAGTATAACAGATGATTTTACTCAAAGTCTAAACAATTTTAAAAATGCTGTAATCACTCAGAATGGTTACAGATTTAAATACATGAAAGGTAAATCAATTCTGAGAGATAGAAGCTATTAATTTCATTGAACATTTCTTGCCAACATTTACATACGGATAAGGAAATATGTTTATCTTACTTGAACTTAACATTCCAGTCAGAATATCTGCTGAAGAGAGAAGCCAAAAGGGAAAAAGTACATCCTTATGACTAGAGAGGCATTCACAAAAGTAAATATCTCTCTGCAATGTTATGCAGAAATGGAAAAAAAGCTTTACTTACCCTTTCTGAATTTCCTTTTTGTTCCTAAAATATTCCGTTTTGTACGAGTAAAGGATAAATGAAATGAATGTTACTTTTAAATGTTGCCAGTCATAAAAACCCCACAAATACCTGTACTGGGTCTGACTGAGATAGGGTTCATTTTCCCTTAGCAGTCCTTACAGTACTGTTCAAACCAAATATCCCCACAATACCTCACAAAAACAAACCAAACCAAACAAAAAAAGGCATTAAAAAATCTGTCACCAATTAAACACAACTTAAAAATTTTAAAACAGATTTTTTTTTTTTTTAATAAGCTCAAATTTACAAATAATTATTTGGGATTCATAAAAGTCTGCCTTGGATGTCTTCTATCTAGCAGGAATACTCAGACAACTATACAGTAATTACTAACCTGGTGAGCATGTACATCACTGGTCTCAGGACTGCTCAAGTGTAACTCAGGCTTGTCAATTGTTTGAAATTCTCTGAGACCAGTGCTGTAGATCTGTGGTTTCAAAGACATTATCTGCCTTCTTGTCTAGCTTATGACATGAAATTACCTGTGTCCTTGTACTCAGGGAAGCAGTGGAGTTGAGAATGAAGGAGTGAAGAAAGAAAAACAAAGGATGGAGGAAGGCGTTTTAATTTTTGTCCTTTATTTCTCACTACTTTTTTCTATCTCGAGTGGCAATAAATTAAATTAATAAGGCAAGTCTGTTTTGCCCACGACAGTAATTGGTAGGTGATCTCCCTGTCTTTATCCTGACCCACAAGTTCTTTCATGCTATTTTCTCCCCCTGCCCTGTTGA
>VZTN01002625.1:5002-15512 GCA_013400515.1 Erpornis zantholeuca | reverse complement strand
TCAGTAGAATCCAATTAATGCTGGAGTGTGACAGTGGAGGACCTTCAGCTGATGCTTTTCAAATTCATCAAAAATTGTAATGAGTACTTGTATCCATATTCTGTCTAAGCCAAGTCCATCTTCCAGAAATGAAGGAGAATAGGAACTTTGCCAGTCATAAAAAGCCACAATTTACATTTAAGTTGTTAATCCTGTGCTATCATTCATTACATGTAATTGGTTTCTTAATTGCATCTCCTCAAAAATCCTATCTGTTCAAAGTTCAGCAACCTCTTGCTGTTGAGATCAGCAGAGTCCAATCTTCACTTAACGTGTTAGCTTATTCCAGGTGTTATCAGAATTTCAGTAATGAACTCACGGAGACACACCTGACACAGTGTCACAGAGTGAAGAATGTGATGGTTCCTTTTGCAGAGCATTAAGCATGCTTAAAGAAAACCACTGACACTTTATTCACAATAACAAAATTTTATTAACTTGGATAAGTAGTTTTCAAAGTTTTTTTTCAGTCTTCTGGAGATGGTGTGCACCCCTCTATAGTGAACAGGCAAATTGGCAACAGTCTGCATTTCCTTAGTTACTTTTTAAGAATCCCTGTGTCTGTTTCCTTTGTACATCAGAGATATGCTGGTTGAAATCCATTGACTTAGTAAATAAATGAAGAAGGCAGGACATTTGATTAGAAATACTGTAAGGAAAAACAAGGAACATAATGGCTAATTAATTTATCTCAGGCTCGTTGTTCTGTACCCAAGTCAGCAAACCCCAAATGCAAGAGCATATGTAGAGATAAAGCTGCAAATAGATGAAGACTTTTCAATGCCTTGAAAAGCTGTCCATCTCTGAAGTTGCCCTTTTGGCATAGAAAAGTAACTCATCACTTAAAAAAAAAAAAAAAGGAAAGAGTGTGAGTACCAATGCATGAAACTTGTGGACAATAGAACAATAGGTTTCAGTTCATGAATGTGGTGTAAATTCACTTAGATACCTTGCTTGCCATGAAGTAAGATCTGCCATGGAAATTACTTTCTTGTATCCAGCCATTACTAGCTCACCTAGTCACTTGCAAGTCATCTTAGTAAGCTTTGCCGCTTCCCTCAGAAGTTGGTTATCACAGTTCGTATAAAAATCAATGCAAATTGCATGAGGTTGATTAAAATGATTAAAAAACATACTGCATTTGGAACAGTAACTTAGTCTTTGTATAATTCCGTTTTTCTGTATGCTTCTAAAACAGTTTTTCCAATACAAGTAACTATGAATGCTGTTTGGGTGTTTTGTGCTTACATTACACATTGCAAGCAATTTGCAAATGTAGTTGTTTAGAAAGCAACGCTAAGTGATCATATTTTCCTACTGTTAAAGTGCAGTTGCATATAAATACATAGATATATCTAAATGGGTAGTTGTGTTATAGATGGCTGTCACTTAAAAATTGTGTCAAGATGGAGCCTCAGTTCATCATCTGTCCACTCAGTTGCCTCAGCTGGTTATCAAAGGAGTTATATGACAGCAAAACTTATGTTACTTTGGAGGAAGGAGAGGGAGAGAAAAAGAACATTGTCTAGGGAAGAACCATACAGAGTAAAATGATTTAAATAATATCATGGTTGCTAAGCAAAAATAAGCAAATGGCCTCATTTAATAGGCACTGTTTTCTTGAACAAAACTTGTCTTCTCTGCATGTAAAATTTGTGTGTATTCTGTAGTATGATTTATAGCAGAGTTTTCATTCCTCCTGCACTCCAATATCAACAGACAATTGGTCACATCCTGATCTATCATTTTAACACAGTGGAAAAGCACCATCTTGCAGAATTGGTGAGTGAAGATTTTGAGGGGAGTGTCTCAGCTGAGCTGAGAAGCAGGCACTTCAGTCAACAGTAACTTGCAGTTCTGTTGGAGGTACCTCGGTAGCTTTGAAAACATCCTCTTAATGACAGTGACTTAATGAAAGCAAAATGTTGAAGAGCCACTTCACAGGACCTGTCTGTGAATGACAGAGTAAACCCTTGTTAAAACTGGACCTGGAGCCCTTTCCCCAGCTCAGGTCCAAGCTGGGATGGATATGCCTTTCCCAGAGAGGACACGCACTCACCTCTTGAAAATCAGAAATGGGACTGGAAGTTCACTGTTTGTTCAAGCAAGATATGGAAAAAGATAAAAGGTTTGTAATTCCAGTTTTTGTGGACAGAAAAAGGTGCTGCAAATTTGGAGAAAGTCTCCACTGAACAGCATTTTGAAGACCTTCCTAAAGTACATTTTTTTCTGTGGCATGCAACGTGTTTTGTAAAAATATTAATTAATTTTTGTAATTCTCTCAGATTTTTTTAATCTCAAATTATTTTATTATTATTATTTTGTATGTGACAGCAGCAACTTCATTTTTGACATGACTTAAAAAACATCATATGACTTTTCAAACAGGTCTATTGTTTTCTTACTTTTATAATGAAAAGCAATTCCAACAATAGCATCTAGGTACATCTTTTACTGTTCTTTTTGTATTTCTATTGGCTAACAGTAGCATAAATTGGACAAAATTGGACAAATTGTATTTCCTAAAGCATCATTCTATTCTTTCCGTCATCCCTTTCCCTAGTAAGCATAACAAGTAATTTCTGCTTATCTCAAAGATATGAAGGAAAGTTTTGAGTTGTGATGGTTGAATGCAAAATTTCGCATGTTAATTTCAGTGTTTGCTGTTCTCACACATTTTAACACGTCCTGGTTACTTATAAACACTGGTCTACAAAAATATGTTATCAAATTACTGTAAAAGTAATGCAAATATAGAAATTTCCTACTTTTTCATTTTATTTGCAAGAAAAGCTAAAAAGCAAGCAGATATGCAATACTAATTAAAAAACCCCAAAAAAACAGCCAACAAATTTTTTTTTCACAGAAACATAACGTGGCAGGGAATGGAAAATATTTGTAGGAAAAAATCAAACTTGTACTAGGACTGATCTTCTTTTAGAAGCTCTTGTGCATGAATTGATGGAAACATACTCTGTGTTGTGATATAGTGAACAGTGACAGAGTTCAATACTAATCAAAATAGTAAATCAAGAAAAATGTCTCAGAGACACCCTGAGTTAAAAAAAATGGTTGTTGTGCTTGAACAGCCCATACTGTTGTTCCAAGATGTTCTTAGTCAAAAGTTCCTAGGGATACAATTATGTACTCTTACCCTGTTTCCCCACAGGTAAGTATTATTCCCTCCCTGGGCTACAGGCCTTTAATCTACAGTGCAATTTCAGTCAAAATATATGAGTACAGAGAATAAAACAATTTGGGGTAACATGGCAAAAATCATGCTTTATTATTGATCTTTTTTAATGGTTTGAGCTTTTCTGTCAAGGAAATTAGGAATTTGCTTTTCACTTCAGACAGACTGGACAGCATTTTCTGTCGCTCAGTTCATCTGATATCAGCCTTCTTACTGATGCAACACAGTAAGCCCTTCAATTGCTGAGTTTAGCATTTTATGTAGACTCATAACCCACCTAAAATTATCAGACAGTTTGCTTTGCTTTGCATCTTTGTTATACAGGTGTAAATTGCTTTCTAGAATGTACAGGAGTACCAGACAAAAAGAACAGATATCAAAGATGCACAGCATCATAGTGTAAACATAACTCATGCAACAAATATCCATTTAAATCAAGAATGTGAAAATGTGT
Organism: Erpornis zantholeuca; assembly: GCA_013400515.1. Taxonomy (NCBI): domain Eukaryota; kingdom Metazoa; phylum Chordata; class Aves; order Passeriformes; family Timaliidae; genus Erpornis; species Erpornis zantholeuca. The sequence goes on along the minus strand of VZTN01002625.1, from coordinate 11,826 downwards.
GCAAGACACTTCTGTTTCACTGAAGTCCTGCAGAAATTCTGTCTTTGAAGAATTAAGAGACAGTTGTTAAATATTCCTTGTGTTGTTTTAGTTCTGGTCCTCTGAAGCAATAGTTAAGATTTCTACCAAGTACAAAGATGTTAGCAGGGGATATTAGAATGCTGAAAATGCAAATTAGAAAATCATGTCAGCATATGAAGGACTGCTGAGATGGCTAAAAATAAGGCCTAATTCTCTGTAAACCAAGAGGTTTCAGTGGACAATGAATGATGTCCCTCAGTTTTCTGCAGCAGAGCCTTTCATGGACTTCCAACATTTTGCTGACACTTTCTAGATGGAAGTTTAACAATGAATTATATAAAAATAATGTTATTTAACTCAGTGTTGGAAATGGTTAGTTAGCTCTATGATCTATGTGAAAAGAGAATTGTAAAGAGTTCAAAATCAAGAATCAACATGTAAATTAATGAAAGAATCAATGTGTAAATTTAGTGAAATTCTTCTGAAACTTCAACTGGAACTCCTTGTCTTTGATTTGAGAGGGGTTTTAGTCCAAGGGTAGAATACTGTGGATTTTTTCAAATTTTACTTCTGAGTTGGGTGTGAGAGACTGAAACGTTAGTGGTTAATGCCTCAAACAGCTGGCCTTTTGCAAAGTCAGAAGCTGCCTTGCTGATGATGTGTAGGGTAAGAGCCCGGGACAGAGGGGGTGAGCACCAGAGGATGACCACCACAAATCAACCTTTTTCTAGCAACAAGCTAGGATTCAAGCCAGATAAGGGAGAAGGCTGAAAAGAAGCAGATAATGGGATAGTGATTTTTATCATGGCAATGTCCTCCCTTGCACAACCTGATAAGGTGTGAAACTCCCCTGTCCCACCCAGGGGTGGAGTGGGACAATTACGTTTGGATATGAAGGTATCCGGCCCTTCTGGTGGGCCATAACTGGCTCAGCTACGGTGATGTGAGAGGCAGCTGTCATGTCTTAGAAGGTGTCATAGACCACCAAACACCCCAAAGTGCCCCCAGACTCACTTCTGGGGCCTTCCACCAGAGGACTACACATGATCCACCGTGTTCCCTCAGATGGTGCAAAACTCCCATGCCCCCAGAGGAGGTGCCTGGGTGTTCCCATAAACCTGAAAATATATTAAACCATTGAACTCTGTGTTTCATGGGATTCCCCTCCCCCCGATGGATCCAGATTGTCATCATCACTTCAACCAGTGGACATCGAAATTGCAACAATCAGATCTCATCACTGACCCAGGGTGGTGACATCTTTCTACTCTTATTCTTTCTTTCTTTCTTTCTTTCTTTCTTTCTTTCTTTCTTTCTTTTCTTTTCTTTTCTTTTTTCTTTTTTTTCCTTCTTTCTTTCTTTTCTTTCCTTCCTTCCTTCCTTCCTTCCTTCCTTCCTTCCTTCCTTCCTCTCTCTATTTCTCTCTTTCTCTCTCTCTTTTCTCTCTTTCTCTCATCTCTTAACTTCTTCTCAGGATATATTGTAAGCCAGACTAAAAAATTCCAGTCAATACCTTAGGAAGTGCCTCATGTCTGGATAAGTGAAAGTTGGCTGAGTATAAGTCTGGGAAGTTAAAGTTTGTGAAGTGCCTTACTTTGTCTGGATGTTTTAAATTTGCCAAGTACCTTATTCTACCTTAATGTTCTGAAGTTTGCAAATAAAATTTGCCATTGAACATCCTGAGAATTTTGTTGTTTCTCCAGTGCACTTCTCAGAGTGAATCAACCAACCTTCTCTAAAACCCTCTGAGCAAACCAGGGCAAAACAGTGAAAAACCTGAAAATCATTGTCTAGGTTTGAGAAAAGTTTAGGATAAACACTCTGGAAGGAATGTCTCCTCTACAGAAGGCAGGATTTGGCACTCCCTCCTCCCACCAATGCAAAGGGAATTTCTTGGAGGAAAGTGAAAAAATCTATTTATTTAACAAACAAAATGCCATGGGAAAAAAATAGTAACTGTTAAATACTGAACCTCCTTGCTGCGGAGAAAACTGGTGTATTCAGAGTTATTTTCTGTATCTGGCTCTCCGCCTCCGGAGGTCCAAGGCTGGGATGTGGCATCCCCACAGCTTCCCTGCTGGGTCCAATGATCTGGTTCTGGGATCACAGCTGGGCTGAACAGTTCCAGAAGAAGAGGAGGAAGTTGGTATGCTGGTATGCAGTTCTGGGAAGGCTTTTTGCTAGCCAGTTTACAAGCTGGCTAGCAGCAGGAATCCACTCTCCCCTCTGCAAGCAGAACCAAGCAACAGGAAGCAGTGTATGTGAGTCCTTTAACGCAAACTGCGCCAAAGAATTCACCTGGCTTCCCCAACCCCTCCCCGCCCCTTTCCTCAGACCCAGCTTGAATCTGCAGGACCCATTTCTGGGCATAAAGCAGATGATAGGGGAATACAGTATTATCATAAAATCACCCCAAGACAATCATAAAAGAGCTCCTCTTGCTGTCTTGAGTCTAGCAAAGAGGTATAAAAATAAACAAACAAAGGGAATTTTAAGTCTAAACACCGCAAGTACTGTAGAGCTGAGAAAACCAAAGAAGTCCTTCTGTGGCATTGCAAACCTTTACTACCCAAGTAGTTCTTATGTTTTTAGTGTGACTTGATCTTCAATCGGCCATTGCTGGTAATGGATCTCAGATGCAGTGTGTCCTTGTGTACCTGCAGTGTGACTTGAGCCTTCCATCAAAGGGTCTGAGTGTGTGTTGTGGCGGCTCTTCCTCTGCAATGGAGTGCTGCTCAGGAGAGGTGATCTTTGAACCTTGGAAAATTTAGTGAAGGCAGCAACAGGAACCATTTGGAACTTGATTTGCCCTATCCTTTTTTCCCCTCACTAAAATTATAAAAATTGAATATAAAAAAATTTAGAAACTCCACAGGTAGGAATGTCAGAGTTTGTCCAAATACCAAGGCTTGGGGTTAGTATCTTGATTTTATGCAACTGAATAAAACTGCCAGGATGAGATTCTTACGGCATTGGGGTTGGACTTCACCACTCTCTTGTTCTAAGGAGACAGCCTTGTCCTATTTTGTGGTAATTGAGGGGAGAAATGGGAAAAAAAGAGGGAAATATGGAGGACTGTTAAATACAAAAAAAGGACAAAGTAGTGCCATTTCACCTAGATGATTAAACTCAAAATATGGATGAGACTAACAGAAGATATCACCTCTACCGGTGCTTTTTCTTTCCAGATTCAAGTTCAGCCTTATGTCAATAAGCCATATAAATAATTTCTAGTTACAACGTGGCTGTACAAGCCTAAGGTTGTTGTTATCAAAACCTTTCATTCTTTTAACTCCAAATATATCCTCATCCACTCAAGGAATTTGCGATGTTAGAGAGATTCTGGCTCTAGAAAGGGCATCAAATGGCAGGAGCAGATGAGGTTTTGCGCCAAATTGTTTTCATGAAAATGCATTCAGAAAGAAGGCAAGAGTAGTCCTCACACTATTATCTCACTGTCCTATGTGTATTATTGAGGGATGAATGGCAAGGTGGCTTAGAGGAAACTTTTCAGTGGTAACAGATAAGTTAACCTGTATTTATACAAGAAGTGCTTTAGGAGTTTTTATCACCTTCAAAATGCCAAAGGATCTCTGTCGTTCTCACTCTGTCTGCACCCCAGATCCCAAATGCTTGTTCATGTAGGTTTGAACACATTGATGTCCATGGACACTTCTCTTTGCCACTCTATTTTGATCTTTCAGCAGTCAAAGGGTACCTAAATATGAAATGATTTTCTCACGCATGTTATGGAATAGTCATTCATTTGTACTAATTCTTAGTAATCTCTCCCTTCAAAATCACACATTTAATTAAAAAAATAGCTCAACCCAGCCTGATGCCAGAAAAACTGTTTTTGCTGTGGATTATTATGCTTTGATAAAGAAGGAAAGAACAGAATTATTATGTACTCTGTCTCTGTTTTAGTAGATGACAAAGGCTTAAAATAGTCAGTCAGAAAAGTGGCTACTGTGCCAAAGCTGCGGCAGCAGTCTGTGGAGGTGGATCAGATGGAGTAATGAACAGAACATCAGAGTTGTTTCACAAACGTTTGGTAATTTAGGACAGTTTAGGCCATGTCTGAAACTTAGAGTCCTGATGGGACTAAATTTCATCAAATATCCAGACATTTCATCCACTGCAAGTGATGTCTCAAGTTTTATCTTTAATTCTGTGGTTAAAATGCTGTTGCACTTTGTTTTTAAATTAATCTATGGTATTCCAGGTGAAAGTGATTGTCTAAGACCATCTTCCAGGATTTTCCTCCATAATACGTGTATCTGTATGCCTTTTATGGAGAAGGATGATACAACATTGATAAGTATGGAGGTTTTACAAAGCTGGGGTTTAAGAGAAATTAAACCCAACCAACCTACAAACTTCTCCAAATCTTCATAACGACTAAATATAGTTACACAAATATGTTCCCAGAAAAAGCATATAAATCAATCATAATTAATTCACAAGTGTCAGTAAGTTCTGCTACATTAGTTTAGTAGTATTCACCTGGGATAATCCTCATAGAGCTCCAGTGGATCTTTTTTCTGAGTTAAACTCTGGCAATCAAAACAGACTGTGTACTCTTACCTCAGAAAGGTAAACAGCAATATGCTGAAAATAAACGGATAGGCACAGTTAACCCTTCAACACAAATCAGTATCTAGGCTTTTATGGACATCAAGATGCATGATTGGACACCTCACGACTAATAAATATCATACCAAGAAAACTGCCTGAAATTTAGTTGTGGCAGATGTTGAAGATGTCCTTCCAGGTCAAAGTTTATTTTGAGTCCAGTCTATTTTCTTATTTGAGAAGATCAGGGGAATCTTCACAAAGCTTTTTAAATGCAATCACACTTACAAGCTGTGCTTTTTGGCTCAAGTAACTCATTAATGACATGAAAAGGAACAGCGAGTCAGCTCTTCTTTGAGGAAATTATGTGGTAATGATAAGCTGCCTAATCCTTCAGGAGAACAGTCCATTTTGCAGAACGGATAATTTACACGTAGTTGAAAGAACACCATGAAAGCCCCTTGAAGACTGGCAGCTGACTGCCTTACAGAGGGATGGGTTTTTGTTTGTGTTTGCCAGCCAGTCTAGGCTATCAGCCTAATAACTCTATCTCAGTGCCTTATGACAGCTCTGTGTAGACCCATTCAGAGCCCTTGATCACACCAGAAAGAGAATAAAGAGGCCTCCATACTCATGCAAGGAGGAAAGAAACCAAAGCATCTGCTTCTGTGAAAGCAAATCTGGGTAGCTGCTAACCACTCTTTACAGCAGCACCAGTGATGACATGAATAACAAGAAGTTTGAATACTATTTCTGATCTCGATGCCTTTTTTCATTACTCAACGATGGAATAGCGTCATGTAAGCTGCAGCTGTTTTGGGTTGGGGAAAAGAGTAGATAGATGTTGAACTGCTGCAGTCCAGGGTGGGCCAAAAAGCTCAGAAAAATGTGACATTCATGTGAATCTGTTGAGAAACTAGGCTTGTTGCAATCCAGCCACACAATTACGTTTATAGTTCTGGTTTATAGTTGTGAAAGGTGCATCCATTAAAATAGTGATAATGATAAGCCAGCTTCCTACTAAAACTGGGATTTCCCTTCTAGGTAAGGCAAGATTGAGCAGTCAAAGAGAAAATCACCTCTGAATAGTAGAGAGGAAAAAAAGCTGTGATATATAACCTTCCACAACTTCTTATGCACCCAGATGGTTATACTGGCAAAGCTTGTGCATGGAGACCACAAGCAAAGCTCTTCAAGGGTCTGTGGCCATTCTACCCCATGAAAATGCATACAGTAGTCCATGAGTTCAGACCCAAGTTTTCAAATGAATGCTATATAATTTTGTGTACCATTTGCACCCACAAATCCATCATACATGGTGACTGAAGAATCTCTTAGCAGCAAAGGCACTAATACAGACAGGAATACTACTATAGAGAGAATTCAGGCTTCCTGATGAAACTCTAAAATTAAATGTAAATGAATTGGTAAGCACATGATGGTTGCATTTGAGGTGACAGACAGATGCATGTCCTTTACTGCTTAGTTTGGATGGATGGAAGCGAGGGATTGGGCTGAACTCTGATGAGCAGAAACCTGGGCTTGTGCCATGCTGTGTATTGCAGCAGAGCACAGAGTTTCACACTGCGTTGAGAGTGAGGAAAGCTTAGCATAAGTTAAACCTCTTTAAGCTTTCCAGCATCTAATCTAAGAATGAATGTCAAAAGCAATAGGAAAACAGTAGGCATTATTTTCCAGAGAGTGAACACTTTCTTGGTGGGCTGTGTTTTTGCCATGAAGATGATTCTACTTTTTTCCTTCTAGTCAATATATCACTTTATGAAAGAACCTCTGAAAATCAGATATGAATGACCCCTTAGCTATTACTGTTGCACCCTCACTGAGCACATTTTATGTTGTGGATGGTGGATGAGATAAAAATTTCTGTGCCTTGTGCAAGAGGTGTAAGAGTGTGTGCAGCATCCCAGGGTTCAGTGTGAAAATGTACACAACCTCCTGCAGCAGAGGGACAGAAAGCCTGGTGAGGGCAGTTTTGGGTAAAGGTTTTAAAAGGGCTGTTTTGTGAAGGAAAGTTCCTGTGTGTACTGATCAGGGACAAGTCAATCAGAGAAGTACCCTGGTGTTGCTACTGTGCTGTGGATCTTGCTACTGATGCTGTAGCTTCTGCAAAACCATGGCATTATGCTTGGAGAACTTGCATCTTACACCAGGATGTGTGTATGTGTATGTGACAACATCTCTTTCCAGTGCATGACTGTGATGTCAGC
>VZTN01002624.1:74728-99719 GCA_013400515.1 Erpornis zantholeuca | reverse complement strand
TTATGATTCACTGTCAATGCCTGTTCTACCTTCAGTTTTGACTAAAAAAAAAAAAAAAAAGAGGATGCTTGCCACCGTTTGTGTTTTTAAATATTCTAGACTATATGTGTTGAGATGTGTGACTTCAGAAGTTAATAATGTGTGTACCCTGTACCATATACCATGTATATTTGGAACCTTATCTGGGAGTCTGCATGCTTTCCAAAATGTATAGTGCTTGGGATGAAAAGAAAGTATATTTAAACTTTTCTGTTTTGGGAAAAAGCCTAACTAAAATAGGAATATGGGTTGGTAAACTGACTGGGGAATTGTAAGGATGGTTGCTGTTCAGGTCTATAGTGAATTTAGGAGCAGAACTTCTAAAGGCAGATGTAGCTAGCAGACAGTTTGGGAATGGGCACAATGCTGGAATCTCAAACAGATAGGATGTCTCCTGAAAATGAGAATCAGAAAGGAAAATGCTGATGATTTTTTTCACCCTGACTTAATGTTTCTCACCTCTAGCCAGCCTTTTGGACTATTCTGACCAATGCTAAAGAGCTTTGCCAGGGTAGGTCTTATGAAATAAGGTCCATTATTTGAGTTTAATCCAGCAGTCTAGATTTGGGACATACTTAGCTATTTCTTAGAAACATTAGCTCAATTTTATTCAGGTTTTCCATGGTTTTGCTGCCAGGCAGTTTAACTGAAAGTTACTCAGTTTTCCCCTGTGTCTTATATTATGGGAAAGAACCCATAACGGCCAAGAGTTTGTATGATGCTTTATGATTTTTTTTTCCTATACCAATGTAATTCTTGCACAATATATGTGTTCTAGTGTTACCTAGGCTCTACAGTTACTATTGTACAGATGACATACTGCTGGGAATATAAATGGGAAAGCCCATTGTTCAGAACTACATATTTGTAAGAGCAGTACGTTAAGAATAGGAGCAGTGAGGGTGCTGAATCACAAGTGGTGAGGATCACCTAGAGATGGCTGTGATACTTCCTGCTCCTAGGTGTTCTTTCCATCCCATGACATGTGGTTTTACACCCTCAGTGAAAAGATGGTTCAGCCGTTCAAAGTAGCAGCTGCTGAATTTCTTTAATTTGCAGCCAAGCATATTAAGGTAAGCCCAAATAATTTTTGGCTTACCTTGAAACTAAGCTAACTTAAACTTTTCTGCCAACAGGGGTACTTTAGCAGCAGTTTTCCAACTGAGATACAGTTGGAACAGAACAGAAATCTTGGGGGAATGGGAGAGAACATTTTTATCAATGTCCTCAATGGACTCAAGTTGTTGGATGGAAAAAAGGTTATACCATTATTCTGTGTTGAAAAGCTCAGGAACATTTCCAGGCTCTTTGGTGTGAGCACATGCTTTAGCCTTAACTCTTATATTCAGATGAAGCACAAATCCAGGACAAGTGACCCATGATCCTGAACTAGAACTTCCAGACTGGGAGTCAGCTCCAGACTCAGAGCTCAGTTTAGACGTCTACAGTGTAGATTTTTACATGTGATGTGTGTGCTTAATGCACAAAAGATTCAGTGAATGCAGTCAATAGGTCTCTGAGATGAGTTTTGTGTCTTGCTGGATTATATCCTCTCCTTTCATTGACCATTCTAGGAACAGCGTATCATACTCATGTCTCTGTTTCTGTAAGTACTAATGACTCCTTGATGATCTCTCCCTCTTTTCTTCATCATTATTTCTCTGCTGTGTTTGCTGGTAATACTTCTCAAGTCTGTTTGGGGTGTAACTGCCAGAGACTTTATGTTCTTTTGAAGAATTCTTGTGAATGTTAATAGATTGAATAGTGCTTGCTCTGCATTATGGACTCAGCTTCTAGATATGCCGATAAGTCTACAAGCAAGAAGACAGACAATCATTTAGTGTTCCTTTTCTCACACACAAACTGCCATGTGTCTCACTGAATCACTAAGATGTGATTAAGGGTACATAATGGCTTGTTCTTTTTTCTCTTTCATACATGTGAAAAGGCTTTATCTTATTAAACATTCAATTGTGTCTTTTCCTCCAGTGTTCTCTTTAAGAGTACAGCTGTTGTCTTGGGGTAAATTACAGTGAGTCCTTTGTGGTTACTCTTATCCCTTGGAGACTTCATCTGCCATGAGATTGTCCATATAGCCAGAGCACCTACGATTTTCTTCTAATATTCCCATCATCTTAATACTAGAAGAATTCTCCATAAATCTGTGAAATCTACTCTTATGCTGACCATCATTATGTTTCCCTTTTCTTTCAATACCTTCCAGGGTTTTTCATTAGTTTGTCTTTTTAAAGCTCTTCCTAACAAGTGTGCCTGAGATTAAAGAGAAACGTTGTTCAGGGAGAAAAGGGCTTCTGGTGAAACAGATGTCACTTGAAGGACTATATATCCCTTTCTTTTGGCAACTGGCACAGATTTTGGCTAACATCAGTGGGCATCCTGCCCTCCAACAGATGGTCAGAAGTGTGGGATGCCAAAAGCCCATTTCTGAATGTGGAATATGTTGAAGAGTTTATGTCTGCACACAAATGTTGAACGAGCTTTTTTAGTCTGAACTTCTATGCCCACAGCCAGTCTAGAGAAAATGAGAGCTTTTTAACAAAAGAACATTCTGCATCAACATATGGCTGCTCTGGTGTAAACACTGGAGCAGCTGATTGTTACGGGAGAGTTTGGGAGAGAGGGATCATGAAGTAATCAGTGTATTAGATGAGTCGCTCCATTTATGGCTTCTTTCTATTGGAAATATATAGTAACAGACCAAAACACAGTGCTTCTGGTTCAGCTGTGTTAATTTCACAGAATTAGTTCAGAAGTTGGAAAAACCTCTAGTACAGTTCCTCAAATAAACTTAGGTAGCCTTAGAAAAGAATTTCACATGTGTTTTAATAGAAAGTCTAGCTAATTTTCTTATGGCTTTGTCATGTTTGCCAACAGTATTGAGAAACAGGGATGTTTTTGATGTGACAAAACCTTCTTGCAAAATACAGCAGTCATCATGTGGATCAGTGAGAACTTTTTGTGGCTTCTCGTAGTCATGCTTAGGAAACTGACTGGTTTTTAGTTTTTTAGGGGAAAGGCAGTGACTTATGCTACTGTAGCTGGGCTAGGAAATGTGTATTGCAACAAATAAAGATATTCATAATTAGTTCAAGACTTTTGCCTCACATTTTCCTGTGACTAGAAATGCTAATATACAGACTGTAATTTATGCATAATTTGTCTTTACTTGTATGCGTTGAATCCTTACTCATCTGAACTTAAATATTGAGCAGCTTTAAATCAGCTGCCTGGCATGCTAGATGAAGGCATAGCAAACTGTGATAAATACAAAAAATTTACTGGATAAAATTGAGAAATCAATGGAGATTTACCCAAGTCGAAGCAACTTAGCTGCAGAATTTATATGTTTCTTGCATGATTGTATAGGAAGAATTGACTTTATCTTTGAAGGAAAACAGGCGCAGGTATTAAAGAGCTGTGAAGGACACAGATGAGAAACTGAAGGAGCTGGCTTCTTGTTTGCTGTGCCATGGGAAGAATGTTACAGGTGCTTCCATGCCTTGGAGCATGAACCAGAACAAAAGAGAGGCAACAGGCAGTCTGCACTCCTCACCACCAGTGCATCCAGGCTTCTGAAGATTGCCTTCGTCGTGGCAAAAGGGGAAAGCTTGTCTTTAGGGAGTTCATGCAGGAATGAGACCAAATGCAACAAGAATTTGGTAGTGTGTGCATGTTCCCATGGAAGCTTGTCTACCTACTGCTGAGATGGTTCACTTAAAAGTCACAATACACAGCTATCAGGTAATAATGATTTTCACTATCAAGGCTGTTTGGGTGACTGAGGGATAACAAGTAATCTATCTCATTGTCATTCACCCATACTTTTTGTGTTCAGTTGCATCCTGCTTTCACATTGATTCCCCCTTACACCTTTTTGTTATAATTAATGATTTTTAAATTCTTTCATTTTTAGAATGGCCAAAATCATATGCTTTGGGGTTTTTTTTTAAACTTGATTCTCTATGGATGTGCTATTTGACTGCATACACATTTCTATAGCTGGTGATTATAAGGTCAACCCCTGTGTGAGCTCACTAGTAGTGTGCATTCAGTAGCACTCCTCATTAGTTGGTTCATAAAAGCATAGGGCTTTTTTCGGTTCTTTGTACATTGTACTGGAGTGAAGTGTCCCATGAACTCGGTACCAGCTTTCTTGTATTTGCCAGCCTGTCTTCTATTCTTTTACCTCAGCTAAAAATTAGTGTGATTAAATACTAGCTGATGCACAATGTCATGAGCAACATGAGATTTGCTTAGTAATAGCATTTTATTTAAATAATGAAATTCACAGTGGTGTTGAATTACAGTGCTTGCTTCAGAAGTGTTTGCAATCTCCTTGTCTTTCTTATATTTGAAGCACACGCGGCAGGTGTAAGAAAGGGGAGGACAGAGCCTAACTGGCTGGGTAGAAAAGTACACCTTTGTGTTAGCGCTGTGAAAAAGGCCCAATCAGGCACCTAATCAAGAAACTGCAGAAAGCTAAAGGCTCTGTGTGATCCTCAGGCCTGGCATGGGGCTATTGTGTACTGGTTTAGAGCTGAGGCATTGTGTTTGCTATTCTAATGGAGTTTGCTATTCTAATGGAGGTATGAATGGGAAAATGGAAGCCAGTGCCAGCTCCTGTTAATTTTTTTTTTCTGTACAAGAGTCTGTTAGAGATTTGCCATGCACCCTGAAGTCCTACTGTCATGTAAGTTTGTTTCTTGACTGTGTCTCTGCCAAGGTATTTTCACCATCCTTTATTCATTATTCTCTCCTGGCCTGTGTGCTGCACCTGTGTGTTTTTGAACTGCTTTATGCATCTGGAACTGTTTGTCAGGCTCTGGACAGTAGTATTTCTCCCTCAGGAAATTTGTCTCTCCCTACTGTATGAGGAAATCTGGCTGTGTTCCAGCCTGCTTGGAAGCGTGGCTTTGCAGAGTGAAGTGTGTACACATGAATACCAGAGTGAGTGCTTAAGTAAATCTCCAGGATAAATCTATGTGTGTGTTAACTGGGTGAGGGCTAAGTGACAAATCAGATTATTATGGAGCCGTATTTCACAATTCAACAATTACCTGCTACCAGATCTGAATCTATACAGTTTTTAAGGTGTGTTAAATTTTTATTCTTTCTTGTTAGGCCAGAAAGGAAGAGCTTTTCATCCTCATTTACTAATCTAACATAAACACTACCATCATTAATAGAGAAATTCATAGGTTTAAGTTACAGAAAAATTAATCTGATAGCTATTCATACTATACTGGCAGGTCAACAGTAGGACTATTGACTTTTAGTAGTTACAGCACACACATCACAAGCTGCAGAGAAGTCTAATGTCCATCTTCTGCCCATAGTAGTGCTTTAGCCACTGGGCTATAGGACAAATTGAGGGCAAAAGAATGCATTGCTCTTGTTGAAGCTTGGCCAATGTGTGACATGGGAAGCTTGATGAGGATCTCAAGTGCTTGGAGGATCTTCAGCTTGGAGACAGTAGGAAAAATGGCCATATTGGATTCAAAATTACATGAGTTCTTCATAGAAAATAAACTGGCCATCTAAGTCTGAATATGTAGGAGCAGGGCCCGGCCTTTTTTCCCCCACTTAGAAGCTTCTAGCTGATCATATTATCATGGAGACATTCAGTGAGCAAATGTGTCATGTCAGTGAACAAATATTAATTGAATGTACTTATGCCTGTTACCATGGTTAATTCTACATCCTTATTGCAGAACTGCTGCGAAAATGAGATTATTGGCATGGTTGATTTGTATTCCAAAGCTAATGCATAATACAGAATTTTGCTTTCTTATTAGCAAACAGAAGGGTTGTGACTTAGTGTGGACTATTAGAGTCCAGAGGCACTGCCATCCCATGTCAGTTTGGTTTCAAGTAAATGCTTGAGTCAGAGGATACAAGGTTGTTAGCCTTCATGGTTCTAGTGCAACATTTGACATTTTCCTTGAGACTTCAGCCTTTTGCTGGACTTCAGCAAAGCAGTCAACAGGTTTTCCTTCAGCCTTCTCCTGCACAAAGTGGCAAGTGTCTACATGGGTGGTCTGTGAGATGGATATGAAATTGGCTAAGAGGTGGCACTCAGAGGGTAGTAATCAATGGTTTGTACTCAGGCTGAAAGCCTGTCACAAGTAGAATTTCACAGGGATGAATACAGGGCCCCATGCTATTCAACATCTTCATAAACAATCTGGATGATGGGGTTGAAAGCAGCTTCACTGAATTTGCTGATGACACCGAACTGGGTGGTTGAGATGGACATGTCAGAAGGGAGAGCCATCTCACACCAGGACCTGGCCAGCCCAGAAGAGTGGCTAAGCAAGAACGGTATGAAGTTTAATGAAGTGTGGCCGGGGAGCAGCCTTGCTGAGAGACCCCTGGGGCTGAACAGGAGTCAGCAGTGTGCTGCTGCAGCAGCCAAGGCATATGGGATCCTGGGCTGCATCTGCAGCTGTGACTGGCAGAGACAGAGATGTGATCATTGCACTCCTCTTAGCGCTTGTCTGGCTGCACCCCGAGTGCTGTGTTCAGTTCTCATCCCCACAATTCCACAAAAAGGCAGACAGACTGGAGACGTTCCAAAGGAGGACCACGGAGGTGATCAAAGGGCTGGAAAATCTGCACAGCAAGGAAAGACTGAAGGAGTCAGGTCTCATCTTCCTGGAGAAAAGAAGGCTTGGGGGGCACATCATCACAGTATTCCAGTAAAAGTAGCTCCAGGAGAGGTTTCATCTCTGTGTAAGAAGGAAATTTTTTGCAGTGATAGCAATCATTCTTGGGAACAACTTCCCCTGTGTTGGAACCCCCATCACTGGAGATTTTCAAGATGCCATTGGACAGGGTGCTAAATAATCTCATTGAGGCTCCCTTTCATCATGAAAATTTGGGCCAGGTAATATTTTGAGGTCACTTCTAATGTGGGCTGTTTTGTGATTCTATTATTTTTTAAAAACCTGTTTTCTTTTAAATAAAAGTAAACTTTTTAACCTTAGATATTGGAGTGTCTTGAAATGTTAAAAATAATGTGAGAAGAGCCTTGGAGGGCAAATAAAGAGCTGAGAATGAATTGTTGTAAAGCAAATGTTGAAACCTTTTGCAAGCCAATCCTCTTTACGTTTGAGGAATCAGATCACAATTTGTAAAGGCATAGAGTGTTCAATATTGTGAAAAGTCTCTCTTTGGTGCAGTTGTTATTAATGCTTATTGAGAGGATAACTCAACTAGTACCACAAGTGGCTTGCTAAGCTACCCCCTAAATTCTAGGGTTTGTGTTCCTTGGCACCAGAAGAAATTTTTCTTCCTTTCTTCAGAAATGCTTATGCATTTCCAGGCTTTTTGCTGTCAGTTTAATTATTTCCTCCTCTATCTTGTTTCTTATATTCTACTGTATTACTAATTATGTAGTCTTATTAAATTTTAAAAATATTTTTCAAAGTTTAGATTTTTTTAAAAAATCACATTTCTATATTCTGAATTACTACCTTTATGAACGCATCTCAGCTTTCATTGGAAGTAAAAGTATCTACACATTTCAGTTTCTCAGGGAAATGCTTGAAAATATGGCTGGAGCACACTCTAGAGGCTCAAAATTTCAACGGCAGATAAATTACCCCAAATTTATTCGTATATCAGATCTCATGATTTTGAAGCCAATTTCATGACTTTTTTTTAAGCTTTTTTTTCATTTCTAATGAAGATTTGAAGGAAGATTTGTGAATAATATGGATTTCCTCATCTCCCATTCCTCCAGAGAAATATTTTTCATTACTCTTTATCTGCTGCCAGGGAGCTGGGTTTTCTATGTTCTGCTAAGTCTCATATCTAGGTCAAATATGGATGACATTCTGCCAGTTCGTAGAGGTGCTGATATTATTTCTATAGTGTTTTGCAAACTAGGGAAATTTATCTTGGTAGGTTTTATAAAAGAATTGTGTCCTGAAAAGGACAAATGCTGCACTTTATGGATTTGTTTGGAGGACTGAGATACAGGCATACATAAATTTAAAAATTCTGAACAAGTCTGTGGATGTAAGAAGGTTGTATAGGATTTATTATGCCACTTGAAAAGGGTCACTACCCTACACAGGGACTTAGTGTTCTCTACTGTTTTACATCATGTTACATGACTGGAAAGCTTGCACGAAGATTAGGAAGACCGAGCTTGCTAAAAGTCCTGATTTTTATGTTGCTTCAAATAATTCAAGTTTGACCCTGTGCCTATCTTCACTTTGCAGATGTTTTTTTAATCTGTATATTTCCAATCAAATGTGAAGCTCTTGAACTGTAGCAAAAGGATTACTGCATTTTTTGTACTGCGACATATTTAGGATCATATTTATTAACAGGTTCATGTTACTCTCTTGAAGGATGGTGCTAAATGTCCAGTTGAGTGACCTAGACAGCTGAATGCTGTCACTATATCTGAGCACCAATTTGTGAAGTCATTCACGACGCCTCTAAGCTGTTAAATTGGCAGCTATCAACACTGTCAAATTTTTGCTATTATTTTCAGCTATTTGTTTAACATACATGCTGCCTGCTTGGATTGCATTGATCATATACTATTTTATGTTGACACCATAGAGCCTCAGTGATGAATCAAACTCAGGCATCCCTGTCTGGGTGTGGAGCCCACATGCAGTAATCATAAGACCTTTCTTTTTTTAAACTGCAGTTGCTGTCTCTGTTCCCACTTCTCTGGCTGGGCATTGCTTCATCACACAGAAATGTGTCCTCCAGTCCTCTGTCCTGCATTGGCTATGCTGCATATTTGAAGAATTTGGGGCAGATTCAGGCATAACCAGTAGCAGCCATCCTGGGTACAGGTTCCAGGCATGTGCAGCCTGTGTGCAGAGGAACTGGCCTGGCAAGGAGCCACTTGGCACACTCTTGCTATGAAGACTGCAAGTGCTCAAGACCTGGGGATGGGGTCAGGGCAGCTGAGGGTTGTGCTGATTCAGCATGCCCATGCTGGAGCACAGATTCCCAATTTGTAACCTATGAGCTAACATTTACATTTGGAACAGGTGGCTGGAGGTTATTTTCTCTAGTTGGTAGAGAGCCTTTACACTTTGGTAATTGTCTGAATGACTGTTCAGGCCTGTGGACCGCTGTGATGGTAGTTACCAATCCCTGGCAGAAATCACACAGCTGGAAGGACAGGGGTAAACTGGACAATGCATCTGAGCAAATCCTTTTCCTAAAACATATGGACCACTACATAAAATTTTTGATTCAAAAATGTCCTTGGGTTCTGGCTTATAAGTTGAGAAAGCCGACATATATTCATTTGAAAACTCAAGGAAAATTTAAGAAATTTGTAGTATTTTTTTATTAAAAAGGAGATTTTAAGGCAAATTTGTACATGGTTAAGGTCACACTTTTCTATCGGAAGATAGTTCTACCAATCTTACTGGACAGTTTTCAAAAGCAGGCCAAATAACAAGTTTTCCTGCCAGCCAAGACATCCAATTTCTCTTTAAAAAGAAATTTTAAATATTTTTTAAAAGCGGCCAGGGCACTCATTGGGATTTGAGCCTTTTTAGCATTCTGTATCCCTTAAAATCCTGACTTTGTCTGAACTTTGGTTACAGAAATGGTTTTGGCAGTACAGACTACTGATTTCTATGTGCAAGGGCAGTGAAATTCCTCCAGGCAAAAAAGCTTCTATTTCAGCAGTAACTACCAGAAAGGACCAAATAAAAAGAGAAAAAAACACACAGAGAATAAGTAAAGTATATGCAAAGGAGGGAGAGAACACCAAGAAAGAGAGTAGGAAACTATGTACCGTTTGACCGGAGTCAGAGTGGGAATGATTGTTCTCGGGGTTTGATCCTCAGTCTTGGAATTTGAGCTTGAGCCTTCTCTTCAGTTACTGATTTTGGTGCCTAGCACTGATGCTGGATAAGACATCTAAGATAGTTTATAAATACCATATATACCATGCTACTTTCCAATGAAATAAAAGTAATTCTTAGCTATACGTAAGACAGGGTATTCTTAAGGAAGACATCATCCATACATGTTCTTTCAGTGAGTTTGCTATGACTCTAAGGCTCTTATATTTCTGGAAATTGTTCCTGATTGTGAAAATGCAAATAAAGGCACAGATTATTTTCTGCTTGCACTACTTTATGTGTGCAAGTAGTACTGCCAGATATGTATAGCTAAAGGCTAGGGAAAAGTCAATGTGGAATGGACTTGTTTCTTATCTGGAAGTTTAAAATAATATTTATTCATATACCACTGGCAGTAAGTCTTGGGAAAGATTGTTCTTTTTAACAATTTTATTTTAACAACTACAAATTTAGCAGGTTTATTTGATTGTTAGTTACGCTTGGATGCTTTTTAAGGGCTGTTTTTAAGGGATGTTTTTAAGGGATGTTTTTTAATTAAACAACATACGTATGTTTTGTTTAATTACTATTTATTTGCAACAGGTTAGCCTTCAAACACACTTATTTTTAACTGCTTGCAAAAATGCCTTTGTCCACTGCTAAAATGCAGGAGAGCTACACTACAACAGAATTAAGAGAATCATGCAGTGACTGTATTGTTTTGAGCTACTGTTGCACACACGTATGTGTAAAATCAATGTGGACAAAAATCATAGTGCCTGAACAAAATTTGTATGTATTGAGCAGTCTGAACCCCGCAGTTCGAGAGAGCTTTTCACTGCCAGAACGTGACAGGAAGGAGAAGCCGCTTCTGGCAGAGACACATGATGAAATTAATTCCCATTCATTGAGCTCATCTTACTGGTAAGGGGAGGGACTGTGAGAGTAACTATTGAGAGACACTGCTAAGAACATCAGTGAGCTCAGCATACTATGCTTTTCAGCTTTTGTGATTTTATTAGATATCTGCATGAGGTAACCTCTCGAAATAGCTGAGAGGAAGAGAAAAGAAAGAAGATGCTGTTTGCCTAACCTCATCCTGCTAAAGAAATCCTCTAGTCTCTTGCTAACACCAAGAGGTTCATTTTGAGTTGCTGTTTTCTTTATCATGAAGGATATGTTAAAAATTTGGGATTTGTTTTGTTTTCTTTTCTTTCTTTTCATATTTTCGAAGAGTAGACCAGAGACATTCTTGTGAATGCAGCTTCTTGTCCTGGTAAATCATATTCAATTGCCATAAATGTTTCAGTCTTTCTGGTCTTTCTGGTGACCAAAGAGAAATCCTGTTTTGTGCCTGCATTTTAAGAGAGAATGATGGTTATTTAGCCTGACATTCTCCACAACACAGGTCATGTCTCAAGTCAGAGTCATGGAGGTTCTGTTTGATAAGGGGATGCTGTCTCATCTGCTTATTCAATACTGAGTAATAAAATGCCTTGAGCTTATTCCTATATGGGTTTTTTTTAATGTCAATGTGATTACTATGTATTCCCATAAACAAATACTATCACAAGGAAAGACTGGCTATTTTTCTCTAAAATTCATTGATTACTGTTTTTTAATTTATACCTGTAATTCTAGTTCAGGTTGTATTTTAGATAGTAGTTTAGATTTAGGGGATTTTTTGTGGGGTTTTTAATTGTTTGATATATAGAAGTTTCTCTATGAAATCATTGGGCTTGAAAGGACATCAAAGTTCATCTAGTGCATCTTTCTGTTGCCAGGCAGGAACGTGTGTAGCTATATCCATTCTGACAGATACTGGTCTAGTGTTTTTTTAAAGGTTGCTAAGAATGCTAAGGTTATGGCACCTGTCCAGAAAAGCTCTTCCCTGTGTCCAAACTGAATCTGCCTTGCTGAAGTTCTTCTTCACTGCATGCACCACAGACATGAAAACCAGATTGTTTCCATATGGTTTGCAATAGCCCTTCTGTGTATCTGAAGATATGTTCCATTTTTTTCATAGGTCATATATTTGGTGTACTGTGCCTTGCATTCTCACTTTCCCCTTGCTATTATCAGTAGCTTCATCAGCACATGTATCTTTCTTACTGTTCTTTCATTTTTGCCTCAAGTACTTGGAGTTAGAATCTTCACAGTGAGTAACTTCTTCGTAGTGCAACATCAAAACTTGCTTTTATATTTTATCTAAATTATTTTTTTCACTGTTAAAGACACAAGATTTCTAAGGTCAATACAACAAAAAAATTTTGCTAAGTCATTGGAACGTCAATGTTTTATTTTGGTGTTTTTTAAAGATTGATTTCCATTTTCAACTCTCTAAAATGATAAGCAAGTAAGTACAGGTATCCCTTGCATTTACCTCTGTTTTCAGGATGTCAGATCAGATGATTTCATGCAGCTGCTATTCTTTCTGTGGAAACAGCTTTGTGCAGCAGGGCTATGTGTCTTGCCCCTCAGAAAGCTTTAACTTTGAATTAGCTAGATGGCCTGTGCTACCAGCTGGTGGAGAGTCCGAGTAGTCTGCCCCTAGAAGACAGCTCTGGTGATGCAACAGTACTTGTCTTCCATGCCCAGCTTCCAACCGGGAAATGTCTGTGCTCCCTTCAAGATGAACCTGGATCATTTCACCTCACATAATCCTGGAATAGCATCATGGAATAACTTGGGTCAAAAGGAACCCCTGGAGGTCTCTAGCCCAGCCTCTAGTCCAGCCAGGCTTATAAAGGACTTTTTCTAGTTGGGTTTTGAGTAAATACAGGCATCTCTTCTGGTCTCCTTTACATGAGATAACAGAGAGCCAGCTTTTTCCCAGGTGGAACAAGCCCAGTTTTCCCAGCCTCTGCTTTTGGATGGTGTACTTCAGCCCCTGGACCATCTCTGTGGCCCTGAGCTGGACTGGCTCCAGACTGTCAGCAAGTCTCCAGTACTGGGGTGCCCAGAGCAGGAGGTACTCCTCCAGAGTAGCCCTTCAAGTGGGAATAATGGCCTTACAAACAAGAGAGGAAATAAAACCCTCCTCTTGGCCAACTGGCTACTCTCTGAGTGCTCAAGGGAACAGGGAATTGATGTAGCTGAGATAAAATTTTTGTATGGGTTTAAAAGTTTTATTTTTTTCCCTTGTGCTTCAGGCTGCTTATATGAGTTTTCTTCAAAATGATATTTTAGCTTAGTCCCCTGAGTGTGGCTTGTATTTAGAGTTCAGTATCAATTTGAATGCCTCTCTCAAAAAGTCTTTTCCACTTCGTCTTGCTACCAGTGCCCACACTTCCTGTGTCTTTAAACAGAACGTGGTACCTAATAACCAGGTGGGACATGAATCCAGTTTTAGGCTTTCACTGTGCAAAGACTTTAAAGTAAAAGCTGTCTGCGCATCTCACTTGCTTCTAGAATGGGTTTCAATATTACTAACTGAATATTCAGATTATTTGCAGCATTCCTACTGTTAGTGTATTTATACATCCCTGCCTTAGTAGAAGGATGAGGCTTAATTGTGCTGTGGTCAGCAAACACTCTTATTTTGGAAGCTCAACTGGCTGTTATGGAGAGGCAGTTTCCATTTCATCTGAGCACATCCTGTGCAACTGAGATAACTCAATCATGAACATATGTTACAGGAAGTACAGTTGTAGCACATTGGGATTTTTAGATTTATTCTTAGACTTATGACTAAAGGGCAGTGTCAAAGTTCATGGTCTAAAAGTGAATATTTCATGACAATCATCTTATTTTTAGGTCTCTTAACTTGAAACAGGATTTCTCTTGGCTTGAATGGTGATCAAAAATATATACAGCTGTAATTTGCAGTAAACAATTAAATACCTTTGTGGAAGCTAAATTTACGTATGTGAGATTTTAGTGTTTACAAACCCAGTAGACAAACAATATTTGACTACAAAAAGTGGAAATATTTCAAAGTTTGTTTGCTTAGTTTTTGTTTTTGTTTGAGAAGAGGAAGCTAAATTATATCCAGCTTTGTAGTCCTGCAGATATGATGTGCCATTGTTTCTCTTTCTCATTTCATTAGGATACTTGGCTATAAATTATATATATGTATATTTCCAATAACCTATACTGTTTAATAAATACATCCCTAAAATGTACTTTGAAATAAAACCAACTATCTGTCTTGTGCTTTGCAAATGAAGAGGTACAAACCAAGTCTTAAGAAAAGTGTCTTGGGCTGTCTTGTGCTTTGCAAATTACAAGGTACAAACCAAGTCTTAAATAGAAGTGTCTTGGGCTCAGATTTTGATCTCTTTATTTTATGGAACAGTATCTGCTCCTCAAACAGTCCTGTTGTGTCTCTTTGAGAAGTAAAGCCCATCTCCATATGAATAAGACTATCCCAGCCTTGTCACACAATATTTAATTACATTTCATTACTACTACAGAATATCTGCTCTTACAGTTGTTTAGGCAAAGATCTCAGTGTGTTTGTCAGGGACTGAATTAAAACTGTGGGATCACTTTGTGGCTGCTTTTGTTTAGGTCAAATACGTTACAGTCTGGTTTTGTGTAATGTTTAAATAAGTATATATGGTGTTGAACTACTTGATTCACAATTGTCTCCAGTTGGAGTCTTCAAAGGCTTACACCTTTCTTTTTATTCAGTTAGTATACTAGCTGAAAGAGCATAGATAAGACGTCAAGTAGTTGCAGAATTCATCACTTTATTCCTTTCACTTCTTATTTTTTATGTATGCAAAATCTTTATCTATGGTCCAAACACAATGTTGCATTTATTAATTAAAAATTTGTTGCAGTTTCTGCATAAAGACCAACCTTTGTTTACATCAATATTCAAAATCCAGAGAAATTCAGGACTATTTTCCCTGGACAGGACTTATTCCTTCATGCATTAAAAACAATAGGAGAGAGTAAGGAAGTAAAATCCCTATAAAGTTCCTGTCACAGTTCTCTCCATTGCCTTTTAATTTGGCAAAAATGAAACTTGGTACTCAACATAATGAGCTCTGAAGCTTGGGAAATGTACAGTCTTGGGAAAGGTATCAGTGTTTCTCTCATTCCTGTGCAGTTCTTCTACACTGCAGGACAGTGCAGTGGTGTTCGGTGATGTATGATCAGTCTTCTGTAGCAACCAAGAAGCATCCTTCCTGGGAGGATGTTAAGTGCAGATTCAGATGGGAGTGTCCCCACTGGAGATGGTAAACAGCCCAGTCCCGCTTTTCAGGTAATTGCAGCAGTGAATAGTGTCTCTAACTTCTCATTTGCCATTTCAGAACATTATGAATGGCAGGAAACAGCAGTGCTTGCCTTTTCATTGGAAATATTTCATACACATATGAAACTTTTGTTTGAAAGACTATTTTAAGTTCTTTTGAGCAAAAATATTACAGTTGTACAGGCACGTAGCCTGTACAGTTGTACAGGCAGGTAGCTGATGGCATTTTTCTCCTGGCTGGTTCAGAAGACAACCCAAGCTTGAAGTTAACTTGTGAACAGCTTTCTTGGCAAGAACAAGATGTTGAAACTGGCACAGGGCAGCCCATTTGTTCAAGAGCTGATTCCTGGTGCCTCAGCCTCATCTGTGCCATATCAGTGGAGTTGTCTGAGCTTGAAATCAAAGGTGGAGTAGAGCTGGTGAAAGTTTGTCTCCCATGTGATCTGCTCATTCCATACAGGTTTATTTGATCAACTCCTCAGCCTGGGAAACTGCACCCAAGGAAATTACTTTTAAAATCTTATTCAGCTAAAAGTTTTTAGCTAAATGATGTATTCTCATCCACAGAAGTTACTACAGATGAAATTTGTCTGCTGCAGTGATGTCTTTTGAATAAACAATAATATGAGATTTTATACTTTGTGTTTAGAACAGTATTTTTCCTTCATTTCATACTGAAATTCAGAGTAGAAAAAAAGCTAGAAGTGGGCTTTGAATTTTTTTGTTACTTCTTCCTCATTTAAAACCCCTACTTACTTTGTGCAAATTTGCTTGAGAATGGATTTCAGTGTTTTGACTTCTGTGTTAATGAATTAAATAATCCTATTTTCAAGAAGGACTTAACCAGTAGACACAAATATTTATGATATAATGTAGTGGTGTAAAACTAACCATTACTGGTCCAGACAGTCCTGTGAGTTTGGGTAGAACAAAATGATGAGAAAATAATGCAGGTGTGAATTGTGAGAACTACACTCTATTTCAGGCAGTTCTTTTTACCCCCACACTAATATTTTTTTTAGGCTTTATCTCATTTCCTGGTATATATTTGGAAGGTTAAATAGGTGGATCAAGTTATTTTGGTGGTGCTATTTCTTCCCAGTGGCATTAAGCTGTGACATTCAAGCCACAGTAGCACAGCAAAGCAGCACATGAGCATCTCTGTGTACATTACTTATATCAGACATCAAAGCGGAAGACTCACATTTAGGTCTGATCCCACCCATATTATTAAATTTTTAGATTATGTCAATACTGTTGTGAGTTAAACATCAAATATAAATTGGTTACCAAACATTTCTTAATGTTAAACTACCTCAGATTGCCTCAATTGATGCAATTAGATGGTGAATGTAATTTACATGTTGAGCAGTAAACAAATTCTTCCTTGCACTAACAAGGATACATTAAACAATCTCTCCAGCAAATTTCCTTCCCTTAACATCCTTTGCTTCTTAAGTTATTGTTTAATACACTTCCTAATCCTACATTAGTGCAGGTAATACTGATTTAGTAGTGTTTGGCAGTGATGCAGTGATTGCACATTTTCTTCTGACTGACGTACATGATAAGGAGATTTTCATTTCTGAACGGAACAATTATAGACTTGTTTTGCTGTTTTGAACTGAATACGCAAATAATTATGAGGGAAATAGGCAATGCTCCCAGGAAAGCCTCTGGTTTCCAAGTCCAGTCCAATTAGTAAAGAGGGAAGCTTTCTTACACAGCTTTTATCATGGTCTGTTTCACTGATCAGATAGAGATTCTTAACAGAGATGGGACTGAACACTCTTCAGGTTGAAAGATAACTGGGTATAGAGTCAGTCCATTATATCGATTACTGATTAATCTAGTACAGGTTTATAAATATCATCACATCAAGACATCATCACATGTAACAAGCTGAAAATACAGATATCTGCAGTGCTCTGAAGGTGTCCTAGAAAATTCAAGGTGAACACTGAAAAACTTACTTTGTTTAATTAAAAAATATTTTTTTTCTTACCTATGCAATGTTATTCCTTTCTGTAGCTGTATCCAATAAGCAGCTGGAACATGCTTTCTGGTTAATTGGCTGAATGGCTCCAGAGCTGTCTTCAAAATAGGCTTTACATGAATATAGAAACTTTCCATTGGGAGCATAGAAAGCATGGACAAAGAAAAAGGAGACAAAAATTCCGGGCACTCTTCACCCCAGGATTCTTTCAATGTTTCATTGTCCAGCTCCTGTGTTTAAAGCAGGACTACCCCAGTACTTTGTTGGAAACATAAGAATTAACACAAGGCAATCAAATAATGAAAGCCTGACACTCTCCTTATAAGGGGCATTTTTATATGGGATAATAACTTCAGTGGGATTACACCTAGAATCCTAGAATCATGAAATCATTAAGGTTGGAAAAGACCTCCAAGATCATCAAGTCCAACCTTGGACTGAATACCACCATGCCCACTAAAACATATTGTGAAGTGCCATGACTAGTTTTTGAACACTTCCAGGGATGGTGACTCCACCACTTCTCCAGGTAGCTCGTTCCAATTCAGAAAGGAAAGATTGCAAGGAGAATGTGGCATGGGAGAATATGGCCTAGAGGGCAGACCCTACAGAGAGTTCGTTTGCTAAGTGGTGGTGTCAGCTGAGCTCAAGAACTCTAGGAAATTCAGCATGTCAGTGATGCTTATTTCTCCTTTCTATTCAGCTCTAGTGTAACTGTATGTGCACCTTGGCTTCTATAACATTGGAGATCTTTAGGATTCAAGGCCTCTGGAAGACTTTCTTTGGTAAGATGCTTGTCAAATGACTACTAATTTATTAGAACATACTTATTAGTTTTATTTGGCCAAAATTAAGAGCACCGAAAATTATGGTCACTGCCAACAGGACTATAAAAGCCAAGAAAAAATACACAAGATTAATGTCCTTACACACTAGAAGCTTAAAGAGAAAATGGTAGAGATCTGACCCAAATAATCATAATCCATATTTGTTGGGCGGCTGTGGTTTTAATCAGCAAAAAAAGAAAAATTAGCCAGAGGTGCCCAGAAATTTTGGGGAAAAGCACAAGATTTTAGCTGTTGCCATTTCTGTATATTCTGTCTAAGCAGCTTCCACAACTGGCCCTCCACCCTCCTGCTGGTACCCGGTGACAGCACCCCTGAAAACCCTATAGTGTAGGCCAAGCTAGGTAAGCCTTCAGCAGGGTTTTTGGTTTCTTTCAAAAGGAGCACTAGAAGACCATCTTACTACTGATTGAGAGTGTCACAAATAAATCTGAAGTGAGCTGGTGATGATACAAAGGTCTATAACCTAAATCAATATAATTGAATATATAATATAATATAATATAATATAATCACAGGCTGGAAGAGTGCAGATGCTAACAGTAAGGCAGATGGTGAGATTTATGGACTGTAACATTTATTGATGGATGATTAGAAGGCTTCTAGTGCCTTGGCCCTTCAGTACCTAGAGCATAGGAAGCAGCCATAGTCAACAAATAGTACTGTAGGACTAAAAATAACAGCTCCATCAGCTCACATGGTCTCTTGCAAAAGTAGTCCAGAGAGCTCTTGAAAGCCTGATGGAGCCATAGATGTTCTGCAGAGCCCTGCTCTGTGCCAGGCTGGGGCTCTGGCCAGGTGCCAAGGGAGCAGGTTCCCAAAACCCTCCCCTGAGCATGCCCTGCTGTCAATGACAGCGAGTGCAACCCCCACACCCAAAAAAGCGCGAGGGTGACCGAGCAGATGGTGACACTTTCTGTGCTACAGGGAAACGCAATTTCCCCTGTGTATGGGGACTAATCCAGTTTTACAGTTTTATCAAATGTATCCAGTATGCTGACCATTCGTGCAACTGTTTGCAAGAATCCTCTTGCAAACCTCACCAGCTAACCAATCCCATCAAAATCTCTTTCTCTTCACCAGGGCAAAGTGTGGAAATCTTGTCATAAATACACTGCTGTATATTTTGATGCTCCTGCTCAGTGCGTTGACCAAGAGCTTCTATTACCTGTGCTCTCTTCCCCTCTCTCATTCCCTGTGCTGCCTTTCCATCCTCCCACACTTCAGAAATGCCTTCAAAACTGTCTGTCTGCTGCCAAAGATTTTGGAGTAACGTGGAGGACAGGCAGTGGAGTAGCAGGATGCTACTCTGCTCTGGTAATCACTTCGTGTTTAAAAACAAGAGAGGCATAGATCTATAGCAAACCTTTGTAGGATTGAAAAATTTGAATACAAAAGGGCTCTACAAAATACATCCAAGGGTCATTATGTGTAGCTTGCAGCTCTGTGAGCCTATATCTGAGAGAAGAGGATTTTCTTCCATTAACCTAGTTTACTAAGTGTATTTTCCAAGCGGCAATGAACGAGTGTCATTAGCATTCATACAGAGTGAGAGAATGGCTTTGACTGCGGTTCTGCTTATTTGACTTCTCTCACTAAACCTTATCCATCATGATGAATGCTTGGCCCACTTTGATTCTGGTAGGCGTAACGCAAAGTCTGCTGGGGAACGGAGCCTGGGCCGTGTCCAGTCTCTGCTACTGCAATCAAACCATAGTATTGCTTTAACCCACACATTATACATCCTTCTGAAAACAGCTGGGTTATTTGCCTCGCTCTTTCTTATAAATTTTTGTGGCTAGAAGAATAAAATGTATTTTTCTGATTTCCAGATGAAATTTATTCAGGACCTGTTTATATTCATTTGCTCTTGTGCTAGCATTGTCCTGAAGCTTAAATAGCTGCATGCCTATCTGTGATATTTACCCACTGGTGTATTTATAGACGGCCCTCCTGTACCCTTTCTCAGGCTTTGTTTCACCAGGGCAAACAAGCCGAGTTCCCATAAGATCAACGTCAGTGTTCTAATGACTCTGTTGCTGAGTGATTTAGTTTTTCCAGAGAACAAGTTTCTGTGCTATGCTCCAAACAAGTTTCTGCTGATGACTCGGTAACACTCTTTCTTGCCATTACTCTGCCCAAAATTCTTCATCAGATACAATTTAGAATCCAATTTGCCTCCTTTATGGATGGTCATGTCAGTCCCCTGTGATCAGAGCTCTTTGCAAATTGCAAACAGTTCACTGTTTAAAAATGTCATAGATTCATCAACTTAAAGGGAACTGTGACAACTTCCACCAGCTGGGGATCTGCATCTGATATTTCAGCTTGCAGGACACAGCTTTCTCTGCGTCTGGCCTGAAATGTTGGAGCTCACTGCCAACTCCCCTCCCCCAAGTCTTTCCACAGGGGAACCACTGATTTGCTTCTGTCCAGCCTGCAATGTTAAAAAAGCACTTTCTCCAACTCATGCTAGCAAAATATGAGGCAAAAGTTGGAAAATACTGTTCATTCATTACGCATTTGTTTAAAAGCATCTGAGAATCTCAGTTCCATTTTTTGCTTGTTTAAATTCAAAACATTTTCATTCATTTTATTAATTTCGATTTCTTATTGTTCAATTCTTGTCCTTCATTTCTTTCTCAGTCCTCATTAAATGTGAATAAAACTTTTGAAATGGCAATTAAAATAGCTTTCTTCCCATGGAGAGAGCCTAAATGTGCCTGCACTGCTTCCTATTGTCCTGCTTCATTTCTTACTTTCTCAGGTCTATCCTTCATCTACCATCATCTGTGATTTAGACTAAGCCCTTCATGGCAAGGACCTTCGTTTTATATTCATCTCTGCCGAAAGCAGAGATACTTACTGGTTCTGAAAGTATAAAGAATGTAGCAGATCAATGCCATTATCCTGAACTGCACTTAGAAGACAAAGAGAGCTCTTGAATTGATGCTCTCGGGAGCACAGAAGCTGAGCTACATTTTGGGCTACCGCAGACTTGCCAGAGGACTCTGTATATTTCCACCTAAAAATCGTAGCCAAGGTAAAAGCTACAAAAGCACAAGTGACTGTGATAAAGCTTGTAAGACAGGATTGTCTTAGTTGCCTTGTCAAATCAAGCAAATGCTAACAAAAATTTTGGCTGCTAGGATTAAGATAGCCAAGGACTTGGCAGCAGCCTGGACTCTGAGCTCAATCAAAGTGTAGTGTCAATAGGCTGCATTGATTTAAAGTAAAGACCTGGTGACAGTATTTCTGCTTTTGAGTAGACTGTAAAGGCACTTGCACAGGAGGCAGTAGAGCAAATGCACTAGAGGCTTGAGAGATTTGAGATTTGTGATAAGGTGAAATAAATGAGGGACTTTATTTCTGGGGCATCTCCCAGCTAAAATCTCTAATGATCTTAAGCATTCTTTTCCCTAAAATTCTGCAATAAGTTTCTGCAGCCTCCATGAAAGAAGAGGTTTAAAAGCACCTTTTTTCTTTGCTTTTTTAACCTTTATTTGGGTGGCTTGGACATTGGTGTATTCCACACACTGCATACTGTCATCCTTGTTTGAGAGACTCAAGTCTGCCTGGGCACCCATCTCACTGCCCTGGAGCTGAGCACTGCCGCCCCAAGCATCATGCTGCTGTCACCCTTGGCCAAACACCTGCTCTCAGAGTCCTGGATTTGTGTTTCTGCATCAGCACTTTGGCTGCTCTCTGTATGGTAATCATTTATTTACACCTGATTGACAGGCCTCTCAGGACCAAAAACTTTGCACCTGCCTATTAAAATAATTTGCAACTTGCAAGATAATGAAATAATTTGCTCTCCATTGTGGTTTTGGATTTTTTTGATTCACTGACAGTTGTGCCAGCACCATGCAGCTCATTGATCTGCCTTCCTGAGTTTGCCAACACAATCTTTGGTGTATGGGTTTTAACTGACACCTTCAGCTGACAGGTAGTCAATCAACAGCAGAGAGAGCTGGTGATATTGAACTTGTGATAGCTGGTTGCAGGAACTGCAAAAGACTAGCTCCTCTACAAGCCTCAAGATTCTTTTGAAAGGTAACCAGACATGGGAATACATCTCTGAGTTTAACATAGAAGTGTGCTTTGTTGGGGTGAGGCTTTTACTACAGAGGGATGTAAACCTCCCTAGGCTAAAACTACAGAGATAATTACGTATAGCATGGGAACCCCAGCACAGCAATTGATCCAGTATGACCCCTATATAGCTAATTACAGATTGTCAAGGCAATTTCTGTTCAAGCTGGACTGCTAATTAATTAGTCACCTCCACATTGAAATTCTGACCTTGGTTTGTTACAGGGAAAACAGAGAGTTGTGTATCTGGCCGAAGCATCTCTTTGCTGCCTGGGGCCAGGTAGACAAGGTATTAACAGCTGAAAATGGAAAAAGTCCAAAATGAAAGAATAACTTTCTTTACCTTTACTCTTTCCTTCCTCTCCTGCTTTCCCTCCTCCAAAACAAATTGCTGAGGATAAAATACTAAATAAAACCCATAGAAGTATAATTGTCTTGTGGAGACTTTCAGTTTGTTCATAGTGCAGAATAGAGGAAGTATCTCTACTGGTTACTTTTTGGTCAAATTGAAAACTGGCAATTTATTCCTGCTGTTTTGTTTTTCAACCACTTGCTAATCCATGGGAGAAATTTACCTTCTACCTCATGTCTACCTGGTTTCCTTAGTAACTTCTCATAAGAATATGATAAAATCTTGGAAAAGACCAAAGAAATTGTCAACTGCTTAATCTTTATTTATAGAAAATGGTATGCTGTTAAATCTACTAGATTTCTGCCAAAGGTGCTTGATGTATTTCATAGAATATTGCTTTCTTTCTTGTTCANGAATCTTTTTTGCTTGCGTAAAGAGATTAAAGGCCTGGAAGTTACCTGAACCTACATACATGGTTTGTATCTATATCTATCCTTTGTTTATGAGAGTCAGTACCAAAATTACTTTTTCAGCTTTGCATAAATTTAAAATGTTTTACAGAAAAAAGTGGTTAAAATCATCCCTCTTAGATGCCTTCAGAAAGAATTTAGATTATTTAAATACAATCTAAATGGATGCTTGAGTAAAGATATCATGAGTTTTTGACTTAGAAGCAACAGTGGGACCAAAGTCAGGACATAAGAGAATCAGAACATCTTTAATTGTGAAACAAAGAAGGAGTTCCAATTTGCAGTAATTATATGTTTCATTGTTTGTGTTACCTCAAAACTCCCACCATGGCATGGGCTCCGCTCCCGGGATGGTGCAGGTACAAAGTATCTGTCTGTCCTACAAATTTGTGGTATAAATGGAGAGTACTGGGGCATGCAGGAGGGAAGAATAAAACAGAAGAGCTCTGCAGAGAGTTCAGGTGCTTTGCAGTAAATACCTTGTAGGGCAAAGTTTGACAAGAAAGGAAGCCAGAAAGGGAGTGGCATGCTCCTAAATCTTTTGGGCACTTCCAATTTTTTCCTTTAAAGATAAGGAAATGGTTTCCCGACCTGTGTCAAGGTTCTTTCAAAAGTCTCCAGGCAATCCATCCACACAGCTTTCCAATGGCAAAGAATTGCCATGTTTGTGTTTTTCTGGCTAGCAAATTATTGGATAGAAAGCTGTTGCTCAAAATAAATATGGAAGGGTATACAGTTAAGTGCAGAAGAAAGTTGAGGAGATAGGTGATGGATGTCAGTCAGTGATAACCCTGATATTGCTTATAATGAAACTCTTTATGCTTTGTTAAGATCACTATTCTGCATTGTAATATGTTATTTCCATTGCCTTTGGATGGGTTTTCCCACACCATGTCATGCATCATGATCTCTACTGTAACCAGCCATGCGCTTTTCACCTTGTTCATGTACTCATCACATCTCTCACATAAAAAGCTCCATAAACTCATGCTCATTGTTTTCTACCATGGGCCAGTGCCAGGGATGGCCCCTCTTGCTGCTTACCTTGCTTGGGAAACTACTGGGAGCCCCTGCTGGGGATGCTGAGGCAATAAATGCCTTCCGACCATTGCTAAGTGCATTGGGCTTTTTATCCCATCCTGCTGGAGTCAGGGTGGGCATTAATACTGGCAGAGGCCAGTCTGGTGCTCTCACCTCGACTAAAAAGGAGCAAAAGGAAAGACAAATTTTGGAAGAGGTATCTGCCGAAAATGTCAGAATTTAAGAAAAACTGCACCTATTATGGGTTAGAAGGAGATTGGATGTTGAAATTAGATTATCATGTCTCAAATCGAAATGCACCTCTGTCTTTCTGGGCTGGCCTGTGGTTTGAGAGGAGATTCTGGGTCAGAAGGACCTAGCAGAGGTGCCCCTCAGGGACTGTGATGGTGGTGGATGTAGTACGCCAGGATGGAAGCAGAACAGGAGAGAGGAGTTTGCATTGGCATTATCCCCTCTACCTCTGCCTTGAAGGCGTTTTGCTCCTCGAGGGGGTCAGGTGGGGTGAGAGAGTAAGAGGGGAGAGCAGGGGCTGTCGTGGTATCACCTCTCCAGACGTGTACGCTGCATCAGGGAGGCCAATGGCAACAGAGGGACCCTGGGAGCCCACGCCAGCCAGCTCCTAACAAAAAAATACAGATTGCTCACTGTGACCTGTCCAAGCAAAGCCTTGAGGAATGGGTTTTGTCAGAATAAAAGGCACAGGAAGACTCTGTTTCAGGTTAGCCTTCACAGTACCTCTGAGTATTTACACTGGTTCACAGGCGGTGCCGCAGACCATCGGGGTGGAAGCTGGCGGGAGGCGCTCCGGGGACGGAGCATCCCGGCAGGCGCACGGCGGGGATGGAGCGCACCAAGGCGAGCCCGCGACCCGGCCGCTGGGCCGAGGCTCCCGGACGGCTTTCCTTGAGGGAAACGACGGGCAAAGGCAGAGATCGCGTTAATGCGGCCGGTCGGGCCGGAACCCAGCTGCTGGTGCTCCGAGAGCTACACGGTCCGAAACCAGTCTGCCCGAGCTTGGAGCCGAAGGCTTGTGGGGGTTCCTTCCCTGCGCGGCGGCGCCGTCCGAGGGGGAAATGAGAGGCCGGGGGATCCCGCA
>VZTN01002624.1:61782-74316 GCA_013400515.1 Erpornis zantholeuca | reverse complement strand
GGGGACCCCCGGCCCCGGGGAGGGCGGAGCGGGAGTCGGTCCCCTCGGGGGGCCGGGGGAGAGCGGGGGGCAGCGGCCGGGCTGGAAGGGCTTTCCCCCCTAAGGGGCCACTGTTCTGCAAGTGTTTTACAAACGCTCCGCTTCCCGAAGGGGAGTCCTGGCTGCGCACGGGAGATG
This sequence comes from Erpornis zantholeuca, assembly GCA_013400515.1. Taxonomy (NCBI): domain Eukaryota; kingdom Metazoa; phylum Chordata; class Aves; order Passeriformes; family Timaliidae; genus Erpornis; species Erpornis zantholeuca. The sequence goes on along the minus strand of VZTN01002624.1, from coordinate 74,139 downwards.
CATTAATTTAGGGGGTGGACTATGGACCCTTTCTTGCGTGCCGCGAGCCGACTGCAAACTTATCTACGCAACTGCTGGAATAGCCGGTGCCTCACCTCGCTTGGGAGGTGATTCAGCTCATCCCTTCCAGCCTCTGAAGGACATTTTAGCTTTTGATGCTTAGTTTTCTTGAAGGCTGTTTTAGCGTTATTTGGGTCCTTTACTGTTTGGTAGCCTGTGGAAAAAATATCATCCCTTTTATTTTGGGCTGAAAAAAACTGCTTTACAGCTCTAGTCTGCGTTGTGTTTGAAGAAAATGTACTCTGTCAGGTAACTTTTATGTGTTCTGTGTGCGTACGTAATTCCTGTCGTAGCTCAGCCAGAGACAGAGAGGGTTGGTTGTGCCTCAAAACTTGGGACGGTACCGTTGTCTCACCTGACGTTCAGTAACGTAGTGCACATAGAGATCCACATACTGACAAAAAACTTTCCTTGTGAGCCAGTCGAAGGTGGTAAAGAGAAGATTGATGAAGGTCGTCTGCTGTGCTGATGGGATGACTCTTTGCTTGAAAATAACACCGTATTTTTCACCTTTTGCAATTGGCAGAGCACTCCACTCATTGGATCCTGCTGACACTGGGCTTTTGTTACCTTTTGTGGCTCTGTTTCAAGTTGTCTGCAGACCCACAAAGTTGAAACCAGTGCCTTGAGCTCAGCAGGACATTGGTCTGGACTGTCCCCCTTCAGTTCTTCAGTTTGCCACCCGCTGGGGTTGTCACTATTTTGTGTTGTACTGTAGCGTGGAGGTCTTGGCCCTGGACTGGAGTCCCATTCTGCAGATGTAGCAGATCCTTCCTGCCTCCCAAATTCACAGGTACATTAGGAGATGGCATGGGGATACAGAAGCCCCACAGGAGTCTGCAGGGCTATTGGTGGGGGATGGAAGCGATGAGAACAGGCACAGCGTGTGGGTGGCTGTGTGAGCGTGGGTAACTCAGGGACCACGGTGGCCAGTGGGGCTAGCGGGGACAGCTGAAGCCACTGCCGCTGCTGCTGCCAGCTTTCTCCGCCACCATTTCCCCCAAAGTTGGCTGTTCAGGCAATAGAATTGAAGAGGATGTCCCTGCTTCTAAGGAGCTGTGGCTTTGTGGCGGCGGTACATGAGGTGCAAAGTGTTGTCTAGTGCTCTGGGCTACAAACTGGGGCTCCAGAGCAGGTAAATGTCCCGTTCTACCATCCGGGATGACACACGTGGGGCTGGGATCCTCCGCCTGACTATCCACTGGCTCTGACAGGCTTTGCCCATGCCTCCTTGTCCCCAAGCTCTTTTGCCTGGTGGCACCAAGCCCAAGGAGGGTTTTGGCAGCCTGTCCCACAGTGCTGCTCCAGGCACGTTCCCTGATCACCTCTTGGACTTTGGGTTCTGAGCTTTAGGACAGAAAAGGTCTTTCTCCTTTGTGTAGATGTCAAGCCTAGTAAAATGGGGTCCTGCACTCAATCTGGGAAAGAGGATCTACTGAAAAACAAAATCAACAAAAAAGCGTAACAGAAATACGAGTTAAAGGAGTGTTTCCAAACTACATGTGCTTTTCTGTTAACAGTGTAATTGGGGACAGCTTGGTTAATGAATGAAAGGCTCTCTTTTCATCTCAGAGCAGCAAACACCTCTCATGTTGGTGTGGGGGTCCCCTCACAGCACCCCCAGGCAGCACCCGTAGGCAGAGGAGGGTTTGCAGAGGCGCACAGCTCCCCGCAGCCAAGCCCGACACCAGGCTGGCGTGCAAGGGGCTGTCGGTGGCACTCACCCTGGAGCTCGTGGTGCAGCAGCACGGGGTTTGCAGCGGGTGGTGTGCAGGCTGGGATGGCAGCCAGGGCGGGAGCAACGCTGGCGCCTCGCAGCCTCCCACCTCCCTGAGCTCGCCCCGTGTCGAGCAGGGTGCTGGGACAGGCGGCCGCCCTGGACGTCCCTGCTGACCCGCTGTGTCCCCTCTGGCTTTGACTTAGTTGTGAGTCTGGAGAGAAATAGCCCTTTTGAAAATTTTTTAAGGGGATCTTTGGTTTTGTGAGGGTAACTGTACTTACTTCGATGGGCCATTCACAATGCACTTTCCAATTCATAGATGTGTCTGAGAGACTCACAAACTCATTTTTCCGTCTAACTTTGTATATATTCTTTTTCTGTAGACTCAGAATTTATATCCCATACCTCTTTCATGTTCTCCTCTACATTACGCCTGAGCTGTTTCCATGTTACTTTATTCTTTTTCTTTGTTTATTAGTAAAAAGATTTTAAATGTACATCCTTTCCTGTACCATGGTATTTTTTCCAAGTCTTTTTTGCTACTACTGTTTGTTGTGTTACTTTTTTATACTGAGTGCATTTAAAATATGAGCCTTTTTATTCCTTATTTGCCCTGAAAGCCTCCAGTTAAAACTGGATATTTTTGAAGTCTAAAAGATACAAAGTTTGTCCCACAGATGTAGACTGATTCAGTTCTTAAAATCATTTGAGATCATAACTTTCTATAAATATCTGACATTAGCAGACACTTTGAGGACTCACAGAGCTCATTTTTTCTGTTAATACAAAATAGTAACTAAAACTAAAGAGAACGTTAAAAAAATACAAATTATAAATATGAAGGAATGTTTATCAGTTTGGGGTGCTTTTAGAAATGTTTTCTAGCAAATGCTATAAATGTATATCTTTCTTTCAAAAACAGATTAGAAAGAGGATTCAATACATGCAGGAATGTAGTAATAATTTTTTGGCATTTTGTGCTTCTTAAAGCCTCTAGGTACCCTGAGAGTAATTAGTAAAAGAAAATAAGATAAAGATTGTGTGACCATAAAAGGAATCAAGCACTTCAAGGTCAAAGAACAGAATTTTCATAAGTCAATAAAACAAATTAGAGGATTTCAAGGCTGGTTAGTATATTCTTCCTTTAGATTGCTGTGTATTTGTATACCAGCATTGCACAGAACAACCTACAGAGCTTCTTGCCAGGAAGTTTTGGCTGAATTTATTAACATTATGATCATCTTTTATCTTGAACAACAAGAAAGGACAAATATTAAATTCACTAGGTTTCCAGAAGCTGGAATGAAAATACCTTGGAAAGTAATGTTGTTACAGACTGTTTCTTATTTTTGGGTTTACATTTAATGTCATAATCATTCCTTTGCATTTTGAAAGAGACCATGACAGGGTAAAACAAAATAGTTGGGTTAAGCAGTGTGGTGATAGTGCTCAATAACCTTGTCCTGAACACAGGAAATGAACAAAAGTGAGGGCAATTATTTAAAAAAAACAATGCAAAATCAACAAAACCGACATCAGCTTCCCCCACCCTGTCCAAACCCAGCCGTGTCTTAGTTTTTTAAAGCACAGAGATCTGTGCTTAAACACCCTGCTTAGTTGATTTGCCCCGAAAGATAGGGAATTGCTGAATTTAAGTAATTTGAATAAAAAACCATAATTTCAAGTTACATGATTTCAACCTTGTGTGGTAAAACTGAATTACTTTGATGGCAGGGAAAGGATCCCCGTGGAAGCATTGCAGTGCAGTTGTCTGCCGCTTAGATGCTTTTCCTTGCAGAGATCATTTTCCAAACAGATTCCTCCATCGCAGACCAGTTTGACCCACTTTCAACGTTGTAAACAGAGATCAGAATTGGAGCGGGAATTTTCCTTGTCATATGAGGCTTCGCGCTCCATTAAGTTCTGTTTGTACTTTTATTTTTGGTCAGCTGTTCGACAGAAAGCGTCGTTTTGAGGACAGCTTTGTTCTGTTTGGGGAAAATAGGGAAGACGCACCGGGGGATGCGATGCAGCAGCCATTTGACACCCCGTGGTGCCCCCCCCCTCCCGTCAGGGGCTCCAGGAGGGCAGGAGAGCAGCTGGTCCGGTGCTTTGAAGGCAGGGGATGGGGAGCGTGCTGGCTGTGCGGCTGGCTCTCGCACGCCCTGGCCCCCCTCCGTCGAATGGACCATCCCCAGCCGTAGCACCGAGCGTAGGATTGAACAGCCCAGGAGCTGCTCTGCTGTGCGTGGGAGGCTGATCCAAAACACAGCCGCTTCCTCTTGCTGCTCCCGCATCGCTGAGGTGGGAGACGGGCAGCACGGGGCTGGCCCCGGGGAAACAGATACGGCTTCTCTCTTGCTGCATGAGACTTGGTGCGTGGCTGGAAGGAAACATCGTTCCTTTTCCCTGTGGAGGATTGACATTAATGTGGTTATTAATTGGGATGGTACCAGGACTGATGGCAGCAAAGATGAGGATCTTTGAACAAATACCTCGTAGATCTGTATGATTCTCTTTTAAATGATAGAAGTCTTTGGCTAAATGAGGGGTTCTGAACTGTAGTTTAGAAATAAATTAACTCTTTGCGATTCACAAGGCAAATGAATTGTTGTGTATGAGCACAATCACTGAGAGCCAGAGTATCCAAAAGCAGGGTTTGGGCTGCCAGGGTGTGGCAGCCATGTCATCAGCGATGAGTGTGTGTGCCTAGGGCTCGGGCAAAGGGAGATTTATGCTCACTTATCTCTCATTTCACATGTAAATATGGGGGCTAAATATACTTCTCTCCTGGTGTGCTGAGGTGTGACCTGAACATTTTCTCGTGTTGTGAAGAAAGAAGAAAGGAAAGGTGTTTCGGAGCCAGAGTTAATAAAAAGTGACAATTTTCATAGCCCAGTATCTTTGTGGAGGGTGCAACACTGGTTGTGAGCTGCATGTGGAGCCCAGACAGAGCTTGAGAACATCCCACCAGCAGTGAAGACATTACTCCTAAGGTAGAAATTTCCAGGCGCTAGTTGGCACCGAGCAACCTACACTTTGGAAGTCCTTCTGGGAGGATGTTCTCACCCTGAAGCCTTGGTGGGGCTGTTGGGGTCTGCCTGGCTGACCCCAAAGGCTATCCTGCCTTTGCTCACTGGCATCTGACAGGAAAGTATTGTGGTTGCTCGTATTGCAGCAGCATCAGGTCAGGTCATCATAGGACTAGACCTGGGAGGCAGGAAGCAGAATCTGCATTTTAACGTGCATATGCTCTCTTCCCTCAGTAACAGTCCTCCTGAGGAGATTATTGTGCTTCTGGAAGGACTAATCTGTGCTGGACAGCTGTGCCTACCATGGCTGCACGCTTGGGGGACACTGGTGTGTGTATGAATGCTGTTGCTCCCGGGTGGAAACACTGCAAGGACAAGCTGAGAGCCTGGGGAAAAGTTATCCCAAAGTCATTAAAGTGCCTTTTTCCTGAATACATGCTGTTCTCATCAGTGTTATTGTGAGCTTTGTAGGGTTGTTTGGTCCTGTTACAGACTTGTCATTTATCGTGTTACCCCTACAGCCTTGTGAGAGCAGGGATGCACGAGTGCTTTGAAAGAGAATGCCCTTGCTTTTCCTGTCCATGTACTGGCTCTGTAGTTCTCGTGACTGGGACATTATCCAGAGAAATACAGTCTGCCTGTGCTCATCGAGGAAGCAGAGGACTTGTATCTCTGTGTACTGCATTTTTTCTTGAAAATTGGATCCTGTCAACACATAAAGATCTAGACTAGAGTTAAATAAGAGCATGCCAGATCCTAAGAAGAGGGGACAGTTAAGGAAACCCTTGGTGATTGTTTTTTGTGAGAAAACACAGAAAAATAATGTAGTTCTGCTGGTCTTACTCTCATTAATGTCTTTTCCACTGATTTATAGACATTCTTTCTATGCCTGTACATAACACGGACAACAGAAAAAGTGATTCCTTAGCCATCAGGTGCCCTACTGCTACCCAGACTCTCCTCCAGTCCATGTGGAGAAAAGGAAGAGCTGTGGGGATGCCACCAGCACGCTCCCCCCTCTGGTTATACTGGATGCTAGTGGCTAACAGCACCACATTGTTCAGCTGAAAAAGTTTAAGACTGTAATTCCAGCCTTAGAAAACTGGAAGTCTAGATTTAAAACTGAAATTTGCAAATTAGGCTCGTATGTAAGTGTATTTATACATACACACACACACATATATATATTTCTTTATATTATATATAATATACATATATATTATTAAAATCTGGCTATGAATCACTGAGGGGAATTCAATATACATCTTCCTTAAATAACAGTTTTAATTAGTTGTTACCCAGTGGCTGTAATTTGAAGAGCTGGAACCTTAAAACATTTCAGGCATGACAGGGCTTGCAAAAATACTGTGAGCTGGCAGCATGGAAGCAGTGTCTTGCACCTTGGCTGGCTGAGCTTTACTCCCTGATCCTCAGCCAGTGTGACACTCCTGCTCTCTGCTTCACTTTGCTGCCCAGAACAAAGCCATTTTCCCTCCACATCTCTCAGTTTGATGTGGTTGCTGCCATATCACCCATCACCAGAGTCATAGAATCATAGAATGGTTTGGGTTGGAAGGGAACTTAAAGATCATCTAGTTCCAACACCCCTGCCATGGGAAGGGACACCTTCCACTAGACCAGGTTGCTCAAAACCCTATACAGCCTGGCCTCGAACACTTCCAGGGATGAGGCATCTGTGACTTATGTGGGCAACCTGTCCCAGTGCCTCATCACTCCCATTGTGGTGGGGAGTTGAGCAGGGGTGGCCAGCTTCATCTGCAAGAAGTTTCCATCATGCCACTCCTCATCATGGGTCACTGAGACCCTGTGGGCAGAGGCCCCTGTCCCTTCTTGGCCGAGGAAACACTGCTTGGGTCTAAGTGCATTTAACACAGGTCTCCATTTTCCTGCTCTGCCGTGAGTGCTATTGGATGATGTTGGCAGCCTGCCCAGAAGAGAATCCATCCCTTCTGTAGGGCTTTGGTAGTCCTATGGAATATTTTCATGGGGTGGGGGGAGGGGGAAAGCAGTAAAAATCATATACCCCCGACTGGTGCAGCTGTGCTGTCAGAGAAGTGCTTCTGTTGGCTTCGTTAATGTCGCTGGGGGAAGTGGTACCGTTAGACTAGCAGAGGAATTCCCTCTCTGGCATATGTTACATCCACACTGAGGAGCGATGCCAGCATATCTAGCAGCAGAGCTCTCCCAGTGTAAACAAACCCTGAGTGATTGGACTCCTGAAGCCTGAGCTTGCGCTGCATCAAAACAGCAATGCTCCACAGGAAACACTGCAGGGTTTATGTGAGAAGGGGTGCAAAATCCCTCCCCATCAGCCTTTCTTCACAAGGGAATCTCTTTGGTTCAGCTCCTGCCAAGCCCACACCTGGAGCTGCACTTCACCAGGCTTTTTTCACACACTGACTTCAGGGAAATACACATCTTCCCGTGGATGCCTAATGCTGGCACCTCTGGAGCTCTGCAGCCTGAGGCCAATGATGCTGCTTGGGGTTGGGGTCAGTTGCATGCTAGCTGATTTCCTCTTTTTCTTTAAAATAGCAAGAAAATAAGCAAAACCATAGGAATTAGGAATATTAGTTTTTAGCTTTCAGGAAGGAAGGGAAAGCAGATTACTGCTGCAGCTGCAACCAGACTCTCTCATGTGTATGTATCACATCCTTCAGGCACACTCCTGTGCATGTGTTCTGGTAGAACTCCTGCTTAGTTCAGGTCACAGGGTGGGCCTGCACAGATCCTAACAGGAGTTGCAAAGACAGCTGTCAGTTTTGTAAGTTTTATGTGCATGGCATTCTCAGTTTCTTAATGATGTGTCAACCTATGATTTCTGTGTGAAATATTAAAAATTTTATGGAAACTTGAGAAAACAAAAGTACCGTACAGTGCCCTGGCTCCCTTAGCTTACCATGTTTAAATCTTAGGGCTGGGTTAAACACCTGCCTCCTGGGAGTCAGCTGATAGACTTCCACGGAATCACAGAATCAATTATGTTGGAAAAGACCTCTGAGATCACTGAGTCTTTGAACACCACCTTGTCAACTAAACCTTGGCACTAAGTGCCACATCCAGCCTTTTCTTAAATACCTCCAGGGAGGGTGACTCCACCACCTCCCTGGGCAGCCCATTCCAATATTTAATCACCCTTTCTGTGAAGAAAATCCACCTAATGCCCAATCTGAACCTTCCGTGATGCAACCCAATTCTATGTACTTGGATAGGAATTTAATCAGGGTCCAAGGGAAGTGACAAATGTAGCGTACTTCTACCGCAAAAAACATACTATTTTCCTGAATATTGTTAAATTCAGGCACATATCTGAAAATATTAACTCAAAACAGCTGAATCAGTTTTACAGTGTCATTTTTGGTGGGCAAATTAATGGAAAGAAGTGGCTCTAATTGTTTCATAAGGTCCAGTTTATAAAGGCTGCCACAAGACCCAGCTGGCATTTTAACCAAATCGTACATTTCCTTTGCAAACTTAGCTGAACTTGGGTTTTGAGGGCTATTCCACTAAAGAGCTGAAGCAGCTAAAGCAGAACATTTGTTTTTGAATGTAGGTCACTCTTAATAATGGCTAGTCAGGCAGAGCAGAATTTCTGAACCTGTGCAGGGGAAGAAATCAGAAGAGTTGGATGAGTCTTCAGCCAACCAAAAGTTCTCCTGGTTTCAGATAGCATAGCAAGGTGAAGGTTGGGGGAGTACAGAGTGGCAGCTGATGAGTTGGTGTGGCAAATTGGACGGTAAGAAAGGGTGGTGGGTCAAGATTTTGTGGCTAAGTGTGGGATCGGAACTGCTGGTTTGTAAGGTGGTTGTATGTGGTCTGAGGTGGGAGAAGTGGAAAGATGGAATACAGGGACTGGTGTGAGGATGTAGGATGTAAAGCAGAGGAGTGTCAGATGTGGGGTTAATCATGCTGATGGCTTTGGAGTGAGGCAATGGGATCTAAGAGGTGCTACAGATGCTATCACCAATAGTGGTGTCCAAGGGCAAGAAGTTTGGGAATCTTTATTCTCTATTGTTAATAAAAAATGGGCACTTAACGCTTTTCAGAGAGTTCTTCCAAAGGAACTCAAAGGACTCTCATAAGTCAAACCACGACAGACCAGGAGATGACTGGAATTTGGGACACTAAGCAGATATCTGCTTTTATCTTCTGCTGTGCCTTGATTAACTTCATGGCACGGTATCCTTCTCAGCATATAAGAATTAAAGGGCATATTATAAGGCACCTTCCTTCCTCTTTGTATTGTTTGCAGAGCCTAGGCGAGTCCTGGAAATGTAAAATTTTGGCATCTTAGTGCATGACCTGTAGCAGCTCCAGTCTTTTACTCGATCTAGCTCTTACTATCTATGTGACTACCTGAATGCCTGCTGCTGTTCTTTCAGAGTATGGGTTCCCTCAAGCCAAAATACAAGTGTCTAGCCCATGATGACTGTTGTGCAGACTATGTGGGAAACAGGTTTTATAGGATGGGAGAAGTCAGTGCTAAAGAGCTACAGTACTGCAGAAGCTGTATCATGGTAAAGTCTGGTGCTCTATTAAGACACATGATCTTAAAACAAAACTGGACTTTGTTGAGAATCCTGATCTGTGTTTTTAGTTTAGTTATAGCATCCTGCAAATGTGCCATCAGTACGATGTACAGTCCTTTAAGTGATTGGGCTCAACTGCAGAGGGCTCGTTACTTAGGGATGTGGAAGATGTGATTCTTTGAAGTGCAGCTGTGCCTCCTTCTGTCCTGGGAGGAGCACAGGGCTCCATCTGCAGTCCTCTCAGCCCAACTGCTCACTGACTGGAGGAAGTGCTGCACCTCACGTTGCTCCCTAGCAGTGGATGCTTCCTCAAGAAGCAGAGGAAGCTATGTAGCCACTCTTTTCTTTTCTATCCCTGCTGGGTGGAATTGTTGAGGGCCAATGTTCTGGGACAGAGCAGGAAACCCGAATGGCCGAAAGGGATGTGCCCTGCTGGGCATGGGTGCAGGTGCAGGCAGGAGGCAACAGCTGGGAGTGGTGGGGAGGGAAGGAACCTGCAGGGGTTGTTGGACAGTTAATTGCCTGCAGCTTCACCAGCCAGGCTGTTGTGAGAATGGCCAGGCTTCCTCCTCATGATGTTTTTAATCTCATTTTTATCCCTGAACACAAACCCTGGCAATAAATCCCAGCCTGTAGTTCTTGTGCAGGAGGTGTTTGCTCCATTGGAAGACCAGTTGCCCTTGACCAGTCAGGAGGGTTTGGAAGCCAAACAGCTGCTCTGGGACTGAATGTGATCAACAGGACCCTTCTGATAGCTTTGCTGCATTGTGCAATTATGGTATTTTTACTGATTAGATTGCATTAATGTTCTATGTGTACAAGGTATTCCAAAACATGGAGAGAAAACTGGTTTGTGCTGCAAGGGGAATCTGATGTAAAAGACCCCAGGCAGGATGAATGGAATTTCCCCCTACTTGAGGGCTGAGTCTTTCAGCTTCAGACTGGAGCAGCCAAACTCCTGAACAGGACGTTTTAAAGTGTCTGCTGGACTTGGCTACTAGTTTGCAGCTAGTGTTACATTCTCTATTAGTTTCCGCTTTCTAGTAACTGGGATAGTCTTCTTACTTATTAAACCATGTTGTACTTATTATATATTGTGCTAGATAAATGATTGATTTAACTTACATGAACTGTGTTGTTACTCAGTCTCTTTCTATTGTCCATCTAGCAAATTCCAGTTTCTATATAAAGACCTTGTATAAAGATCTCTCTCTGACCCAGTTTCTCAACTTGTTCATCAGATGAATGCAAATAAACAGCTAATTTCCCATACATATAGCTGAAGATGTCTCCTACTTTTTATTAATGTCTTGTGTTTACTCCAGATTGCAAAGAGGGCTTTTGTTTTTGTTTTTTTTTGTCTTTTTGGTTTTTTTTTGTTTTTATTTTGTTTTGTTTTTTTTCTTTAATTCATTATTTTACATGTACCTTGCTTATTATCTCCCTATAATTTCCCTGCCCAAATGAACTAGTGGTAGCCTTTTTAATTTTTTTCTAAAATCACTCCTGTTATACCTTTTCCTGATGAAGCCTGTCTCTGCACTGCCCTTTTTTATTCATTTGTTATTGTTGTTTAAAACCATAGATTCAAACTGATCAAAAGGGATGTCACATTTATCTAAGTACCATGTTTTGCATCACACATTGTTTCCTACCTTGTCTGGATGGTGGGAAATGTACTCTGCTCCTTGATAGCTGCAGTGCATCACATAAGTGTCCTCATTGAACTAGCTGTCGCTTCCAGAACTGCTCCCCAAGAGATTAAATCTTAATCAGAACCTGTCCCTGAACCACAAAGAAGTGGTTTGAACAGTGGCTGCTCTGCGTATTACCTTCCACTTGTCTCTTTGGATTCCACTGTGGCACTCCGGTCCCTAATTAAGAATCTGTCATGCCCCTCTGGAATCATTGTCTTTTCTAATTACTATTAACCTTTTTTATTTGTATTACTAGAGCACACAGAGGTTCCAGTTGGACACTGAGGCCTCTTTGTACTAAGGGCTGTGTATACATATAAAAAGACAACCCCCATTAATGAACTAATGGTGTTGGTCTGTGATGGGAAAAGGAGGAAGCAAATACTGGAGAGGAAAATACATAACATCTTTATTTCACTGCCTTTATGTACATGCAACCTACTTTTTATTAAGCTAAGTAATTTTGGAATATGACCCTACTTTTATTCTGTTTATCCTTTTCCCCTGAATGTATTTGCTCTCTTTCAGGTGGACTAGGATTTACCTGCCTGTGGTCTGCTTGCATGATGTTCTGTTATATTTTGAATAGCCTGTGAGATTATAAATGCAGTCTGTGTGAGAGAGGTCATGCTCCTGAGCTTCCTGTAACTCTAAAGGATATCAAGTACCATATGTGTGATTTTAACATGGGCTTGGCCCACGTGACTGCACTTCAACATTCTGTCGCAGGTTTGATTTTGTTCTTCAGGTCCCTTACTGTGTTTCTCAGATCTCTGTAGGAGAAAATTCCTAGAATCACATTAAGATTTTCCAGGTAAATAGTGACTTTGCTTCATTTTATGGGATCATTAATGCTTTACATTTCTAGCAGGATGCAAATGCTAAGATATTTTTAAATTCTTTACCCATATGCTTCTGTCTTCTGTTGTATAAAAATGCCACTGCAGCCACAGAGCTGAGAAAATATACCCTGCTTCTTTTATCTCTCCAAAGTCTTTTCCCTTGTTTTGAGGGAAGAAATGGCATTTCTAAAGATTTACTGTAACTTATTTTATTGTTTTGAGGAAGATGATTTTTAACTGGAAACTTGCATTAGAGTGCTGATAGGGCTAAGGTCTCAGTGGTGTATTTGGCAAGTATTTTAAGCTTCCAGACCTGGCAGGGAACAATTTGCAGGGTTTGGGTTTCCTTTGCTTGTTGTTTCTTTAATCTTCAATTGAAAGTTTTTGCCTTTCTCTAATCATGTCTCTCCTTACCCTCCCCCTTCCCTTGTCCTTCTCCCTCTACTTTTTTTTTTT
>VZTN01002624.1:2737-59356 GCA_013400515.1 Erpornis zantholeuca | reverse complement strand
CGGCTGGGCTGCGGGGTGGGGGTGCCCCGGCACCGCGTGGAAGGGCCGCGCTGCTCCTCGGCGAGCGCTGGGCGGGCAGGGCGCGCCCGTCCCTCTGTCACTGCAGACACCGAGAGCCGGGCGCGGGGCTTGCCTGGCTCCGGGACGGCTAAAACCGCTGCTGTTCTGTCCGAGTGAATGCTTGGTACGTATACATTGTGTCCGATTGTTTCGTGGAAGCGCAGCGGTCGGCTTGGAGAAATTAAGTTGCCTACAGCCGAGTGAAATGCTAATTGAAGAAAATGGCAGGTGCTGTTTCTTCTATTTAAATTTCCGTTACATAAAAGCCCAGCAAACTGCCATCTTTTCCGAACGTGTGTTCGCAGGGTTGCAAATTAGGTTCTCGAATATTGCTGGTATATTTAGCTATAGCAAGTACATACTGCTGTCGAGTTTACTTGATGTTGGTGTGTGGGAAGGAACTGATGAGATTAAAAACAGGTTTCAGCTTCTCTGCGTTGGAAAGTGAGAGGTATTGTAATTTCAGTTCTTGGAGACATTTTTTTGGGTGGAAAAATTGGTTTCTAGGGCTTCTGAACTTAACTTAATGTAGTGTTGCCTTAATTAATTTACAGGGTCTTATGGTACCTTTGGTCTTGCCTGTGATTTTGCCAGGCAGTAACCGAATGTCATTAAAAAAGACTTTGATTGCTTTCCTGAGGCCTCTAAACAGTGAAGTATCATTAGTGAAATAAATTATACTTACAGGACTTGCCCTTAATCTTAGGTTCCCTTATGGATAAAGATGGAAATTAAGACCGCCTTTAGCACTCCTCTTGTGAATAAATCCTTACATTTTTATCTGCCTTCCCTTCTCCCCTCCAAATACATAGAAAATCCCCTAGGATTTTTTGGGAGAAAAACCAAATTAAGTTCTAAAATACTCAGAAACCAGCTTCTGGGGTGAACAGTGCATTATGTTAGGCATTCCTTTTTGCTTTGGGGTAGCTTTCACTTTCATTTGTCTTTTCTAGGACCACATCGAGTTTTTCATGTTTTGAATGTTTTTGTGTGTGAACAGATCCAAACTTCAAGTGGTAGACATTCATGAACTGGAGAGAACTGGGGAAGGAGGTACTTCAGATCTCAATTAAGAAATAAATTGAGTGTTGTAAGTGTTAAAGAGGGGGAAAATACCATTAATATCTTCCCCTCCCATTTACTAATTGCTTTCGTCAGGTCTCTCACAAAGCTTGCAGCTATTGGAATTGTGACAGGCTGGGAATAGTTACAGCATTGCAGTTTGGTCTCTTTTCTAGTTGCAGAAAGCTTTTGTCAGCTCTTTTCCTTGGGGTGACGAGAAAATGTAGAAAAATGATTAAAAGAAAAAATAATTTTGGCTTTGTTCTGAGAGCCTGAATATTTTTGGGAATAGTCAAATTGTTAACCTGGCCTCGGGGGCTTCTCAGCAAGACTGCCGGAAACACCTTTCTTACGTGGAGGTAACTGGCAGCAGTAGCTTCCAGCTCAGCATGTTGGAACAGGAATTATTCTAAGCTACCAGAGAGTTCAGAAGCTGGCAAGAAGGGGCACAAATGTTTGGGCTTATGGAACTCTTGGGCATGTATTTATGGTTTGTGCATTGTTCCCTGTTGTTTTCTCATTAATTTTTCCAACCCCCTGACTGTGGCTGAAGATGAGAGCAATGGCAACCCAGATTCAACCAGGGAGTAGCTGGCAGGAGCCTCTTGGCCATCCACTGCTCCTGGGCTCTTTCCCCTCCCTCCCTTAACAAGGTGTGAGTCAGCCCTGGTGAATCTGTGCCTTCCTCTCTGTGGGAACTGGGGAGATGCCACAGCTCCCCTGTGCAGGGTCTATGTAATGCTTCCCGAGTCATCCTCAGGTTTAGAGATTGCGTTGAGTGAAGAGTGTGAGGAGCATTTCTGGAACTGCTTTAGGGGATATTTTCAGAGAGGGCAGATTAGCTAACAAGGAGTTGGTGGTGAGTACAAATATTTGACAAAGGGGTGGATGTGTATGTGGTGTGTATTCTTTAAATAACAGAAACATTTGGACAATGTGGGTATCAGAGGAAGGTCTAGGCTGGTGTGGGAAGATGTGGCTTTATTCTGTGCACTAATGTGATGCTTTTCCTAATAAATATTCCACAATGTGGAGTTTTCCATGACTTATAAGGGTTGCTTTTGAGCTTTACATTGAATCTGAGTTATATGTACTTGGGTCAAATGATTTCTCTGTGTGTAATTCTGTGAGCCCAGTAAAAGCATGGTAGTAGTTTGATTAGCCTAAGATCAGCATTGCACAAGCACTTATTGCTCCTGGATCTGAACTCATCTTAGAAGCAGTGGTATTGTATTTTTACGAAGCCATGTCAGAGCTCCTTTTCTTCCCAGAGCTCTGTATGTCTCCTATTTTGGAGACATTGTTATGGTGTGTTTGAGAATTTGATAAACTACTGTGGTTATTGGAAAGTTGCACAGCAGTAGATGGCTTCTTAGAGATGCTCTCGTCTGTGGATCCTTTTATTTGAGGACATGATAACTTTGGCTGTTTTCCTACACGGAAAATAAGGGGCAGAGATGAGAAAATCTGTTGGTTTGGAAATGTACTGGTGTCTGAAAGTTGTTCCTATTTTCTTCCTCTTGCTTCCCAGTAAGTTTGGGCTGCTAGAAAGATAATAAAACATTCAGAAAGGGTATTTCAAATTCTAATGAGAAGGATTGCTGCTCCTCAGAGGAAACCAATGGCTCCCTTCCCACACTCCCCAGTATTTTTTGATATTTAAGTGTTCCAGAGAAAAGAGAATACTTAATTTGGAGCTTGCAGCAATCTTTGTAAAGCAAAGCATGATTCCAGAAATAACCAGAAGAATGTTCTGCAAGTATTGGGTTTTTAAAATTATTTTTAATACAGTTTTCTTGTGTACAGATACAAGGAGCTGAGACCTATTAATGAAAAAATCTTTGTAAGACCTCCATCAGGGACTGAATTTCCATATTTTTTTTTCTCTTCCGAAGACTGTTAGTGTTTCCTTAGAATAATTGTGGTGTTGAGTAGTTTTTTCTACTTCGAGTCTTCAGTGCTGTTGCTGGACGTGTGTGTAGATGGAAGGAACTGTAGAATAGTCACCTGTGTTGTCAGTTCACAACCTACAGTGCACCTTTTCCTTGGGCAAACAGAATATTTGCTATATACTGTTCTTGCCATTTTTGCTTAAAAGGCTGTCTTCCCACCCAGTTTTCTCTTTGGGTGAGAAGACATTTAACTGTATTCCCTTCTGGGGAGCATGATCTGCTTTTCAAAACTGGGTTATAGATACTTGTTGTACCTGAGAGACTCTGTTCTGGAAGAATATGGGTGGGTATGTATAGTTAGGAAGGAACTCACTGCAGGTATATCTTCCACAAAAGTCTGGCAGAGGAGAGAAAATGAAAAAGTGATGGCTTATTGAAACCTGGGCCCTAGCAAGTTTTGCCATTATGATTGTCTTGTACCTGTGTCATGTTGCTCTAGTTTGGTTCTCTTTCAAAGGACCTTGAGCTTCCTAAATACAATGCTGTCTTTTCTTATTCTTTGACTAGAGCTGTTTGACAGCTTGCTGGACCGAAAACAGGCCCTGGAGAAATCACTGTATAGTTCAACAGCAGTGAAGTTTTCTGGGGAACAGTTGAATATAGAATAATAAACAAAAATAGGTTAATGGAAAACCATGTTAGTGTCTGCTGTTTAGGGCAGAATGCTTGATATCTCCTGTGAACAACGCCATGGTCTGTGTAATCAAATTCTGTAAGTAGCAGGATCTTGCAGGATTTTTTTGCTGGCTTTCATCACTTAAAAGATTACTGCTTGCTTATCTGCAAGTATCTAATGTTAACAGGTTTCAGAAATATTTTGTATTTCTGACTTTTTTAGTGATGGGTGAGATAGCAACTGCCTAAAGGAAAAAGAGAAGCCATGGATCTGAGAACCTTTTCTCTACCTGCCAAGAGACCTGCTTGCATCTAGGATTCAAGGATGGTCATTTTATTACAGAGGCAGCAATCCCAAACCTAAGACTTTATTTCTATAAGCTAACCAGAGAAGAAATAAAGCAAACCTGGCAGTCTTACACAGTCTAAAGAGATCCTGTATTTGTACATTATAAAATCTCTTGTGCAGGAGGGATTTGCCCTTAAGGTTCAGAACTCTGCATGCAAATTTGTGAAATATAATTCATAGCTCTCAAGATTTAATCAAGATATACAAATGTCTATGGATGTCTATAATGGAGCTCTGGCCTTGGGGAAAAGTTTGTAAGGGGTGCCAGTGTCACTCTGTTAGAGCAGCTAATCTTTTGGGAGCAAGGGTGTCTGTCTATCTTCTTCCCTCTCACACACCCCTACCACAGCAGTTCATCTGCTAGGTGATGCTTTTTTCCTCTGAGTCTTGCCCAGTTCTTTAGATCATTGTGGCTACAGTCCTACTATCAGTGTGGACTTGGAAAGGTATTCTGGCAAGTGGCTTTCAAAGACCTGTTTGCATAAGGAAGATGCAGAGCTATGCTGCTAGTGTGGATGGACTTGGCTGACATTCACTTGTCGGTGAGTTAGGAATAAATAGATTTCTAGTATTGAAGAGCTTTATGCCAGTCTTATGATGATGATACAGAAATTAAATAATAATCTCCCTATTCCTTTCAGCCCTTGTTCATACTATCATCTTTATTTTGTCAAGAACAATATTCTTTAGATTTGCTCCTGGGTTTATTCCAATGCAATGTCTTTCTAACCCAGAAGGTGTGCTGCCAAACACCTTTGTGATTCTTAAATGTCATAAACATTTTCCACAATTTTAGTGTTTTAGAGTTACCATTCTTTGCTTACAGACTGCACATTGGGAAGTTTATTTGGAAGCTGAGATCTTACTGGCATGTTTCTCAAAAGGGAAAAGCTGTATCTTTTAATTAAGATATGTCTATTTTATTCTTCCCCCAACTCTCACCCCAATTTCTACTTGTTCACCAAACTATTCTGAATGTATTTTAGATATCGCTTACAGCGAAGTGCAGTGTGTCACTGCAACTTGTCTTGTACATATACACCTCCAAGATGTGACTACTTCTCTCTCCCTTGCAGCCTCAATTTCCATCCTTTTTCTCATGTGTAAATATGTGTTTTTAAGACAGGGAGATGCTGTTGCTTGACTATTTACATTGTTTTCATAGGAATGGCTTCTTGCGATATGAAGTATTTTTGCGATGCACAGAGTGGCAGGCCTAGGACTAAGGTTGTGCTTCATGTGTTTACCAATCCTTTGTATTCCTGTTGAAGAGAAGCCTCAGAGTACTACTTTAAGGGTGTCTTGCAGATATAATGATGGAAAAATAGTATTTTTTTCTGAAATTAAGCCAGTTCCTCTTCTTGTATACCGTTTGTGCGTAGTGTCATGCTAGCTGAGAAGGTGACACAGAGAGGCAGGAACATAAGGCATTGGACAGGGAGGAATGGTAGTATCAGAAACTGTTGGAGTTTTATTTAGTGAAACAGTCTAAAACACGAATGTGCATGGCAGCTTTTCAGATCCTTACATGGTTCCCTTTTCACTTAAACCTGCCTTCTCTTTCTGTGACAGTTTATTTCTCGTGATTCTACCCAGCTTGTTGCATCAGCAGTAGCATGGCATTGTGCTATCACCTCTTGACTAATGTGACTCCAGTGGCATTCATTGAAGGGGAAGAATGAACCTCCTTGTTGGGGTACATGTTCAAAAGCACCTGATATACTGTAGTTTCAAAAAGACCTAGAAAAAAGCTATCAAGTAACAAAGGTGGATTACAAGTGTGTCTTTGTAACGAGTAGTGTAACAAATAGCTGTGCTAGTTTTTTGGTGTGGTGGTGGTTTTTTGGGGGTTTGTTTTGTTTGGTTTTTTTTTTTTTTTTTGCTGCTTGATATCTATGTGCAGTACTTTCCAAGTAAAAAATAATTTTGAAATTTTGAATCAGGCCATGAATATTTTAATTCCAGCTCTTTTGTATTGTACGATATGTGGTACTTGGAACACAAACATAAGATAGAGAGTCTGGCACAATGGATCTATCATGGGAGCACATTCCTTTCTTTGCTGCCTGAAGCATATGTGAGGGTGAGTCTAGCAAAACATCCAGAATGTTTCAGTCATGTCTTGGTGACCAGCATGTACAAGGCAAGTTGCAGTGACACTGTAAATATTAACTAGTCCTGGTTTTGGCTGGTATTGAGTTAATTTTATTCCTAGAAGCTGGTATAGTGCTGCATTCTGGATTTAGAATGAGAATAATGTTAGTAATTCACTGTTTCAGTTTTTTCTGAGCAGTGCTTACACTAAGACAAGGACTATTTAGATTTTTGTGCTGTCCTGCCAGGGAGAAAATTGGGGGTCAGGAATCTGGGAGGGGACCCAGCCAGGACAGCTGACCAAAGCATGACCCTCACTCATGCTCAGCACTAAAACTGGGGGGGAGGTGTCTAGGGGGTGTCCCTGTTGTTTGGGGACTGGCTGGGCCCTGGCCTACAGGTGCTTGTGCATCACTTCTTTTCGGTATTCTTTTATCATTGTGGTTATTTCCTCTTCCTTTTCTGTCTTTTTAAACTGCCTTTTTCTCAACCCATGAGTTTAATCTTTCTTTCCAGTTCTCTCCCCTGTCCCACTTGTGGGGGGGCAGGGGTGGGGGGTTGGGGGGAGTGAATGGCTCTGTGGTGTTTAGCTGCCTGCCTGGTTAAACCACAGCATTGGTATAGATCTGTTCAGAGCAGTCTTGCAAATGAGTTGCTCTGTGGTTTGGGAGAGGCTTCTGTGTAACTGCTTCATTTGTGGTGTTTGTTTGTTTGTATCTTGAGAATAAAATAAACTTTCATCTAGCAATTAAAACATATTGCACTATTAATTGAGAATGCACAGAAGACTTCAGTGTTATGCTCAAATATAGTAAACTGTTTTCACAAGAGTATTTCAGTGCTTCTTTGATAGNCAGCTGACCAAAGCATGACCCTCACTCATGATCAGCACTAAAGCTGGGGGGGAGGTGTCTAGGGGGTGTCCCTGTTGTTTGGGGACTGGCTGGGCCCTGGCCCACAGGTGCTTGTGCATCACTTCTTTTCGGTATTCTTTTATCATTGTGGTTATTTCCTCTTCCTTTTCTGTCTTTTTAAACTGCCTTTTTCTCAACCCATGAGTTTAATCTTTCTTTCCAGTTCTCTCCCCTGTCCCACTTGTAGGGGGGCAGGGGTGGGGGGTTGGGGGGAGTGAATGGCTCTGTGGTGTGTAGCTGCCTGCCTGGTTAAACCACAGCATTGGTATAGATCTGTTCAGAGCAGTCTTGCAAATGAGTTGCTCTGTGGTTTGGGAGAGGCTTCTGTGTAACTGCTTCATTTGTGGTGTTTGTTTGTTTGTATCTTGAGAATAAAATAAACTTTCATCTAGCAATTAAAACATATTGCACTATTAATTGAGAATGCACAGAAGACTTCAGTGTTATGCTCAAATATAGTAAACTGTTTTCACAAGAGTATTTCAGTGCTTCTTTGATAGGAGTTAAACATGTGAGGGAAGGTGTGGAAGCTAGGAAAGTTGGGAGAAGAGCATGGGTTGAGAGAGTTGGAGGGTTTTGAGCAGGACTTCAGACTCCTTAAAGCGTAAAAAGGGAGAAGAGTTTCCTTCCTGATTTACACTGTTCTCCTGACTTGTCAGAGGTGTTCTTGCTCTCTGATTTCTTTAGCCTTCTCTTGCCCTCCTTTGTTGTGAAGTACAGTGAGAAAGGGGTCATGCTGGTTTTCTGAAGGGTGGGAACTGTGGGAAGGGGGCCCTTCTGATTAGCCCTGAGCAGTGAGCAAGCTATGCAGAGGTGGTGTGTGTGCCAGGTGTGAAGGCAGGACTTGGGAGGAGAACAGGTGAGCTGCTCTGTCCCTCTCAGCAAGAGAGCAGGGACAGTAGAGAGAGGAATGGAGATGGCACTGGGACAGTGTTGCACCTGCTGCGAGGCCAGTGCTCAGCAGGGAAGTGCATTTCAGAAGTCACATCTTGTTTGTGTCAGGACCTGCCTGCCTTTTTACTTCCCAGAGGATGGCTATGCTCTTGTTAGTTGCTTTTGTGGTTTTTATGAATGCTTTGTAAAGCTGGACTTAGGAGGTCTCAGACTCCCTCTCTACACACACACTTCTCTTTTTAATAGTTTTGAAGAGGTTTTTTTTTAGTTGGCAAATGTACTAAAAATAGGAATGTAGATAAATCTTGCACTATACAACTACACTTGTGTATACTGAACACAGTTACTTTGTTATTAGGAGTCAGATTATTTCCCAAACATGTGTGTGACAGAGGAAAACCAAAAAATATAGAAAATAGGTTATAGGTGGTGGTATATTGTGTAAAGAAAACTTGAGTACCCACAGACCTTAATAACATAACGTTGTGAGGTTTTTTTTTTATGTATGCTTTTGGACTAAGAAGGTCCTCAGAGCTGAAGTGCATCCTGCAGTGTGTGAGATGGCAGTGCTCAAGCTCTGCAGGAACCTGCAAAACTTTCTCCTCTTGTGACAATGACTGTTGCATCATTTTGGCAAGGGAGGAATTCTGGCAGAGCAGTTGCTTTGAAGCTTACTTCAAATGAGGACTATGCAGAAGAGAGTCCAGCCTGGCAAAGGGGGCTGCTTCTTTTGTTTACTGTCATGTCACCAGAATCTTTTGACTTTACTTTGAACTTAAGAGTCTACATAAATCACTTCAGTTATCTGTAAATGATGGAGTACCAAATATAGGTCTTTTGTGAGTTGCTCTGATTTCTTAAGTGCTTGCAGCTTTGCAACTGTTCCTGACTTATGCTTGTATGTAAATATCTTGGCATGTGTGGGAAAGGTGATATGCATTCTGCTGTGGAGAGTAGTTTTCACAGGCTTGATTTTTGAAAGATGGTGTTGATGAGAGTGGAAAAGTGCCTTGCTCTAATTAAAAGGAAAAGAATTATTAGAATATGGTGATTTCTCTATTTCCTTAAGGGGAGTTATCTTACTGTGCTCAGCTGAATACACAAATGGCTCTAGCACTTGCATGTTTCAGCTTGAGCCGTCTATTTCACTATAGTTAACTGTGTTCAGGTGTTTCATCAGATGCTGGGCTGGTCCTGTCAGTATTACTGGGAGCTGGAATGTGCCTGTGTGAGGAACAGCGTGTTTTTTGACACTGCTACCTTTTCCCAGGTCTTTCTGTTTTTCAGGAAATACTGAAAAATTCCAGGTAATGGGGAAAAATTGTAGTGCTGGAAACCTCTTGACTCTTGTTGCTGAAAATAATCTGCCTTCAGCTGTGTGCCTCTGTGTGCTCCTGCCTCTCGGATGAAGCCAGCAGGACCCAGCTGGTTGGGTAACTTGGGGCAGGTGAGAAGGGACAAGCAGCTATGTGGGAAAGTGATGTGGTGTTTCAGTAACTGGCAGTCGTTCTCTGAATCAGTCCAGGGCCAGTGGAGAGCCTGATGACAGAGGCAGAAAGAGAGGAAAAAAGAGGGAGCAAAGTTTTTCTGTCAGTGCCATCTTGTGGGCCAAGTGCAAATACGCGAGCCTGAGCACTGGTGCCTTGGAAAGAAGAGGGGTATTCCTTCTGGTGCAGGGCTGTCTGCCTGGGTGGTGTCCTGAGGTGGCTCTGCCCTGCTGGCAGCTTTTGCTGTGAGCCTGTGTGTGGGCAGCCCAGCAGCTGCTCTCCTTACCTTTGGGGCCAGCAGGGAGAAGGTAAAGCATTCTTGGGGTACCCTTTGCTTTCTGAAGGGCTGGGGCTAGAGGGTCGTTTTTAGCAGATGAAATCCTAATTTATTCTTTCCCCCCCGCAACTGCAGCTGAAGTCATAGACTTCTTCCAGTTTTTTGTCTGTTGTTGGCCATGCTTCTTTGAGTGGAGTGTTTAGAAACTGCTAAGTAGCATTTGCTTTTGAGTCTGATTTACAAATAAAACATTAAATACTGAGCCAAGCTCCTTTAATACAAATCCTCAATGCTACTTGCTTCATCAGTCCTATGAAAGGTAGTAGTGCAGCTGCCTGAGGTTGTGAAATAATAAAGGAAAAACTAGAGGTGTGGGAAGCCCAAAACAAGTACATGCCATTAATAGCTGATGTACTTCCTGTTTATGAAGGGCATCTTCACAGATCCTCTCCTGCTAGTGCTGAGGGATTTTTTTTTTTAATATCCAAATTTTTTTATTAGTTATTCCCATGCTCTCTGCACTTATTTTCTACCCCCTACTCCTAACATGTTTTCCTGGAGGAGGGCAGAAGACTTGTTATCAGAGAGGAGTAGTGATGGTTAGTGAGAAGGTGGTGCTGATATGCTTAATAGTTTTTGCCAGATATAAACTTGTTAAATAACTTGCAAAATTCTTGCCTGATCGACTCTTCTCAATGTGATATCCACTCTTGCTTCACAGCAGTCCCTAGGCTTTTTGCACTATGTTTTTAGGAGAGTGTTGGCTGGAAGTGCCAGCAAAAGCAGTTATCCTGGGCAAGTACTGCTGAAAACCAAACCACTGCCCTAGCTTTAATTAAATTATCTCTTCTGTTTTCCCCTCCCCACCTTCTTTAAGTTCCCCACTGAAAAATTTCAAGAAAAGGTACTCCGGGTGTCTGTTTTCCCATTACCTGGCAGTGACTGAGCATGGCAGAGAAGGGCACACTGGTTTAGATCAATATGAGTTGCAGTGGAAGCACCCCTAGCAAGGCATCTGTCAGTTCCATGTTTTACTTTCCTAACAGAGTTGTAAACTCTGGCAGCAAGTGCGTACTGTCTGTGTATTATTTTTCCATAATCTAGATGAGTTTACATTGTGTTTCATCTTTATTTCTAAAGAAATACAAGCAGAAACACATCTTGTTTTATTTTTAGATGATCTGACAGACTCCCAATGAGCTGTTCGTTGCTTCCCTGCCAATCTGTGGGTTAGATTTTTCTTCCAGTGTAACTGACCCTCGGAACTGGATGAGTGACTGGCACAGAGGACACAGCGGAGAAGGGAGGAGTCTGGGACATCCTCCTTTGACAGCAGCAACCCAATCTAAAATCAATAGACCTTTACATACTTTTTAACTGGAACAGTCTATTCTTCAAATGTTTTGAGTTCATTCAGTCAGTACAAAGCAAAGAGACTGGGAGAGGGGGTGGAATTTATCACACCCCCCACACTTGTTCACTTAATTAATGAATAAAAATGAGGTAAGAAAAAGACAGTTCCTGATTCTTAAGTCTCTTAGCAGAAAGTGCCTGGAAGCACTTGGTTTTAAATCATCAGGCACAAAGATTCCTACTTGTTAAATTTCCTGTTTGAACATATTGAAGTTCTATTTTTTTTTGGCCTATTCTATATATTTATTAGCTTTATAGAGTGCCTTCAAAATGTACACTTTAAGCAATTACCATGTTTTGTCTAAAAGCAAGCCTCTGCAGAAATCATGATGGTTCATCATATTTGTTGTGGATCAAAGTCTTTGTTGTTAAAGGATTTAAGTCGTGCATGTTAAAGTATTTAAGTGTGTGGAGTTAGGGTAGTCGCTCACTTTTTTCCCCCTAAAGATTGATGCCAAATGTTTAGGAAAATGTTTGAATTACAAACATGGAACAGGTTGTTAATATGTACTAATCTAATCATTATTTGAATAGGCCATTTAAATCCATCCACCCTGTGGGCTTGTGAAGAGCATAAAGTAAATTACAAGAAAATGCATTTTCACACCCTTTGCCTTAGGCTAATTCTTCACCCTGGTGTCACATGAACATTTTGCAAAAGATAAAGTTCATGGATAAATGCAGCTGAAGTTATTTTCTGTACTTGGCAATAAAACTGAAACAGCAATCCTTCATTGTTAAAATATAAAGTTGAAGTAATTAGCTGACTTTGATATTATAAACTGTTGATAGTTAAATTGACCACATCTATGTATTATTTATGGCCTAAGTTAATTAGTTGGCTTGGAGGACTCAGCAGTTTTGAGGATGCCAGTCAGCTAGTTAGTTTCTTTCCTGCCTGTATTAAGATGGCTTATCTCTTAATTTTTTTGTTAATATTTCTTGCTGGAGGTATTTAATTTTCAAGTGTCACTATAGCATCCAAAACTAAGTGAATGAGAGTAATTTTATTTGTAGTTGTTGTTGTCAAATGCAGAAGAATGTACATGTTCCTTTAGAGCACTCCAGAAAATCTCAGGTCTTGGGAAAGTATCCTTTAAGATAGAAATGAGAGACTGTTGTAACTTAAAATGGTTCAGTCTGTTGTCCTCAACTGACACACTCAAAATCTGGGTTTTTTTTTGCACAGGTGTAAATAAAACAGCTTTTGTATTAGTTTAGTTTAAAATAGGTAAGTGTAATACTTGTCCGTGTATTGTAAAAAGCATTGCAGGACTAGAACACCTGTAGATGTAACTTTTGCACACCACACTTTCCTCAGTTCCATTTTTGATGTGGCTTTGACCAAGAAATTGCTATGCCAAACCCAAAAAGTATTATTGGCCCCACTCTGTATGTGCATTGTACTAACTGAGTAATTGCTCATTTTTTTCTAGGAAACTTGCCTGGTTCCAGCTGGAAAGCTGTTCATTGCTCTTCCTCTGTTCATTGGATGGTCTCAGACTATTCTTGGATTTAAGTATTAGTTTGGAGGCAGAATTAGTAGCTGTTGTATGGAGGTAGTGCTTTCCACAATACTTTTTTTGGTTTGGTTTCTGAAGGAGTGGTATTACCTGTGTTTCATGGTGCTTGAGCTGCAGCCTCAAGTGTCTGTGGTTTGACACAGCTCCTCTGGGTCTCAGTTGGAGCTGTGAGTGCAAACATGAGGCAGAGCAGGCTGAAGCCAGGCTGTGGTCCTAGGGTAGATAAGCCATTGTGGCAGTAGAGCATCAATGACACATGCTATCACTTTGTATTTCTTGCCCATCCATCGTCTAGCATGGATGCTTGGCAGACTCCAAGGTGAGATGGTGCCGAAAGGTCAGCTGGTAGAAGTAACCATTCTAACCTGCTTTCTTTCCTACCAAATTGACCTTGTGGAAAAGAAAGAGCTGGGACTGGCACAAAGTAGAAGGATAGATTATTGCGCAGTGAATGTGGAGATCATCTTTAGGTGATCCTAGACTTCAAAAAAACGTAGGGAGAAAGAAAGTTCTTTCCAAGAAAAGCTTGGTGATGTGTGGGAGATCTGCTGTGTCTCCAGCTCAGCCTCTGCACCTGAGCTGTCAGCTTATCTGCCAGTGGTGGTAAGCTCAGATTTCTGCTTTGTGTTGAGCTGGGAGGAGATGGGCATGTTCTCAACTGCTGTGTTTTCTAAGTGTTGATAGCAGAGCCATGATATGACTTGGCTTCTACACCAAGTTCTTAGTAACTGTTTGTTTCTCCTCTCCCATTCTCTCTTTCTTGTTGGCTCTGTTTTTCTACTTGTGTTTTTGAGTTCTGATCTTCCTTTCTGCAATGTTTGCCTAGGTGACTTGCCTCTGTTTCCTCACTCCTGTCATTCCTATCTTAGCATCAGCTGTCTAACCCTGATTTTTGATGTTTCCAAGGTCAGTGCTGTCTGTGGTCGAAGAGACAAGTATTTTTCTATCTGTTCCAATTGCTTACTGTAGACCAGCTCTGGTGCTGGTCAGGTGCTTGAAACGCGGAGAACTATTCCAGGAAAAAAAAAAGGATTGACTTAGTTTTCAGCCAGTTCAGTTTGTTCCAGCAAAGGAGGTGGTGGGCAGAAATACTAATGGGAAAGGGAGAGTGCAACTTTGTAGCTGGGTGTATTTAAAGCACAATGGGTTTTGCAAAGGCTGCAGGTCTCTGTAAGGCTACCCTTCCCTTCTCTTGGCTTCAGCATGGTCTCTGGATCCCAGCTGAAGTTAATTATGGAGAGGCTCATTTTATGGTCAACAACATATGATCACAGAGGAGTACCTGTGGTGTGTGGGATCAAGTCTTTAGGGATACAAAAAAAGACAGCATTGACCCAGACATCTGAAAAATAGTTTCCTAAATTCCGGTGAAGCTTACTACTGGCTGTGTCGTTCTTTGTCTGCTGTTCTCTCTCTCCTCATTTCTGGAGGGTTTTGTTTCACATTGTTTGAATTGGGCAGTTGCTTTCTCTTGGAGGTAAAGCTTGTTGGACCTCTACTTGTGCTTCTTAAGAGACTTGAACTGTTGGGGGGATGTACTGTGGTGCTCAGTCCTTCAAACAGGGTCTTAATTGTTTTACTTCACTACTGAAGTAGTGAAGTGCTGAAGCTGGATTGAATTCTACCTATTTACTGCCTGTATTGCTGTCAAGTTCAGTCTGCTCTTGGTAGTAGTTAAGGCAGGTCTCATCAAGGAATGTCCTCACTACCTACTGAATACTAATACTTTCACTAGATAAACTATCTGAGGGAAATAATGATGTTTTCATGGCAGTGTCTACCCTCAGGTAACTGTGGTGATGCTTGAAGTGAAATATACTGAAGTTTGTTTGGAATAATCCTGATTTTAATATTAAGACAACTTTTTCATCTTTGTGCGTTTCTGTTTCTTCTGTAGAATAGGGAGGCTTTGTAGTCCAAAGGAGGAATCCTTGGGTGACCTTCTTGCGAGTTAATGAAGGATGTGAAATCACAGCATGAAACTCTCTTCTCCTTTGTTTTCCTGCCTTTTAAAAAGCCTCTCTGAGGGATTTTATGCAAGCAGATGTAGCCCCCTCACAGGCAGTGAGCTGTGGCTTGTTTGACATTCAGAGAACTTGCTCTCAAACAACTTGAAGAGAGCACAGCTGCTCACCTGCTCTCATGGCTTGAAGATTTTTTGATGGAATACCCATGCCATTTGTTGGGGCAGCGGGGTGGCACTGGGCAGGAGATACTCCCATGTTGGAAGGCCCAGTGGCTTCTAGTATAGTGGAAGTTAAATGGTTCAAAAAGCACTAGAATCATGGACTTTAGGGGAGTGAATTGCCATGAAGCAGGACTTGTACTGCTTTGGTACGATCCAGACATTGCATTATGGCTTAACTGTGTTTGAAAAGGTGGCTTGAGGTTTGGGATTATGGTTTGAATGTCTGTCTGAAAGAAATCCTGTGCAAAAGGTAGTGTGGAAACCATTGCTGCAAGCTTTGAGCACAGTCTTCATGGGTGGATTTATTGCTGGGGTACCCTAAAACTAGTTATGTTGCAGGGCACAAATATGAGGCGTCTGTACATGTACAGTATACATGTATTCTTTTATCAGGTGTGTTGTATTGGGTAATAGTCCAGTTGGTGCAAAATAGTGCAGGCTCTTCTAGAAACCTGGCAAAGGCTTGGGCAAAAAAAGTTTTGCTTGGCAGATTGATAGTACAGAACAAACATATTCAGTCAGTTCTTAACAAATGACAAGTGCTCTTTAATAGTTACTTTGTGCCAGAGTTTTTTTAAACTGTATGTTTATTTCCAGAGATACTGTTACTAATTAGAGGTTAAAAAGAGTGTTCTCTTGATATTATTCACTAGGAGTTGTGATCTCTTGGAAAACTTCCATATTGTCCTAACTTGTGCTTTGTTAGCTTCACATTGTTTCTTGCAGTGTATTTGAAAGGGTTTGTCACCCACAGAAGGTGGGGTTTTTGTTTTGTTTTTTGGAACACCAGTCACTTTCTTGATGATGTCATCCATAAAGATAAGATGCTGACTGAACCATTTTGAGTAGCAGTAACATTTTTAGATAACTTTGATGAAGATTTTTAAGCAATTTCAGTTTGTTGGAACCATGTCTTTGCATTTCTAAATGCTTCTGCAGCATCCAATTGGAAAGATTTGCTTAACCTTTTAACCTGTTTCTGGAATGGCACATCTTACTCCATTATCCACACAGGATGTGATGCTTGCTTTTGCCATGTGCAGAGCACCTCGGAATGTGCTCCTCTGAGGCTGGATATTTGTGATCACTGGCCTAGTTACTGCTTTTAATAAATGACCTTTTGCTTTTCTATTTCACTGCACTGGCATGTTCTGTGTTAATAAAATCAGTATGTTTTGCAGTCTGCATGTTGTCTTGTAGAAGTTACATTTCCAGAGCTGTATGATTCTGGAAATAACTGAATTTCTACTTTGGTGTCACAGCTAAAGGGTTGAAGTCTTGAGACTGATGTTAGTCATGTTAGTGATCTCAGCAGGAATTTTACATGGGATTTGTGGGGAGTGTAATGGAAATGATAATCTGAAAATGTGCTCTTTAGCTTGTTCTAAGACTTGAGCTGAATGCCAGCATTACAGCTATTTATGGCTTTACAGTGATGAATTGTTTTTCTGAGGATGCTGTAGATCCATGTGGTTTGGTTGGTATCCTTTTATATGAAAGTATTATGTAAATGATAGTTTCAGTTTTAAATGCTTCCCTGTAGGGGTTTCAGTTATACTTGAAGCCTCATCCTTAACTCAGCAAACTTGACTTTGCATATTAGAAAATTGTGGAGCCTCCCACAGAAGTCCCATTAGTATCAACTTCAACTCCACAGTATCAGCTGTGAAGATGGGTCAGTATAATAATCCATAACTTGTTCTTCTAGACTAAGCATGACTTTTTTGTGGTATTTAAATAGTAAAGATTAAGTGGGGAGAAAACTCCCGTGTGTTAATATGTCCCATGAAATTTTTATAACAAAACGTTACTTCTGTGCCATAACTTTAACATATTGGTATAGCGATATTTGGAGCTGTTTCTTCTTGCTAATCTCCTTGCTGTCATTTAAGCCTAGACATAATTCCTAGCTAATTTTGAGGTGGTGCAAAGTTATGTCAGTGTTTAGGTGGTGCATTTAGTGGTACTAGTGTTACAGTGTTTGCCTCTCTTAGTGGTGAACGAGGTTTGTTGCACATCTTTTGCTGTGGATGTGGACTGCTCGTGTGACACTGGGTAATCCCAGTAGTCCATAGTCTTAGACACAGCCCTGCCACTTTCTGTGACTCACCTTGCAGTTTCATGATCTGTGACCCGATCCCACACTACAGAGGTGTAGGGGGTGCACCTGTGGGAGGCATGGAGTCAGCACTGACCATTGGAGTAACAGGGTGCAGTTAGACTGAACTAGGTAGAATGTTCTCTCAGTCTTCTCAGAGGTAACTCCTGTCATAATATGTCTGTATCTTCCAATATGACAGTTTAATTGCTTAGCTCAGATTTTAAATCCTGTAATAATTGTGAAACAAAATTTGATGCATGGATTTGAGAATTTGGAGAGTAAATGCTAATTACTGTTACTCAAGTAGTGTTTTATGGAGGTTTTTTTCTTTGTAGTAACTAATCTAGCATAAAAAAACTTCTTTTGCCTAATTTAGTTTTGGACATTAAAAATGTAGAAATAGTTTTACTGTCTTCAATGACCTAAGGATAACTATGCAAGTTCAGATCAAAGGTTAGCTTACCTTATCTTGTGAGATGCGGGTCTGTAGTAGTTGCCTGGAAGAAAAGGTAAAAACCCAGATGACCTGGTAAAAATAGAGCATGATACCTTCTATTAAATATTCCCAGCTTCTGACTGTCCATAGCTGAGGAGCTTCTTGTGGAGTCAGGGATGTATCCCTATTTGTTTAATAGCTCAGTGGATCTCCTTCTGTGGCTTATTTAAATAGCTTTCTAAAGATGTTTTGAGCTCTCATTGCCATCACAGCATCCTGTAGCATTCAGTTCCTAATGTCTAAATTATGCATTTTATAGTAATTTGCTTTTGTTTGTTCAGCTGCTACAGCTGGTGGCAGTGGGTGCCTTTGTTTTTGTGTTAGAGGTGTTCTCCATGCTATATGTGAGCTCATATGGCATTAGGGTACTGCACTACATCCCATCTCTTTCCAAGATGAACACATTCAGTTTACTTTTTGCCTCATGTGAACACAATTGCATTATTTCAGTTGGATTAAACAGTTTACATCTCTGTACCCTTTCTTGTTTTGTAGTATAATAGTGGACCACAGCTGTATTTAGGCTACAGAAATAGTATGGAAATAGTAAAAATGTCTTTTGGTTGCCTCTGTGTTTTCTAATTTTCTAGTATTGTTTTTCTTGGACTTCATGGCTTGGCTGATCACTGATCTGAAGTTGTTACCTGTCATGTTTTACTTGTCAGTGTGAATAGCTAATTAATAACTCATTTCTGCACAAGTGTAATGATGGAAGTTTGGGGGTTTTTTCCTATTATTTTTCCTTGGGGTAGCTTTGCATTTGTTGGCACTAGATTTTGCCCCCCACTTTAATGTTTGGCTGGTGACAAAATTGTATGGTGGCTGTTGGCTGTGAGTTCAAGTTTGAACTAATTCAAATAATTTCATATCCTCATCAAAGTTCTCTCTTCATGCCTTTTGTGGAATTGCAGGTATGTTGTGTTGGGTAATGTGGCTCCCAGGTTGTATCTCTATGGGTCACTTCTGATACTCCCTTCATAGGGAAAGCCAGTTGTTTGTATACAGCTGTTGTTCGTTTCTTCTGTAGCACTTCTGAATCTTAAAGAGGAGTCTCCTAGCTCAAATTACCTTCATTTAAAATAAAACCAACCCTTGTTGTGTTGTCTCTTCAAAGGATATTCAGATATGATGTCTTAACTGAACTACCCTATGTTTGGCTAATTGCTTCAAGATGCATAGAAGCATTTTGGAAACACTACTTCCTTCTACCAAAGCAATGTTAATTCTTTTCTATTTCCCTATTTATGCAAACCTCACAAATTCTTATTTTTATTACAGATTTTTATCAATTTACCAGACTTAAGCATTTGCTTTACTGGTCTATAGCTCTCTGGATCTCTTCCCTTCTTTATTTCCTTGGTTTTTAAGGGCTTGGTTCATGTTTGCTGCCTTCTATTCCTCTGCTGCTGAGGCTGTGCCAAGTATTATGTTGCTTGCTGTAGTTAAAATTTCAATTTGGTGTCTGAGTTACTTTACTGACAGGTGTCATGGAGTCCTGGCAAACCACAAAGATGCTGTGCTTGGTCACTCACTAGTCTGTGAATTGTAGCATCAAGATGAATTATATTTACAGCTGTGCCTGGGAGAAATACTATATTTAAAAGAAATTGAATAGTCTGCCATTTCTAGACTTAACAGAACTTGTTACAAGAAAATGAAGGAATTGAGTATGTGTGAGGTGCAGATAAATTGACTCTTCTGTCAACAGAAGAGACAAGTATGTGTGGTCGATAGGATCTTGGTAAGAGGCAGCATGGAGAAAGGGAAAGGTTGCTTTCTATTTTTCCTTGCACAGTAGCTGAGGGTTACTCAGAAAAAAACAAGCAATTGGCAAGGTCATAACAAATAAAAGGAAGTGATTTTCACCGTGTAACTGAGCTGTGCAAATGATTTCTGTGGGTTTTTATAGAAGTTGAAATTGCAAAGTGACTAAAGAAATCTAAAAAATCTGTTTAAGACCTTTAGATGCAGACAGTGCCTAAGACAAATTGTTGGAAAAAAACTTGGTGAAGTACTACAATGTAATATTTGCCTTTCTCTATTCTTTTTTATCGGCACATCTGAGATTCAGGTTTTGGGCCTGAATACGCTGTCACTGATTTTTCTTAAGTGCTTGTCCTGGTTCCACAGATGGCATCCCTGGATGATGCTTGGAGGAGTCTATGGCCCTCTGCTAGAAATCCTCACTGTTGCAGAGCAGCTGTTACATTAGCAAAAGAACTCACACCAATGCAATCTTTGCCAGTCACTGAACTATTATAAGTTGTAAAAGGACAAGGTAGCATACTTGAGTCTTCCACCAGAGGTCCCAAGCTCTTCTGCCTGTGGACAGACATTGCTGACCATAGTTGATGACCATAGGGCATCAACTACCACTGAGGGTCTGGACTCCTCAGCATTCAGGTGATAGGATTAGGGTGTCTCTGCGTGGTTACTATTGATCCAATGGTGGCTGAGGCTTGCTATGTTCAGTGGATGGCTGTAGGAAACCCAGGACCTGCTTTCTGGATCAGCATGCTGGATCAGAGCCCAGGCAGCTCTGGTGAGGCAGTGTGTGTTGCCAGTGAGAGGCTGGGCTCAGGATTCTGTTCTGTGAAGGCTGGGGTGGGAGCAGTTGTGTTTTGGAGAGGGCACTGAAGTTAAGGTGTCTGCAGTGGGGGAGGTGATGAGACTGGAAGAACCCTGGACTGTGGAGATGACTCTTAAGAAGGAATTAAGATAAACTCTTTGGCCTGACTGCTCATAGTATCACCTCTAGCTGCCCTTATCAGCTTGGCTACCCGAGCCCATCATAATAGTGTGTCAGCTGATGAATCAGTACTATCAAATTCTTGCAATAACTAGTTTCTTGAAGGAAGTTAGCTTTATTTCTTTCAGATTAAATCTGCAGGCATTACTATGAATAAGCAGAATTGGTGTGGATTGAATATTTGTGGTTGCTTGTAACCTGCTAGAAGGCATCTTTTATTCATTTGGAGTGTAGAAATTTTTATAGGTATTCCCAAAAATGTGAAGTTTGAATTTCTTACAGAAGCTTACTACTGAATGATTCTGAATGATTGGCTGTGGCTGGGCTGTAGCAAAGTGTTTGGGGGCTTTTTTGTTTTTGTTGGGTTTTTTTTTTTGTCCCCCTGACAGATATTTCCCATGCATTGCCTCAGATGCTGGTATTGTCTGATACTGGCTCATAAAATTTGCATCAAGCTTTCCACTTGCCGGATTAGTTTTCTGTGAGTTCACTTCAATTACCCCCTGAGTGAAATGAGTATAAGGTGGTGTGAGAGAAAATTCAGGAGATTTTACTCCTGAAATCTTGCACTGATCTGTGGACTTGCAAATCCTGAGCAGGAATGGTTTACCTGGTCCTGTGTGCTGCATTGTCTCTCCCTGAGGTATCTGCCTCCTCCTTCAGAGAGGTGGCTTGTCTGCTGGCCTGGCAGCTTCTGGATGCCCTCAACTTACAGGTTGCTTCATTAAATTGGCTTCAGTTTTCTGATTTCCTTGGCCAAAGATCTGGGGCCCCCTGGCTGCCCAGGCAGCTCCACCAGCCCTGCCAGCATAGGAGTGGTTGGTCACCTCAGCAGGTGGACGTGAGGCTTGTCCCTGCTTCCTGGATAAAGTCCTGTGCCTGCTCTTTCAGAAGGAGTGTTAATAAATGGTGGAGGATGCTGCATCACATTGTTGCAGGTACCTGCGAGACAGGGAGAGATCCAGCCCTAGGCCCCTTTTTAAAGAGTGTTTGTACTGGCTGGGATCAAAATGGTAAACTATGGATCAAAAAGGGTGTGCTTGGGAGGAGCTGTAGCTCAGGGGTTTACATACAGCTTTGTATTCTTCAGTCATTTTTTGAAAGGGAGGTATTGAAATGAATTTACTCTAGTTGAAACCTGAAGTGTTGGTTTTGGGGCTTGTTAATTTCTGCTAACTACTTGGGAATTACTTTTTTTCCATTTTGTGATTCTAAATTAAATGAAAGTTTCAACAAGCTATATGAAAATCGAGTAAGCCTTTATTCTTAATTTTTGGCACTTTCCACAGCGTATTAAAAAGACAATTGAGATTTCTGATTAAATCCCTTTTTACCAGAAGGGTGTAACGTTTCTTTTTTTCATTCATTCTTGCATTTCTGTGCTACCCTCTCTCCCACTTTTTTTTCCATGTGTTCAATCACATTTAGTCAAATTCTGACTGTTGTCAGAATATCAGTTCCCCCTCAGTCTTTCTTCTTTGGCTACTAGTACATATTGAATGCTACAAGGATTGTCCTGTTTCTTCTGTTAATATTTTTATTTTTAGAAGTGTGTGTGCACACAGCAAAATGAGTCTTGCAAGCTGATAAGCAGTGGGGGAAATAAGTGTGCTTGAGGTCAATGGGTCTGTGCTTCTGGCTCACGCTGTGCCCGTAGTTCATTCTCCATTGATGCTGAATCTGTGCATCATCTGATCACTCGGCTGCACACATTTGTTCCAGATGAAATGTGAGCATGTGATGGCATTTAATTTGTGGTTAGAGCACGTGGTAGTGTAGTAAAACAGCCAGCAGGCTATTTTAGGAGGGAGATGATAACCTCATGTAGTACAAAATCTTTTGCAATAAGATGCCTCCTTTCAGGCACATCCAGCTCTTGCTCTCTGACATGCTCTGGGTGTGCTTATGTCTCTGAACGCTGCTGTTCTGAAATGAGTCTGTCTCAGCAATCCTACTATTTGTCTGTGGTACTTGGACTTCACAAAAATCTCAATTTGTTTTGCACATGGAGATTTAGATTGCAGGTAGCACTCCCTATTTTGGAAGCAGGCTTTCCTAGTTGGTTTTTTTCTTCCCCTGCGCAAATTTTCATTACACAAATTAAGCTTTTTGCTTTATTATATAGGCCTCTTTTCATCTCTCCATACAGTATGGCTTTTGAAACTAAGCTGATACTTCAGAAATTAGTTGAGAAATGTTGGCAGAACATGGATCTCGACAGAAGGCATCTGAAATCAGTTGTGGCAAGCCATCCTCCCAGTGTTTTTAGGTAAGGGAATGGAGATGTTCACAGTTTAGCTGATGTGTACTTTTTTTTTTATTTTAGAAAATAAATCTAAAATTCAAGTATGCCAGAAGCAGACTTCTCCCTTCCTAATGTTTGAAACCGTGTTGAAAGTTTCCTGAATATATCGACTTCCTCTTTCTTAGGAACTGGTTTAATCTGAGCCTTAAAATATTTGTGTCACTACTTGCTTCAGCCATTGGGAAAGAGATGATTTCATTCTGAATGCTTATGCTCAGTAACTACTTCCAGACCCTGGCTAGGCACTTTGAGCATCTTGTTTTGGTAGTCTTAACCACTGTCATTGTTGCTTTCCTGTCATTTTGATTTCTGCTGTGTCTGACTGATCTATTTCAGGTCAGTTTTCATTTTCAGTGCTTCCGATAGTTTTAGTTACCATGAAGTGTTGGTCAGGAGTTTGTGCCAGAGCCATTTTTTTATATTGTTTTTTCACTAAAGCTTTTTCATAACTTGTTTCTTTTTAATTTGTTATTGGGGGGAAAAAAAGAAAAGTCAGGAAGAAATTGTAGTTGTATGAAAATTATGATCCTATAATGTATGGAACATTCCAATAAAATTGGAACAGTTTGCAGATTCTGTTGTACTAACCTTGCTTGAAAGTTTGACTTTCATCTATGGATTATGGAAGAGAAGGTGGGATTCCTACCTGTGAACTAGTACTAGTACTTCAGGGCATGAGAGACATGCTCTAAACTGAAGCCCAGGTGAGCTTATGTTCCCTGTGCTGCTCCATCGTGTCAGTCTTGAATGAGGTTGGTGAATAGATAGGTGCCCAACAGAGTCTGAAGTAGCAGAAGCTGTGGAATGAAGGAGTAGCTTCCCAAAATCATGATCTAATGCTGTGATTTAAAAAAAAAAAGTGCTGCTGCTCAAGGGACCCACTACTCCTATTACTCACAGTTGTTCATGTCAAAGAGGGATTGCAGTTTTGGGAAGGTGCCCAGTTAATAGTGTTACAGACATGACATGAATTTGGAAGACCAAAATCTGCCAGTTTTTTTTTTTTTTTTTGTAATTGCAAGTTATTGACAAACTTACTCAATCTGATTACCAGCATCTGTCTCATAGGCAGACCTAAAAATTGACTTCACAGGCTTTGTCCTGCTATATTGATCTTTAATGAACTATTCATACAAGACAGCACTGGTTTCATGAAATAGGAGTGTCTACTCTCAGAATCAGCATCACAGTTCTGGAGTAGATGTTAGCTTTGTTCTTGTGATGGGTAGGGGTGGGAGGAGAGTAATGAGATCTAGAAGCTGCTTTCCTTCTCTACAGTCTATTTCATTTGGGAAAATCCTTTACCTTGCTCATGTGGTTTTCCTCAAGAAAATGACTATTTAACCATGTTCTTGTTTGTAAGAGGTACTGGCAGTGTCTGCCTTGTGCAGTTATTAGTGAAAATTAAGTCTTACCATTTTTATCACTGACTGCTTACTCTGCTTGATAGCAGTGCTGTCTGTATTTATTTACAAATGTGTACTTGTTTTTTCTTTTTCTCAGTGCTATGTGTCTTCTTACTTAGACACAGTATTCCCTTTGCATTTTGGCCTGGATTTCCACAGCTGTGTTTCCTGATTTCTTTTAGGAGAGTAGCTTACATAGTTCTTGTCTGTGTCTGTCAGGAAGAGAGGTGAGTTTTGCTGGGCTGTATCTTTCTCAGGATATGTTTCTGGCCAGTTTTCCTGTTGAGGTGCCTCTCTTCATTGGCACTAGAAGGTGCTTATGCAATTGCTGTATTTCAGCCAAGCATGTAAGTGTAACCTGTTACATTGGCAAGAACTGAGACATCTCAACTTCAGTGTCCCGATCAAATTTTCTTTGGTAATTTAATTCCAGTGACTTATTTTTGCCTGTAGTTCCAGGAGTGTGAGCTTCTTTAACCCATAGTACTCAATTGTGTATTCATACTGTATGTCACTGAATGTCTCTCTCTGTGGCAGCTGAGATTATCACTTTGTGAGATCATCTATAATCCAAATTCTACAAAGCTATTTGAAAGTGTTTTAGGATGAAGGTGTGATAAATGTAGTTTTGGTGGGTTTTTTTTGCTGTGCAGGTAGAAATTTGGAACAGGCTTATGTTCTTATGTTTTTTTTGCTTACACAAGTGTAGGCAGTGCTAACCTTTCTATTTCTGCTTTTTAAATTGCATCTTGCATTGCTACTACTAGGTGTTTATTCTCAAAAAATACTAAATTCTATGACTTCTTACAAAATAATTCATTTGAGGATACTAACTTATGCTGTCACATTCTAAAAACAGCTGTGGAAAGCTTACAAAATTGTACCATTCACCTCCAAAAGGAAATGTTGCATTTCTTTGTGTTTCTTTTCTTTAAATGCCATTTTTGCTTGTGTTGATGAAAAATCGGTTGTGTATGTTTAGTTTTGGCAATGGTTGGATGTTTACTTGGAAGCAGTTTCTTAGGTATAGATGTTGTTTAGTATTTGAAATTAATGCTCTGTAGAATGTTTAATGCTTTGATGTTCCTGGTTTGTGCAAAAATCTTGGAGCTGGAAAGCTTTAGGACTCTAAAACAGATTTTTTAACTTTTGTCCTATTTGGATTTGTGTTTTGAATGTGTATCTGGATGCATGCACACACAGATGTGCACACGGACACTGCAAACTTCCATATACATTTTTGCAGCTGGTTTTGCTTGCTTTTGTAGATAACATGTTAGGAATCATAGGAATTAAAGCTTTCTAGATGATGTGGTGTTTTTAGTACAGTTAGGTTTTTACTTTGGAGGAACAGTTTTATGTGAACAGCAAAATTTATTCCAGACCACCAATAAGTTTTATTTATTCTTTACCACTGGTGTTTCTCTTGTGAAATGTTACCAAATGGCACAGAAATCTTGTACTGCAGGTCTGTTCCTCCAGTTATTTTCAAACCTTTCCTTTTATCTTACTCTTAATTTTTGAAACAGAACTTAATTTTTCTCTTTTAGCTCTCCCTTTTGCTGTACAGTGCTACATTTGGGCAACAGTATGCTTCATAGAGGTTTCCAGAACATTTGTAATCATCTCTTTTCCCCTCACCCCTTCCTTTCCTCTCAGTTGTCATAGTTCCCTGCTTTTCTTATCTCTCCTTTTACTAATGCAGCTTTCAGATGATAATGTACAGCTCGAGGAGCAGCTGCTGCATAATAGCTGCAGCACCACTTAGAGCTGACCTAATGTTAGAATAAATGAACAAATCTGTGATTTGCATGTGGGCTTAACTACAGGATTTTTTTTTTCAGCTTGGGCGTATTAGGTATCATCACTGGAAGGTGAACTGTGGATGGCCTCCATGGCTTCCTCTTGCCAGCTGCTCCAGGGATTGTGCCACACTGGGGGTGGTAGCACAACAAAGCAAGGTGTTGGGATTCTCAGTGTTTTTTAAGATCACCTGTTTCTGAACACGAGTTGCTATTTTCCCCCACCACTTCTTTATTCCTGCTCCCGTGGCCAAGAGCACTGCAGCGTGTGCAGTAGGAACAGGTGGAGGGACACGTTGCTGTGTCACGCTGTGCTTTGTCAAGCCACTCTGCTCATTTCCTTTCATTTCCTGCGGGTGAGTGAGCCAATATTCTCATAATCTTCTGCGCGAGGGGCCCGAGGCTGCAGAACCGAGCTGGAGAGTGTCCTGCTGGTTTGTGTAACTGCCCAGGGGTTACAGCTTATTTTGGGGCTGGCTGGTGAGGTTAGCAGCAGCTGCCCTGTGTGTGCTGAACAGATGCCTGGGCTGCTCCTAAGTCAGCTCCTCAGCTGCTGCAGTTGATGATGCAGTACTGGAAAGAGAGCTGTCACCTATTTTTGTCAGATGCTTAAAGTGTTAATATCCACAGGGAATAGTGTACCTGTGTATATTCATGGCAGTAGTCTAGTAAGGAAAAACCTTTCTATTTTACTCTATTTTACTGTTAACCAGTATGTGAACTTTTCCTGATATGACTAGTAGATACAGCCTCACTGATGCTCTGGTGTGGTTTAAGGATACAAGCAAGTTAAGGTTCTTAGAAGACCTACTTGAAGAAACTGTGTGTCTGAAGAAAGTTTGACTGAGCTACCCTGATTTCTTTTTTTCTTGTCTCCAGTTGTTGACCTTGCTTTATCAGGTGAAGTATTTATTTTAAAAATACTTTCTCCATAACTGGATTCTGATTTTAAGGTCTAGAAGGGGGAAATAAAATAGCATGAAGGTTTTCTGAAGCCATGAAACTGACTGATTTGGAGAAAATCTTGCTGCAGGCTTACTGCGTGCTGTAATATGCTCTCATGAGGTATATTTTCAGCTTTATTTTCTCATTTCCTTTTCCTTTCATCACGTTCTCAGGTAATGTTTTTTCCTTTCGTTAGGTGCTGGCTGTTGCAGAGATATGAGGGATAAGTTACTTTAGATCTATTTCCTTATTGCTGTTAGATGAGAAACGTTGTTGGAACAGAAGTCTCCATCCACTGAGGGTTAATGGTTTAGATGACTTAAAATGGCCCTAATAATACATTCAGGTAATGAATGATGAATGTTATGGAGTTTAACCAGATCCATGCAGAGTTTAGTCTTGTTTGAAATCAGAGGGTGGATGTGGTAGTTGAACAGCCAGTATGTGGATGAAATGGATGTCTAAGGCATTTTGTTTGGTGCTGAAGAAATATCGATGGAAAAATGGAAGTGGCGCTCATGAAGTGATTTTGAAAACTGGCTTGTTAATATCCCTTATTAAAATTCCAAATGCGGAATGACCATCCAGTGTATCCAGTGTATATCTTTGTTTTGCTGCCATTTGTACCTGACTACAAGTAAATAGTAACATTTCATTGATGACCTGAAGAGGTCATAAATTGTTATCAATAAAGTCTGTAGCCAGTTGAAATCTGGGAGCAGAAAATGCATATATAGTTGTGGGAAGCCAGGTTTGTGTGTTTGGAATTAGTGCACCGTGTGGAAAGGGAAGCCGGGATCTGTGGGTCAGGGTGGGTAATTGCCAGGCTTTGGCAGTCAGTGACCAAAGGTGCCCGAGTGCTCTTGAGTGTTACACACAGTGTTGTTTATAGGTCACTGTTGGCCTGATGTGGTCTGCTTTTAGAACACAGTATCCTTCTGGGATATTGTCGTGGTTTAACCCCATCCAGCAGCTCGGCCCCAGGCAGCCACGCTCCTACTCTTCCCTGGTGGGGAGGGGGGAGAGGTTTGGAAGGGTAAAAGTGAAAGAAAACTCACCAGTTGAGATGAAGACTGTGTAATGGGTACAGATGAAGCTGTGCACGCCAGCAGAGCAGAACAAGGAATGAATCCATTACTTCCCATGAGCAGGCAGATGGATGGTCAGCTATCTGCAGGAGAGACAGGCTGTGTCACTCCTAGTGGTGACTTGGGAAGACAAATACCATCACCCTTTCTCCTTCTCTCATCTTAATGCTTACGTGAGGCATATCTTCATGTGGGCAATCCTGTGTGTGTATTGAAAAACAAAGGTATACTAGTTAAATATTTTCTTAAAAAGATTTGGCCTAGGTAGGTCCTCATCTGATCTGATTTATCATGATTTTATTCTTGTTTTTTTACAAATGTTTAATCTGACTGTCTTGGTGGAAGATAAGGATTCAATGGACAAGAGGGGGAGCTTTGCCACAGGTAGAGTCTACAGAGTTATAAGTGTTGTCTGCCTGGAAATCAAAGGCATATTTTTGTAAATATTTTTTCCATGAAGCCTTGTTTAATGTCTATATATGCCTGTTGCATACTGTTCAAAAGACAAATCTTAATATTTGCAAAGTAATACCAATCTAAGTGTTTGTGTTTTGAGGTTTAAAGACCTGTAAGGATGTGCAAGTTTGATTTCATGTTGTGCTTTCGCTGTGATTAGAAGAGTGGGTTATACAAGTATTATAGAAGGTAATTTAGCATGCAGACCGTATTATTTGGTAATATATTGTGTTATAAAAATAGTTTTGCTTGATATTTGGATCTCAAAATTCAGCTTTGATTTTTGCAATTACCGAATTGGGAGTGCTGTGTGGAGGGGGGGTTGCTTGTCATCCAGTGTCACTGAATGAGAAGTTACTCTTTTTAACATCAAGATAAATGCTAAGAGTCAGTTCTACAGCTGATTTCTCCATAATTGGCAGAATGAAGATTACAGACCATGTGCAAATCAGACTTCTCTCGAAAACCTGGACTGTTTTCTCTGGCTATTTGATGCTCTTACTCTGTCAGAGTTTTCAGATATATTGTGAAATGAGAAAACCTCCACTAAGATGGAAAAAGGGTGTAAGTAGTTGGCAGAAGGTTTTTTGTTTCTTTGTTTTTTGTTTGGGTTTTTTGTTTGCTTTGGTGCTTTTTTGGTTTTGTTTTTCTTTCATAGGTTTTGTATTTCTTTGGGTTTTGGTTTCTTTTTTCCTTTTTTTTTTTTTTTAAGAGATAAGGGCTTTATAATCAACAATTAGCCTCAAAAGTTTGGAACACGTAGGTTTTTTTTTTCCCCTCACGTTTTACTTCTCTAGGTTAGTTTTTTCTCAGACATTTGCTATGTTAGGAGAAGATCCCTCTGGAGGGTGTTGTGTCCCCCTCCCCCTTTATTGTAGGATGCTGAACATACTGGCCATGGGCTGCTGAGGGTGGCTTCCTGTCAGAATTGCTTCATGTAAAATCACAAGGAAGCAAATGTTTCTCGCATCCTCCCATTGTGTTGTTTCCTGTGGAGTAGCAGACTGGATGCATGTCCTGGATACAGGTTTTTTATGGCACTGTATGTGTTGGGATGATCCAATCAAATTGTTCTTGGTATCCCCTATAGTCTCAGTGTAGCAGGAAACGAGGCTTCCTCTCAACCTTTTGTTCTCAAGTTAGCCTGACTTTAGAGAGCTCTTGGCTCCA
This sequence comes from Erpornis zantholeuca, assembly GCA_013400515.1. Lineage (NCBI taxonomy): Eukaryota > Metazoa > Chordata > Aves > Passeriformes > Timaliidae > Erpornis > Erpornis zantholeuca. Next base: position 30,010 of record VZTN01002624.1, on the reverse strand, counting down.
TCTGAACCCAGAATGAAGGTGAGCTTAAAATGGATTTAGGGTTGGGTTGTTTTTAAGTTCTTGTAAGTTTAAACTATAATTTTTAACCTTTTTTAGAAGCGTTCCTTTTCTTAGTCATTTTTTCTCTCCCTTGTTGTCCCTTTCTGATCCAGTTCTGGTTTCTGTATGAGCACCTGTCTCATGTATTTAATTTTTTTAGGATCAGGGCCAGGCTTTTGTGATTCTGTTCACACTTCAAGTTTACTTGTTTAAAAACTACCACAATAAGCACGTAGTAACAATGGGAATTTCACACTCTTAATATTTTCTTGTTCCATAGCAGCTTAATTTTTTTCCCCAATTTGAACAGTGGTTTAAGCTGATTTCCAGCCTGGTTTTGAGTTTATAAATTATGCTGTTAATAAAATCTTTGTTAAATCAGATTATTTCTTATTTCCTTAATGCCTTTTTTGTGTACATAGTCTTTTAATATTCCTTCTGTTTGAGGAAAAACCTTACAAAATTCACATCTAGGCAATTCCCTGGTGCCTCTCCTTACAGCTTCAAATAACTAATAGAAGTCTTTTAAAATTATCTGTAGTCCAGTGAAACTTGTTGAAATAGTTCTTTGACTTAATTTATGTGAGCAATTACTGCTTGGAGTATACTGATATGTGGCTCTGACTGCTTGATGCTGTGTGTGTTGTGTGGCATTGCTTTTCTGAGTCATGTAAGTGCTACTTGAGCTTGAGAGATGCTGGCACCTCTTACAACCCAGGTAGAACTGCTGCTTTCTGGGACCAGAGATGATCCTCAGTCCAAGGGGAGAAAAATTAGCATGTTACTGTATGCAAGTACCTCAAACACTCTGGATGCATTGGCAGATTTTTTTCCTTACTGACTAATACTGTCATTAAATGTTTCCTAAACCTCTTCTACCTTTCCTGTGATATTACATAACTGGTCAGAAGTGGTCTGGCAGCCCTTTCTGTGGTCACTTTTGGTAGCTGTTGCTAACATTTTCAATTCTCTTGGGTTAAACTAGCCTATCTTTGTTCCTTTCTTGCTTCTCCCCTGGGATTATGGGTCTTTCCTCTCCTGTCTATGAAGGCTGTTTTCTGGGGTAAGGACTTTCTGATAGTGCCTGTGGGATGGGTCTGTTATCAAGAAAGTGAACAGGTTTTTGTTGACTTTTTAGATAGAAACTGCTACGTTGCAGAAAACTACTCTCTTTCTGTTTCTTAAATCAGTTGGAAGAACTGTAGCAGCTGTCTTTTATTGTCAGCTTTCTAGTCTTGCACAAAGGAGCACTGTGACTGCTTTCAACCTATGCAGAATCTATTGCAAGAGCTATTTTTGTGAGACTTTGAATGAGTGTTTCCATTACCTCAGGCAAATATGGGCTTGTGGGATTTTTTTTTTTCCTTTTTTTAAAAAATGTCCTCTTTTCCCCCAAAAAATCCAAATATTTAATGTCATCACCCAGTGCTTGAAAGTTGCTGGAGTGTTTTCTGCAAGATAGTTCAAGGTTTGGATCTCCTTACCACACATAAAAATAATATAAACCTCTCCTTTCATCCATTCACTTCCCAAACCTCATCCTTAACCTAACCAATCCAGCAATTTCATTCTTTTAGAAATTCATTAATGTTCAGGAATGCTGCTCTCTTCTGTGTCTTGTAAAGAGATAGCATTTTGTAGTACATTTTAAAATATTTGTAATAATTTTAAGAGTACATTATCATAAATCAGGTACAATGCCTGTTGGCTGCTATGGAAGAAGACGAGTATGCCAAGAGTAATGGTAGCCAGTAGAATTTTTTGGGCAAAGTGTCTTAGGAAAACGTCTTCTTCTGGTATGTTTTATTCAACTTTCTTGTAACTTAAATGATACTTGGTATTTTTACTTTCTCTGTTCTTCAGTTTTTTTCAAATGCAGCTGTTGCTATAGTATCTTTCCATTTAAAAAATATCTTTGTTGAGGTTTGAAAAATATTTTTTTAAGGAGAAACAACCCCCCCCGCCTCCAGTTTTACTGGTTCATAACAGTCACTAGAAGACTGATACCTTGATCATGCAATAGCTTCTACAGTCGTGGTTTCTGTGTACAAGCTTGAAGGCTTGTTTCTGTGACTTAACTACATGGTTTTTTGGGTTTTTTTTCAGACTTTTGATGCAAATGACCTGTATCAGGGACAGAATTTCAGCAAAGTTCTCAGCTCTCTTGTGGCTTTAAATAAGGTGACTGCAGGTAAGTAGACTGCTTCTTCTTGTGCTGGCTTACAACTACTTTCAGCTTGTGTCAGCGTACCTGTTGCTGTATCCATGATGAAGTGAACATGTGCAGCATTTTAAAAGAGCTTTTGTTGGAGTTCATGTTTTTAAAACTTTGCAGTGGCTCTGGGTTCTCTAGTTGTGTCTTCTCCAGAAGGAATTTTTATGGTAGAGCTAAGGCTAAGCCTTTAAGGCGGCAAGCAGTTTAGAAAAAGGGCCTGGTTTTTTGGTTGGTTCTTTTTTTCCCCTCCAAGTTTAAAATACTGAAGTTGATTTTTGCTCCATTCTGTCATTCTCCTATTTGAACAGCTTTGTCAAAATTTTTGCCCTCCTCAGTCTCCATTTCTCAGCACTATCCTTTCTTGCCAATAACAAAGGATATCCAGTGTCTTTGATCCCTTAAGCCATGTATTTCATTCATTTAGCAGCTAGAAGTAATGAACCACTTGCCTCAAGTTCTTTGGTGGGAGGGGAGAGAGCTGTAGAAGTAACACACAGGTGAGAGGTGTCCATCCATCACTATAGGGTGAGGCTGTGTTAAATTATGCCAGCTGGACCCTGGGACAGTCAAGAAATGTTAACATTGGCCTTTTTGGTTTCTTCCTGTTCCACCATCAGCAGCAAGTTTCAGTACTGGTCATCAGGGCAGAGTCTGAGAGTCTAAAATTGAACCATACATGTCAGTTTTTGTGTGAGGAAGAAAAGGAAGGTGATAGAAAGGTGATGGATAAATGTTACTTCATTTAATACTAGTAAGATAAGTATCTTGTCACACTTATAATACTTCTCTGGTCTGTTTCAAGAGTTTTGCTGGCTTGTTTTTTTCCTTCCATTAGAAAGCACCCCTTAAGATCAAGTTTTGCAACCAAATTCTTGGTTTTAATGAATGGGCATGGAGTAATACCATTGACTTCTTTGGAGCTGTTTAGAACAGTTGGAAATACTGCCTCTCACTTACCTCAGGTGTAAGTGCAAATACAAACAAGAGCAGTACATCCTTAAAACTGCTGTACACTGTCCATCACTGCCTTTGTGATCATTAAAGTGGAGAAAAAGTGTGGCTGTTCTGTCCAGATATCTATGGATTAATGCCCACATCAGAAAGCCAAAACTGCAGCTGGTTAGAAAGGACTTGGGTCTCATCCCTTTCACGGTGGGGCCGTGTAGTGGTGGTGGTATGGAAACCAAAAATCAAAACCACATGCAAGCTGTGGTGTTGTCTCATTCCTAGGAGCAAGCATAAACCTTCTTGTTCTTCCAAACAATTTTCATTAACTGAGTAATTGTGTAGCAGGCATTTTGGACTCTATCTTCCTGCTCTAGTATTGGAAGATGGCTTTCAGATCCCCATGAGGGTCTGCAAGAATTTCAGGCATACACAGGTTCTTCTGGGATAGACCTTCCTACAGTATGAGGAATGCGAGTAATGGGCATGATTACTGATTGAAGACTTCCGTGGGTTTTCACTCCATCAAAGCATTAATCTATGGAGTGGTGGGATTAAGGAAGCACTTGCTGTTTGTAGACTGGTAATAAGGGGAGAGGAATTGGTATAGGAAAGTTGAGATAGTGGTACGAGAGAGAAAGGGTTTTACAAACACTGGAAATCTTAAAATGGATGGAAGAGTGATGCTTGTGAGGAAATTTTCAAATTAGTATTTGATAAACATGCACATTCTGTTGCCATTCAAGATTCTCGAGTTTTTGGTAGCAAAGTTGATTTTTTTTTTGACAATACCATTGAGAAATCCATTGAATGTATTTATTAGGTATTTTAATAGAACCTTTAATGGATACATGTGTCTTCTTTTAAATGTATCAACATTTCAGATTGCTTTGAAAGTATTCAGATATTAACAGTAAAAATGCTTTTGATTTGCATGTGGTTTGTTTGTAATAATTTTGTTTTCACCTCAGACACAGTTTCTAATTCAAGCCTGAAAAGATGCTCCTGTGTTGCTTTATTAGCGCTGCTGCTGTGAAGTTAGAAAATTTGAGGAATCAGTCCACACTTAAATTCTAGATAGTGTTTTAGAGTTGTCCAGAAGCTGCAACACTCTGTCATAAGCCAACCTGATCCTGTTTTTCTAGGCAAGCTGTATCAAGGTATAATTCTGGATTTGGTGGCTGTCTGTTCTTGAACTTGACTGCACTTAGGAAACATAGAAAGCTGGACATGGAGATGTTTCAGGTTACTTTTAATCCTTAAGATCTATTAGGTAATGATGGTTATGGCAACTTAAAAGGTTTCTGGGAGCATTGGAGTTAGCCATATAATTATGATTTACAAACTAAGCCCATAATCCAGTCCCATTTCTTTCCTGGTAGTCTGTAAGCATGTCATGGATGACCTTTTTGTAATGGACTATAATCACCAGTGTTTTTCTGAGTACCGTGGCCTTTAAATGCTTTTAGGAACACAGTTTCACAAAGTGTCTTTTATTACTTCAGTGTGTAAGGATACTATGCATACAAAATACTCAATATGTATAGTTCTAATATTGCACTGTTTAACTAGGGAGTGTAGATTTATAGGCGATTTTTTGAAGGATGATGATATTTGAAGGATATCAGTGAGTCATTTAAAAAGATGTACCAGGGAAGATGTTTTCCACTCAGTTGCTGCAGACTTGGAGCATCCTTTGTCAACACATCTGTTTTCAATATCAAACCCTTTCCCTCCTGCATCTCTGCTGCTGTGCTGAAGTTTAAAGACTTTCCAGTTCACATGAATTGAGTTGTCTCTTCAGGTTTGTTGTGGAACTGGAGATACACCTTATTCACTGGTGTCCCTGGATTTGAATGTGTGCATGTTATTTCCTTTGGACAAAAAACCATTTGGATTTGCATAGTCATGATCTGCTTCAGTCTGAAAGTAACTGTTAGGAGACTACAGTTGTGTGCATATCTCAATATGGAGGTCAAGCTTTGGAGGAAAAGTGAACTACTAGGAAAGAGAGTAACAGGCATAAAAGCCAGGAGAGCGTTTGGGAGGCTCGTGTTGTCTAGTGAAGACATCTAGGTTTGGGACAGAAAATACTGTGTTGATTTCAGAGCTTCTTAAGCTCTGATGCTCACTGAGTAATTTCCTTGTATATGGAAAATGCTAAAGAAAGGAATGGCTTGCCATGCTTGTGCACAGGAGCAAGGTTTGTCTGCTGCCCTGTGCAAGGGTCCTGGGAGCATCCTGCTCCTGGGGCTTTGGCTGTGAGAATGGGGGACACTGGTGCAGCCAGGACCAGCTGCTGTCCCACTCTAACGTGGGGAGAGGCTCCCAACAGGGCTGTGGGAGGCTGCACCCAGCACTGAGGCTGGCTCTTGGTGCAGCCCCGGGCTGGCTGTGGCTTGCTAACCCACAGGGCACATCCCTCTGGCTGGCAACATCCCACCCCATGGAGGTGCCAGGGCAGTGTCCAGGGCTGGGGCTGCCTTACCCCTGTCTGGGATGGTGGGATGTGCCCTGTCCTGCTGCTCCCTCAGTGCCTCCCAGCCCACAAGGGCTCCCAGCAGCCCCTGATGGCACATAACCCTTCAGATGAACATATCACATTGCTGTGCTTCTCAGAGGAGAGACTAATGGAAGAGGGGAGACATTTTGGGAGGGTGTTGTTTACTTGAGAAGCAGCATTTTCCTTTCTTCTGCTCCTTCCTGCAAAGAAGAAGAAATAGCTTAGTTGGCAAAAAAATGGGATGAGACAAAGAAATGTAGGGAAAAAGACAGTGGAAGGAATGTTTTAATTGAGAAGGAGATGGGGGGCTGTGGGAAGAGCTGAGAAACAGATGTGGTTGGCTTCACTTCAAGCAAGTCTAATGCATTCAAAATTCTTGGCTGGTAGCTAAAATGATGCTGGTTAATTACCTTTAAAAAGACTGGTAGTGAGTAGGAATAGGGTAATACAACCCTAACCCTCCTCTCTCTAAACAGGCCAAGTTGTTTTCTTGTCTGTGTGGGGAAGAAATTGTCAGTGTCTCAGGGTTTTAGATTATTTATTGCTACAATTGTTTAAATCTTTAATTACTGAGTAACTGCAGATACATCAAATCTGCTTTAAGCATGTGAATTTTACAGAGGTAAGCAGAAGTTATAGATGCAGGGTTTTCAAATTCTAATATTTACTTTTTTTCCCCACCCTCCTACAGACATAGGGCTGGGCAGTGACTCTGTATGTGCACGTCCCTCATCTCATCGGATAAAATCCTTTGATTCTCTGGGATCCCAGTCTTTACACAGTAGATCTTCAAAACTCTTTCAGGGACAGTATCGGAGTTTGGTAAGTTTTGGAAGAATGAAACATACTGTGGTGTGATATTTTTTTTCCCCCTTTCTTTTTCCCTTTTTTAAAAAATGAGTTTTGTAAGTAAGTTATAGTGTAGCAAAGTAACTTTTTCCTCTCTTTCAGTTCTGTGTTTTTAGACTGTGAGTTTGTTTTTGCAGCTTTTCATATGATGTTTCAAAATGCATGCAGTTTTTTGTGAACTTCTAACTATTTTTTCCTCCTTTAGTGCTTCATGTTGTCTGCGTAGACAGTATCTTCCTGGATTTATATTTTTCTTTTTGCTATAAGGACTTGCTTTTCCAAAGGCAAAAATCTCATTTTCTTTCTGAGTTTAGGGGTGATGATTGAAGGTTATTCAAACCTCTGTGAAGGTGGTACCTCTAATGTTGGCAGTAGTGGTAGTTTTTTCTGTTTTCTGTTGTATTTCAAGGTTGATCCTACAACTGGCCTTTGAGTAACCAAGTGGAATGGGCCATTGCTTTATAGTGCAGCTGAAATCAAGGTTGCATACCTCATGGAAATTGTGATAAAATGTGCTTTTAGTCACTGAAGGTTTGCAGGGAGGGTTCAGATCCCTAACAACAGCTGCTTTTACTGTGGCTTTCTTAGGTGTGGTGTAATGTGTTTTCTCTGGTAGCAGAGCCTGTGCAAGTTCTTGCCCTAGGCCACTAATTTGAGCTCCTGTTCTGCTGTTCACAGCCCACTCAGTATTGCAGATGCAGCAGTTGGTGGGACTAGCTGTTAGCTGGAAGTAATCAGAGTTTTCAATATTTCTGTCACTTTGGTGATCTGAGTTGCTCTGTGCAAAGCTAGAGTAGAGAAGTGCAAGAAGGAAGGAAAAAGAGCTAGCAGCCAAATCCAGGAAATTCCTAGTTTGGTTTTGTTGCTGTAGATGATCAGTTTAGAACTGTGCTAACCAAGTTTGTACTCATTTCCTCTGCTGGAAAGCCATACTGGCAGAGCATAGGGATTGTAGTTGATCTCCCAGTGCAATGTTTCTGCTTATTTCGTGGCTTTTTTGCCGTTTACTAAAGCAAAATGTTTTCTCTTGTTGAGCAGAATGGATGAAAGCACATAATGTACAAGCAGAGGACTAAGGCAGAGGCACTTGTTTGAAAATGTGCCGATCTAATTGTCAAACACTGGGACTTACACTATCTTGGGGTTTTCTGCATGTTTTCAATGCTCTTTCCCATCATTTTGCTGTAGTTTCTCAGCCACTAACTCTGAAGAAAGTTATAGTGAGTTGTGATACAATAACATGATTGCTGGGGTTATGAATTAAGGTGACATATTATAGGGTCCTAGTGACAACATGCAGTCTTTTGTTCATCTCAACTACATAGGCAACATGTAGGTGAAATTCTGGTACCTGGGTAGCTGATTAGGGCTGCATACGCAGTCATTTTCTCACTAAGTTACTTTTTTAGCTGTACAGACATTGCTCCTTAGTTGTGATAGAGACAAACATGATTTGTAGTGCTATTTTCTCAGTTCCAGTGCAGTGTCCAAGTATTGCACTTTTTTAGCATAAAGGTTTGCCCAAACTCTCATGAAATGCTTGAATGGTGCAAATTTGACATCCAAGGACAAAATGCTGAATTTGAACATCATTAGTTCTAAAGACTTATTAGTTAATTTTAAGAACATTCAGGACAGAGCAATAATCTGCCTTCACATCTCTGGTAGAGGATGAGCATACGTACATAGTGTTTTATGGACAGCTGCAAGCCTGACAAGCTGCAGGCTTCCAGCTTTGCTAATTTTGAGAGAAATTATTTGTGAGCACTTATTCAAGGTAAGTTGCATAACTCTTTTGTAGGTTTTGTGAAAGAACACTGTCTTTCTTCATTGGCAGGCCATGGAGACTTGTTCCTTCAGCTGTGGAAGCCACTAACCTGATCTGTTACAGGAAAAAAGAAAAGGAAAAGGTTTTGAGCTGCATATGCTGTGTATATCCAGAATTAAATTAAACCCAACTCAGTTTCCACCTCCTTGCAGCAATAAAGTTTTAGGAAAAAACTCTCTAATGTAAAGCCTTTGTTTCTTTGTAGTTGTCAAAGGCAATTTCAAGTTATGCTAGTTATAGAAAATGTATATATATATTTTTTTTAAACAATATTTATTCTCATTTTAGCTCTTTTAACCCCTTTCAACTTGAAGGGCCTGTAATAAGTAAAATATATACTCCCATGGCTGATAGAAATATATAGATTAAAAATGACAGAAATACTGGAAATGCCAAATTGCTCCTTATAAAGGCTTTTGAGTAAAAATGTGCAGGGACTGTTGCATGTGGAGGAAAGGCTATTTCCATTTTATGGCTATTTCTGTTTTCCTCATGGAAATATTGCTTAAATCTCTAATGATCGTTTTATTCTTTGTTTTCTCTTACTAGGACATGACAGATAACGGCAACCATCAGTTGGTGGTGAGAGCCAAATTTAATTTTCAACAGACAAATGAAGATGAGCTTTCTTTTTCAAAAGGCGATATTATTCATGTTACAAGAGTGGAAGAAGGAGGCTGGTGGGAAGGAACTTTAAATGGAAAAACAGGGTGGTTTCCAAGTAACTATGTACGAGAAATAAAATCAAACGGTGAGTTTTGAAGGGGAGGTCATATTTGCAGAAATTATTGCACTGGGTAGATGTTGATGGTTGGCTGATTCATTGAAACTTCTAATGCTTTTTGTTTAAGCTTGGCTTTATTTACTGAATATCGTTCACAGCAATCACTAATGCTCAGGAACTTGCACTTCCCCACCCTAGTTCACCGTGTAGAGTGCTCAGAGGCTGCTGAATGAGCAGTAAGCATGCAGAAAACTCCTCATTCTGTTTGCTTGTCTGTCACGTTTGGGCTGCTCTCACTTCCTTGGTCTGAAGTCCTAGACTATGGGATTTTGTCTCAGATGCTGATATACTTTGAATTGGTGATTTGGGTTTAAATAGTGTGAGATTCCCTACAAAAAAAAAAAAAAAACAAGAAAAAACCCCCAAACCAACAAAAAAACTTCTCAACATGTCTCATTACATAGAAGTAAACAACTGCAGGAAAGAAACCCAATTCTATCAAAATGTACTTTGGAATATTAACATTTGTAATTTTTCTTTTCCTTTCTTGTTCGTATGCCTTCAGCTTTTCTTCATACAGGCTTCATCCTTCCACTGAAGTTTTATTTTGAACTTTATACAGTGAAAGTGCCTTTTGTAAATGTCATCTGAATATCAGAAGTAACGTTCCTTTCTAATCCACTAGGGCATCACTGTGGGTGACATAATTTCTCTGTCTCCTTTATGTCCTTTTTTTACCCTGTGTCTTTGCTTGTCTTGGCTTATTTTCAGAGATTAGGGATGAACCTGGCAGGATAAAATTACCCGGGGTCTCCAGAAGTCTTTACCACTCTTTTCTTTGTCACAGCTCCAGTGAAAATACACATCTTTTGGGGCTGTGCTAAAGGCATTGTCATGGCTTTTATTTTTTTTTTCCCCATTATGAGGAAGCTATTCAGATGCCTGATTGCAAAGTGAGGTTGTGGGAGCAAAACTCCATTTTTAAACTTATCTTTTCTCCTTCAGCTGCGTCCTCTTATTTTCTTCCTTGATTTGTTATCTCCAGTCTGTTGCTACAAAATGCTAGTCTTAGATCTGCAGCTTCATTGCTCTTTTCAACCAGATTCTCTCAGGCATAGTCTCAACGTAAGACTTGGCTTTAATGTTCTTTAGAGATCTCTCAGATGCAGCTTATCCTGAGAAACAATTCTTGAAGCCTGTTCTTGGTTTGTAGTGTTGTAGCATCAGCCATGAGGACCATCTCATGCCATTGTTATTAATTTAAATCACTGCTGCAGAGATCTTGTTTGGATTTCATCAGTTGTGATGGCTTCCAACTCCTGGGCTGGAACCTGAGTAGGCAGTTAGGGTCCAGAGTAGAAATGCTCTAACAGTGAACATGCAAGAACCAGAAGCTGCCAGTAACTGGAACTAAGTGGTTCTTGTTTGATTAAGAACCCTGCACTTGGGTGAAGTAACTCTTCTGAGTAGAAAGAGACAACAGGTGTAGTACCAAGGTTAGTACCAAGTGCAGTCTGATGCTTGTGACTCCTTGCAACCCTATTTGATCCCTGGGGCTGATGTGGTTTCTACTTTCACTTCTTGCCCTCAGAAGAATTTTCCCCCAAGTCCTTTTCCCTCCACTGTACAGGTTTATTCCCTCTGTCACAACAGTTTACCCCTTCTGGCTTCTGCAAGACTTCTTGCATTCTTGGAGTGCTGTTTCATATGTTCAGTTTCTTCTGTGGAAGTTTCTTCTCTATGTGCCCATGCTTTTTTCTTCTCAGGAAGCTTAGTTCATTGAGTATTACAAAGTTGAAATTACTGAGCTGTAGCTCAGTAGCTTTCTCTGTTTTCTTCCTCCATTTTAAAATCACTGTGTTTGGCTTTTTCCTGTACTTTGTGGAACTTCACTTGTCCTCTCTGGTTTCAGATATGGATATAGCTAGTTCTGTTACTATCAAATCAGCACAACAGGGACTATGTAATTTATCAAAATAGTAATTTTAACCTGCTTTAATGCATTTGTAGGTATATGTTTGAGTTGTCTGAAGTTGACTGTTTTATGAGGAGGATGGGGGGGTGGTAGAAGGAAGCATGGCATACCAAGAGCTGCTTAGTGGAGTTGAAGATTAGCTTTACCCCTTCACATATACATGCATGCTATGGAATGCTTTGTTGCTATTACCCTTATGACCGTGTTAGTTGTATTTCAAATGGTGACCTGACTTTTCCTACTTACTTCTGCTTCTTTTTGTGTGTTTGTGGTCAGTGTATATATTTGTGATATTTCCTCCATGTCCGTTTGCATCTACTTTTTCTGTTCTTTCTTTGATGTGCTGCTAATTTTTAAAGGAATTGTCATTCTTGTGAGCCTTTTCTGCTTATGTAGTTAATAGTGGGACTTCTTTTTTTACCCATATTTTAAATTTACTGAATTCTTCTTACTTGAAGTCCATAGTTGTAATTTTGCTGCACCTTTTTTTTTTTTTAATTGGTTGTTTCCATGAAACTTGTTATGATTATTTCTAATCTCAGCTGGGTTTTGCTTTATGGGTATTGTTGAAGATCCTAAAGAGAGGACTTTTCTGGAATTCTCCTCCCTTCTGTGTCCAAGTGCATTGCCACTGTGTCCTGCTGTTGGGCTTTCTTTGTTCTGCTGTCCTTGTTGAAACAAGGATGGAATGCTGTTTGTTACAAAGCTCAGAAGTCATTTGAATAGGTGGGTGTTCATGGGAAGCTTCATCTAGGTTATATATGTATGCCTCCACAGTTTCTGTTGTCTTCCTGTGTCCCTGCTCTTCTTAGTTTGTCTTCATTAGGAGAGTTGGCATTTCTTGAGTTGACAATCTTACACTTTCCATTTTTCTCACCTTCCTAGTAACTATATATGTCACTTCAGTATTTTCCTAATTCAGAAGTATTTTAAGTGCCTTCATGACTTAAGCATGAGGTTGAAACATAAAAGTGCTCTTTTTTCTCTTATGTATTTTAAAAGTAGTTAGGAGAACTTAGAGTCTTGCTAGCTCAAATTCAAAATGGGTTTTCAGTCAGTGTTACAATAGATTGATCTTTAAAAAAGATCCAGATAGGGTTGTTGAAATACTCACTCTTGATTGAGGTCTCTCTGAAAAAAAGTTCATCCAGGACATCTCATCTGTTTTCAAAATACTCTTTTAAGTGTTCTGGCATTGAGAGTATGATTCTACCCTTCTTTCTTCTCTGAAATGTAGCTGAAAATACTGCAGATAGTTAGAAATTCTTTACAGGATGGTGCATTATATGGAGAGCTCCCAGGACATGACTAAATAAGCTCCTGGGTTTGACTTAAAATCCCCTCAGTGTGCTGTAACCTGACTTTTACAAACTGAGTAAAAGAAGAAAGTGAAGTTATTTATTTTTGTTTTAATTTGTTTTTGTTTTAATTCTCACAAACTTTGTAGGCATTAGATGTTTAGATAAATGGATTTTTGTTCTAAATGAAAATCCTTTAGTGTAAAAAAATTGTAGATATGTAATCTTGGCTTGTAGGGTGGCTCTGAAGTTAGATATTCCAGGAAAGAAAGAGATGTGTGAGAATGGAACTGCCTTTACCCACACTGATTTCTTAAAGATTTTAGAAGAAAAATAAGCTGCATTACATAAATTACACATGCAGATCATATCACATGGTAAAGTATCTCACATTAGTTGTGCCCTGGTTGTAACTTGTTTGTTTATCTGTCCCAGAGTGATTAGAGTTAGCACACAATGCTAATACATGAGGTGAGCTACAAATGGTTGTAGGACACATACTGAGATTATTGAGCAAGGCACAGCACTTAGTTTTTCTTAGGCTGGACAATTTTGGGGGAGAATAAATTTGGTCGAGATGCAAAACTGGTTTTGTTTTGCTTTTGAGTGTATGTTTATTCTGTCCCCTTCCCTAATCCAAGGGGAAAAAGCAGATTTGTTCAAAGTTGTGATAGGTATGATCAAACATGTAAATATTAAAGAAAAAGTAGTATTTTCTATTCAGGTATGTGCCTATACCATGAGCTTCAAAAAAATAGTCCATTTCCCTCTCTCGCCTCTGTGCCTTTTTTTCCATTTTCAAACCCTGTAACATCTTACCTTTTAAAATGTTCTTTAATCACTAGTCAGGAAGTACTTTGAAATGAAAGGATTTTGTTTTCATCCTGCTCTACTGTTACATGTGACAGAGGGTAAAAAATAATGTGTAAACTTGTTAAGATATTTGACAGCATGGCCCTATTGAGGTTGTTTTTGCTTACATGGAGCAGGAAGGGGTGAAGGTGTAGGTGGAGTCTTGTCTCTAAGACTGCTGCTTCTGTCTCACACAGTAGTTAAACAGATTTGGAAACCTAGTTTTGAGGGTTCCCTTGCAATAAAGAGTGGTTAGCCAGAATGGGATGCACTTACTTAGCTACTGTCAGATGTTAATCAGATTTTTTTAAAAAATCACATGGTCGGTTGCTGAGTGTTAGCCAAGCATAATCCCTTTAAATGCATGAGATTATACAGGAGGGAATATAGCTTTGTAAAAACGACTTTTGATATGTCACAAACTGTATTCTAATTCTTTGCAGAAATTAATGTATCATTACTGCCCTAGCCTCTGTTGCACTTTTTGATAGTTGTTAGTATTGGGCCTAGAGCAAATTAGTGATAGTGTTTCTTTTGGTTGGATGTTAAAAAAACAAAATCAGTGTGGGGAAAAGGTGAGAATATAGCGGAGGAGTAGAGTGTCAGCTGTTTCCATCCTGTAGTGCGTGAGGAAAGGAGAGCTTACACTTTACATTTTGGAAAAAAAAAAAGGAAAGGAAAAAATAACTAAAACCCCATTAAGAATGTTAGTTTTTTTCTCCCCAACCATGTACACTCAGAGGAGTATTTTGTTCTCTTGTCAAGTGTAACTCTACAGGCATAAATGAAATAGAGGTTGGGGCCAGTGAATACTATGGGGCAGAAGCATTGGTGGTGTCTGTACTGAGAGCAGAGCCTGAGCCATCCTGAGAACTGGGAATGAGTTTAGGTCTGCCCTCCTGATGCTGGACGTGAACTGATTAGTCTAGGAAGATGGAGCTTGCTTGTAGCACTTCACTGATAGGGACCACACAGCTTTTGGTGTCCCTGTTGGCACATCTTTCCTCCCCTGATGTAGGATGAAATAGCCCAAATGGGATCTTTTTATTTAGATTATGCACTATGGCACAGTAATGGCAGAAACACGCAAGGGTGTTCTTGTAGCACCCTTACAGCAGTGGGGTCAGAGTGCTTAGTAAAGTATGTTCTGAAGGGAATAAATACCTCGTGGAGTAGCATGAAATAGAGTGTTGCATGAAAATGAACATGGCATAAACTGAAGACATGACACAAGAGAGAATGTGGGAATGTCAAGTAATTTGAAGGCATGTAAGTTAAAACAGAAAGAAACAAAATATTGGGAAGGATTGGGTAAATTATCTTTTTACAGCCAATTAGACGTTTGTAAAGAATAAGATAACTTCATTTTAGGGAGTTTGTGGCATCTTATGTACTTTTTAGGGAGAGGTTATAAAAGCAGCTGCTTCCATGGACAGTAATTCTTTGCTGGCAGAATAATGTTAAAAAGCCTATGCTACCCTCATTCTCCACCCAAAGATGATCTGTTTAGTGAATTTTACCTGGTTTGTCACTAGCCACTAGGCAAATCAATGCATTATCAAGTGTAGCTGAGGGCAGTTGAATGTGGTGCTTTGATCATGAGAGAAGCAGACAGTGGTACCTTAGCTCTTGGTTTCAGCCCCCAGCAGGATACCATCTCTTCCCATACTGGAGCAGATGCCTGTTTGCTTTGGATTTGATCATACACTGAGCCATGTTCGTTGTGCTTTTAGTGTTAATATAAGGGATACACATTGTGACTGGGAGAAAAGTGGGGAGATGGAAAAACCTTCTGTGTGGGAAAAGCTGGTGTCTGAGTCAGGTCACTCCCTTCCAGTGTTTTGAGAAATAGAGCCTCTACGGAGTGGGCAAGGTGCCAGGGCTTTGGTGATGTTTCAAAAGCCTATGGACTTCATAGACATAAAGACATAGCATGCTAAATGGGGGTGGCACCTCCTTGAAATGTTTAATGAAATATGCTCTGTTTCCAAAAGTACTCTAATGTTCTATTACCAAGGATAATAAATGTTTAGCATAAACAAAGAAAGTGATTTCTTATTTGCAAGATCAGGATTTTCTTCTGTGTAATGCATTGTGCAATAAGCTAATTGCAACAAGACTGTTTCTTATTCCTCTTTATGAAGTAGGGCACTGCTTGGAGGCAGAATACCAGACATGATAGACAGCTGGACTAATTTGCTGTGTCTGATTCTGTGTTTATACAATAGAGCTGGCCTTTACATTTTAAAAGCTAAATGTTGATTATGACTGTTCAGGAAAAATGATATGAATGTATGATTCTTTTTTTCTGCTCTGTCTTTAAATCTGAATTTGGACATGTATGTGTCTGATGGATAACTGAATCAGCTGAACAGCTGGCATTGTAAATGACTCCATACATTTCAGCAAAAAAATCTCCCACTTTCTTCAGCAGCTTAAGGGAAGAGAGGTGTTTTTGCATCCTTTAAGATAACAAAAAGCCATAATTCTGTGATCACCCAACTTAACAATGGTCAGACATCTGTATTATGATAGACTGAGTGACAGGTATTTACCTTTATGCTTAAATAGCTCTTGTTTCTCCTTTCAAGACATCTGTATTATGATAAATTCTGTGACAAGTATTTACTTTTATCCTTAAATGACTCTGGTTTCTCCTTTCATGCTTTTTGGCACATGATTAATAAACCTCTACGTATTTAGTGAACCTGAAAGTCACTATATATTGTAGGGTAAGTCCAAGAGCTTCCACAGAGAATGAAAGCAAATTACCAAGTTTTTGAGAATGACATAATTTTCATCATGCAGTACAAAGAAAAAAAAACTTAATTGTCCCATAAAGAGTAGCATTATAGATGAATATATAAATGAGTAGCCATACATAAGACATCATTTTAGGTTCTTTCACACTGAGTGTTTGATGGCAAATCTGCTTGAGTTTACAGCTTCTTTCTAAGGGGGTGGGAGGAGTCCTGTCATTTGGAATTACTTGGCTGTATAGCAGAGTACGTATGTACTGCAGGGCTGGTGGCTGAGAGCATCAGTGTTCCCAGCTGGATAACTGCTGGGTCTAATAGTTTTTGTACTGTCTGTCAGCTTAGATCTGACATGGGGTGGGTAGGCAGGGGATATTAACCAAAGAGGTTTTACTGTCATCCCTGAATGTGTAAGGAGAATATTTTTTTTTTTTTTGCTCATGCTTGGCAGTCTTAAGACTATATTTTATTTTTAGATTAGCTTCTTTGAGGGGAGTTTCAGTGCACTACAGGGCAAATCCCCTTAAAGCATGAGCACTTGCATTAGTGTGCTGATGGGGCCTGAGCTGCTCTTTGGGGGCTTTTAGCTAAAGCCTTTGCTCCACTGGCCTGCCCGGCTGTCCTGGTACTGGGGGCATGATTGGGATGGCATGATCCATGAGCTGCAGCTGGGCAGCCTGAAGAAGCATTAAATTGCTCAGGAGGGGCTGGTATCACAGGGAGTGTTCTGCTTATGATGGTGCTTCCCTGGTCAGCTCTGCTCTCCCTGGGAATTTTCCATAGCGGGCCCTTAGCTTGGCTTACTGGGCTTCTCCTGGAGAGGTGCTTGAGACTTGCATAATTTATTCTTAGCCGGAGGTATCAGGTAAACTAGAGTTAAATTATTCATGTATCTTTATTAAAATGTGTTTGGAAAAGGAGCTTGCTTCTAAAATAAAGGTAGAACCTTCAGTAGGTATGCTTTGATGATGCTGTTTTGGTTTTGTTTGGGGCAGTTCAGTTGAAAATTTCCTGGTTTGTAGTTTGGATGCAAATCACTCAAATGCTTATTTGACATCTGCATATTAGACAAGCCTGATTATTAAAAAAAGACCCCAAAAATAAACAAACTAAAACATAACGTCCTGATAAACATAGTCTCACAAGCATTCTTGGTTGAGTGAACAGTCAAATGTGAGAGATCAAAAAGAGATGCTGTAAATCTTGCTGCTTCTCCAGGATGCAGCATGTTGCTTTTGATTTTCTCTCAACTCGTGTTTGCTCCTCTGTGATTGACTTAGAGGAGTGGTAGTGGTGGGAGGGAAGATTTAGGAGTGTATTTCTCTGTCTCTCTGTTCTGGGCCAGCACTTGGGTAACTCTCAGGACTGGTGTTTTGATCCTGGAGATTTATGTTGTCCTTCTAAGAAGAGCATATATTACTGAGGGATAGATTCCCTGTGGGGTTATAGGAAGGATTTATTATTATGAAGAACCCTGTTCTCAAGTGCATAAGCATTTTTATTCTATATTTCATTAATAGCAAAAGAAAATTTGTTTTAAATGATTATTTTCTGGGCATAAGGTAAGTCACTAGTATAGTGTTTTGAATCTCTTTTTTGAGACTGGGTATAATGTGCCACCTCTGGAATGTCCAGCTTTTAATTGGTCACTTACTTTCACTGAGTTCATTAAATTGATGTTAAAACTTAATAGCACTTTTGTTTGAAAGTGCATATATAGTTTGGAAATGCCTGTTACTGATTTTTTTGCTTGTTTGTTTTTTTAATTGCAGTCTATGACAACATTTTGTTTTTAAAAAATGATTTTGGAAAAGCAGATTTTATTAACTGACTTTCTGGTTCCAGGAAAAAGAATGTGAGTTTTTCTATTTGCCTTCATTGGAGCTAGAGTTTCATTTGTTGTAAACATATTGAGTGTTTATCAGTAATTTCAAGTACAGTTATGTATGTTTCTTGGTGAAGCACTGTTTCCACTGTATCTTGTGATAAATATTTTAAAGCAGTTCGTTTGACCTCTAGTGTTGAGCTGTGAAATTGCATCCCATTGACCCTAAAATATCTTGTATTTCAGAAAAACCAGTCTCCCCCAAATCAGGTACATTGAAGAGTCCACCTAAAGGCTTTGATACATCTGCAATTAACAAAAGTTATTACAATGTGGTGAGTGATTATTTTTTCTTCCATGTGAGCTGTTATATACAGTATAATGTCATTTCACTAAATGCTTTTATCTGCATTAAAAAAAGGCATTCTTGCCAGGAAGTACCAAAATGAGATAGGGGTATTGGTGGATTCTCTTATAAACAAGATCATTATTACTTTAATAGAATATCACACATGTGTATTCTTAAGCAGGGTGCAAAATTGTCAAAGTAAGTGAATGATTGGCATTTATGTAATATTATCCTCATTTTACTCGTTTTGCTAGTTGTTAATTTCCCTTTTCTCTTCCATCCCCTATATGTGCCATTGATGTTCCCCAATCTCTACAAATTACTGAAATTCTGTGCTGTTAAAATGATTAAATGTATTTTTGTTCTTTTTGTTGAGTAAGAGATTGTTTCAAAATGTTCAATTTTCTTCCTTTGTATTCATGTGTGTAAATCAACTCTGTTGTTAACTTAAGGAACCTCTCCCTTACACTGGTGGATAGATTTCACAGCAAGGCAGTACAGCCAGAGTGTGCCTTTAACACACCCCCAGGAATTCTTAACCTAGTACTCTGCCCTCTTTAGTAGATGCATGTAGGAAACACACCCATCTTTAAGCCTGTTGGAACCATGTTGAGAATTGTTTATTTATTGAGTAGATAGATTGGGAAGCAAGAGAGCATCTTACTGTTTTTGTTAAGCACTGCTCCCTGCTGGTGTAAAACCAAACCACAACCTTTCTTTCCCTTTTCTTTGGAGCAGCTGTCATGGGTTTTCATTTTATATGCCAGTTTTTAAAAAGGGTCATAAAGCATAATTTTCTGCTTTCGTCTTGTGTGGTTGTGGCATGAATAGCACCTGGAAGAACAGAGGTGTTTTGTCTATAGTCCCTAATTGAAAGCTATGAAGCAGCCTCCTGCTCCTCCATCTGGCTTGGTTCCTGCCTCTGCCAGTAGCTGCAATTCTGTGGTGAAGGGAGGGCTGCAGTTCTTTGGCTACTGCATCCCACAACTGCTAGTCACAATGGAGAGTACCTGTGCAGGCACACCCTTCCTTCAAATGCAGGAAGTAATGATCTTACTGTGGGATATCCAGTGACAAAACAGTGGATTGATTTCATTTATATTTTTTTCACTGTATCTCTTCATAGTCTTTTTTTAACCAAAGTTGTTGTAGTGTGTAGAAGCAAATGGTTGTTTTGATGTTCAGACATGATTTTCAATGGAAGTAAACTGAAGTGAATGCCAGACAGGAGAATATTTAGTTCCTTCACCTCATAGGAGACTGGTCTAATTTATGCTTAATCTCTATCTATATTGAGTTTTTAATCAAAATAGATTGGCAGCTGTCTTGAACATCAATCCTTTAGATTTGGGGGGTTTGGTTTAATTAATCAACTTATTTACTTATTTAAAGTAATCGGTAAATACATGCCTCTTTTACAGTTTTATATTAATTTTTTCCTGATAGATCTTAGCATGATGAAAAGTAAAAGTTTCAGCTGTTTAATTTGGACTTAACTAAAATGTCAGTTTGACTCTGGCTAAAATTAATTGAATCTTGTGGTTGCATATTTTACTTTGTAAGAGCAACATTGGCAGTTTGAGAGGTGATAGTGTACTTCAGTGAAAATAATTGAAAGGAGATGCTGAATTTATTCAGGCACCTAAGTTATAATATACCATACAATTTTGAAATATCACCTTTGCTTTGTGTGATTTTTATAATTGTTCACTGGATAGCCTGTTAGAATCGTGGAGGCTCAAGCTACTAGACTTTGGGAAATACAGCTATTGCTGGCTTTTAAAGTAGTTTAATTAAAAAACAAACCAAAACCCCCCAAACCCTGGTGACCATCATATACCTACTCCTAGAATTAGTTTATTGTTCATCTTGCTTAGGTGCAACTTCCTTGGTGCCCTTAACCTGATATAATGAGATGCCAACCTTTTCGACTGCTAGTTACTTATTAACTATTGATGACATTGTAGGGGGTGAAAATGACCAGTTCATGATAATATACAGATATGTTGTAAATTGAGCACTGACCCTTGAGTGCTGTTCTTAAGTCTGTCTGCAATGAATTGGATAATTGCCATGTTTCCATTTTGCCACAGTGTGGCAAATACCCCTACATTTTTTTTAACTCACCATTTAATTCTTCTAGTTTACAAAATGAGAGGCTGTGCTGTAGCATACCCATTGTTTCAGAGAAATAAGACAGTACTGCTGTGTCTGAAATCTAAATTAGACATGTTGACATTTAGATTTTCTTGAAATACATTGTGTGCTTCTGATGGCAACATCTATAAAATATTTTCAATTATTATTAAATATGTGTGATTTTTACGTGTTTTACATGTAGCTAAGACAAACAGCAAACCTGTTCACTGAAGTGAAGCCTCTCTTTAACCTCCAAGTTGAGATTTTGTTCTGTCTTGGTACGTAAGCTGCAGACATGGGACTTCCCTGTGCAATATATCATCAGTCTGTACTGATAACAAAGTTGAGAAAAAAGCAGAAGAGCTCCAAAAAACCTTTTGGCAACTGGTAGCTGAAAGGATGTAGCTTGAGTGAAGGAGTAAATGTTAAAATCTGTGTTAAAGGCTCTCTTGACAACCAAGCTTGAATTGAGACTGGTACTCTGAGACCACGTACTGTTCTTGCATTGTGGCTGTCCCCACATGAGGATGTGCTGAGACCCTGTAACCCTCATGGTTATTTATTGCTGTTTACCCTAAGGAAAATTTTGTGCAGGCAGCACCTGAGGGTACATCTGTTGAGCTGAGGACAAAATCAAAGAGCAGTTCAGAAAGTGGTAGGAGAGATTCTCTTTCTGGGAGGTGGCCTGGGATAGGCAAGGGAAGGGCACTTACTGTAAAGAGGAGACTGCTTTCCCCGTTTTCCTTTGCACTTTGCCCCCTTGTAAACATGTTCTTTATTTCTGTGGATTCACAGCTCTGTCTGGAGTTTGTGGGGCAAATCACATGCCTTCTAGCCTCCATGTCGTTAATTAATTGCTCCTTGCAGTATCTGTTGCTGAGAAGACAGACATTTGTTACATATGTACATTTGGCCTGGTTCAGGAATTCAGGTTAGTAGAGAATGCTGAGGTTTTGTCCTACATAAAATGGTACAAATCTACAGTAGTGTGTAATATGAACCAGACTTGTGATGAAGCATTTTTCATGTAGAAGTAGTTTAGTAGCCTATTACTGAAGAAGTGGGTGTATTGTTGCATGTTATTCCCCTGAAGACAGAGCAGGTGTTACTCTTAGTTTTATTTTCACTCGAGATCCCTTGAGAATTTATAACTTTGTGTCCAAAATAAAATTAGGTTATATGCATTTACAATTGCTTTGAGATTAGGTAGCTGTTCTAAAAGCAGGTGAAGAAATGGGCAAATTTCTCCACAGTTAAGAGTATTTGGATGACCTTGTTTCCTTTTAAGTGTTTGAGGAGTAGTGGAAAATAAACACTTCTTTTGAGGCCATGCTTTTAAAGTTGGATCAAGTTGTCTACTGAAGTTCATGTAAGTTTTTGAGGACCCTCAAGATATGGTATACATGTGTAGTGCTTTATGTTGCCTCTCTCAAGGGCCTTTTTTAGGGAGTTCATTGTGCAAAATCTCGTGATCCAGGAAAATTACATACTGATGGCCATTTTGCTCAACTGTGTGATATTTTGGTTGAGTGCCATACTACTATGATCATACCCAAGTGTATCTCTGAACTCTGCCTTTTCTCTCACTGATTTGGAAGGTGATCATATTCATGTGGGTCATTTTAAATCCATTTTTGGGTGGTAGTTAGGGCCTTAGGGAGATGGCTGCGGTTTTGTGTGGCAGAATTGTTAACCATGCTTGAATTTTCCATGCTGTGTGATTGAGAGAGCTGGTGCTGTGTGAGCTCAGTTGTCTGTGCCTGCCATTCATCAGTGTTACGGACTGCAAAAGCTGCCACTTCAATGCTGCTCTTTTGGTCCTCGGTTGTATCTGTGCAAATGTTGTGGTGGAGTTGTGGAAACAAGGTCTTCGAGGTCTCATGGGGTCGTGCAGCAGCCAGAATGCGCGGAGAGCAGGAAAGGGAAGAAAGGTGATTATGAGAGTATGCGGACGAGATGTGGATATAAGGAATGTAAGGGATTTCTGGTACCAAAATACTGAATCGCTGTACTGGCTACTTGTCACTTCAAAGCACAGTCCAAGAGTTTAATCCTCATAGCTTCTCAGTGAGGTAGGTAAGTCAAGCTGGAAGAATGCAAGCTATCACAGAAATTACGTTTTAGGGCTATATAAGCAAGGTTATTCTTTAAAAACTGTATTCAAAGTAAAAAAAGATGTTGTATGCAGTGGAAACTGTACTTGCTAAAAAGAAAGGGTAATAGATTTAATGTGTTCTGGTGATTGTTTAAACTGTGTATATCTCAAGTACTGTGTAACACCATGAATGACTAGAATAACAATGATGTGTACTCTGTACAGGTTTTGTATCATAGTTTTATTTACAGTGACATTAATTTTCCTCTTTCCACTAATTGTCAGGTTGCTAATTCTGGTTTTTAAGCTTTCTTGTTATTACCTCCCTCTGCCCTTAAGTCTTTTTCCTCCAATCCCGTGCTCTTCATATGGCAAAGAAAATCCTCAAAGAAAAATCCAAACCAGCACAAGGAGAATAATGAAGTGTGTCCAACATGAAACTAGTTTTATTTCAAGCATTTCAGACAGCTGTTTATAGCACAGAATGGAAGTAGTCTTTGAAAAAATGGGGCAGTGGTGCAGTCTTTCAAGATCTCCAGCAAATTAGTTGATTTTTATCTTTCAGTGTCTTTTAATACTGTTTAGTTCTTCATCAGGACACTGGGGTTTTGTCCCTGGCTTTCAGTCTCCTTTTCCCTACTAATTTTTCCTGCCGCTGTAATGACTTTGGGCTGGGGATCTTTTTGTGGGAAAAAGACTGAACCTCATGGATGCCAAGTACTTTTATATTACCATTTCTTTGTTTTATATATTAAAAAATAGAATATGGGAGTTATTTAGTGCTATGATTGGCAGAGATATTTTATTTCCCTGGTCTAAACAGTGAAAAAAACCCCCTAGCTTTTTTTAAATTTGTACTTTTTTTAATATTGTACTTTATGCTGTAATTTCCTGGTTAGTAGCCATAACTTTCCCTGTGACATTCTTCTGTCACACTGTTTAGCAGAGAATGGAGACATTTTAATCTTCAGTTCAGGATTCAGACTTGCTACAAAAGAATGAACTCAAAAATGGTTTCTCTCTCTCTCCCCAAATGAATAGAAGCATTCAAGAAATAAGCAGAATCAATGACACCAATGAAAGGAACAGTGAATTCTTCATTGACATACTGAACTATTTAAAGTTATTTCATCAGGTTTGCATTTAGGAATGAATGGCTTTTTTTATTTCCTAAGAAAGAGTATTGACTACAAGAGTGAATAATGCACTCAATTACAGTTGTTCCTATAAATGCTGAAATGAGATATTACTGTAGGCTTGACAAATATGACATGTAACAAAATGAGGTTTGTGGTGTGGCTTGTGAATTGCCAGTGAATAGCAATAAGTTTTTGAAGTTCAGCTCTCTTCACTAAACTGCATTTAATTCTGATGATTCTCTTGCTAAATAACTTTTTGGAGGCAAAAAATAATTTGCCTTGTAAAAGCAGAGTAGGACCTGATGTGATTATACTGGAGATATCCTAAAGCAGGCTCCCTGGAGACAGTGCAGTAAAATGTTTTCCTGTACATACTTGGGGTTATTCCAGTTGTTTGATTTATATTCAGTCAAAACCCAAGTGTGTGCTGTATTTTATAAATACCTGGCTTTGCATCAATCTACTGTAATTTTCTTATGATAGAGTACTCCCAGTGTTAGGTTAGGCAGCACTACTTAAAAATAATGTAATAGTGCTAATTGTGTTGCTAAGTGAAGTTGGAAATTACTTGATCTTTGTAAATCTGTTAATATTCAAGTGTTCTAGCAGGTTGTGTAGTGCATCTAAACACTCCACTAGCAACATTAGTTGTAATGTTTTGTAATTGAAAATGGGAAAATGATACCATTCATTTCTCTCACAACTTCTATTGTGCTTTACCATCCTCTGATGATCTGTGACTGTTCTGAAGTACATGGGAGGAATAATTACCCCTGGCATTGGAAGAAAGCTCTGTGTAATTCAAATTTTGTAATAAAATGTGTAGTGATAATCCTGTCAGCTTGCTGGTTTTTTGTATATGGCTAAAGGGTGGCTTGTCATGTGTGTAGTGGTTTTTTTCCCCTGTGAATTTCATAGGTATGTAGTATTCAGTGTTTTCTTGCTGATATTTGCGTTTTTAATGTAGGAACTCTCATTTAAGTTTTTCTCATGCTAAATAAATTTTAGTATGCTTTAAAACTGGTATTGATATATCTTAAAAAGTACCAATTAGCAATTCTCATTTATTGTAGGTGCTACAAAATATATTAGAAACAGAAAATGAATATGCTAAGGAGCTACAAACAATGCTTTCAAACTACCTGCGACCATTACAGGCCAGTGAAAAGTATGTGAGTTTGTCCTGTGTTTTAAATTAAGCTTGAGATCTCTCATGTATTGGGGAGGGTTAATGTGCTCAAATTGTTAATGTAAGTGTGAATTTACCTCCGTGGACTGTGTGATTCTTGAGGTAGGGCTTGCTTTTATTCAGTTTGCTTGCTCACTGAAACAGTCTGGTCTTTGATCTAAGAACCAGTAAGCATTTTCTTTTCATGCAATAGATAGTACTAATGCACAATTAGCCAATAGCTGAAAACCTAAACATTTGTTTTATTTGCTTTGGCTCCAGGTTAACCTTGACAAATACTTCATACTTAATGGGAAACCTGGAAGAAATAAGTTCTTTCCAGCAAATGCTTGTACAGTCTTTAGAAGAATGCACCAAGTAAGTACCATGCATACTGGATAGAGTAAAATTCCAACATGCAAATATCTTCTGTTGTTTTACTTGTTGCGTCTTTTGTTTGGCATAGATTTTTTTCCCTCCTCACTTTAAGAGTTGTTGCCAGAGCAGTACAGTAATAGATGTTTGGGGAATATATTGATTGTTTGTACAGACATATATTGGCCCTAGGGTGCAATTGCAAAGGTAGAAATTTTGGTATAGTTTAAAATAAATTAATGAATTTTCATAATGCAGTTGTATACCAATAGGGAAGTGGTGGTTTTGGTTTTGGGGGCATGCATTTTAACTATTTGCTTCAAAGTAAGAGAATGAAAAAATAATAGAGGAACCTTATGTGATGGGGGAACAGTGGAGAAGGATGTAAGTGACTTGGATGAAGGACACTGTAACAGAATACTTCTGCTTGGTATTCTTCTGGCCTGAACAAAGGTGGTCATCCAGGGGTGCTGGAAGAGGTCTGCAGGATAGGCAGAAAGGGCAAGCTGAATTAAATAAAACACCTCAATGCTTGTCCTGAACCATATAAGAAGCATGGAGCACAAGAAGAAGGGGATGAAGACACTTGTCTTCCTTCCATAATTTAGGCTAAAGTGATAATTTGGTATTTCTCAGCTTGTTACCTCAGCACTTGGATGTGTAAGAAAGAAGGTGACTATATTCCATTTGGATTGTCCTAACAATTTTCCGAAATTCCACTGAAAGTGGAATTTATGTTCCTAACCTCACTTGTGTCATTTTCCTTGCCTGTATTCTAGTTTTTTCTGGCCACATGGTGAGCTAAGACAACTTCCTAATCCAAATTTTCTTGGTTTCTGCAGAGTTAGTAATTTCAATTG
Source organism: Erpornis zantholeuca (assembly GCA_013400515.1). NCBI lineage: Eukaryota > Metazoa > Chordata > Aves > Passeriformes > Timaliidae > Erpornis > Erpornis zantholeuca. Next base: position 4,076 of record VZTN01002624.1, on the reverse strand, counting down.
CTACTGAGGGGCTTCAACAAGTTCCAGTTTGCTGTGAGAACAAATTAATATCTGGGACGGAGGAGAAAATAACGCTTTTGGCAACAGTGAGCTTTAGATCACCTCAGTCTGTCTTGTTCTGACCTCTCCCTCCTTTCCCCTGAGCTGCTCTATATGAAGAAGCAGCCTTGTCATGACAGAGTATAAGCTGCATCTCCACTAGGCAGTAACATATGCCTGGTACTGTTGCTGACTTCTGATCCCACGCCCTCCTACCACCTGCCTTCTGTCCCTCTCTCCTGCCTCTAGACAACTTAGACCAGGGAGAGGGGAAGGGAGGATGATGTGTAGTTCAGATGGCAATTCAGCACTTATGGAAACATTTTTGAAATGGTCTTTCATGCAGTGATAAAGAATGATAGTCATTCTGACAAGTTTGACTTGATCAGTTAAATGTCTAAATCTCTGAAAGTGTCCATTTGTCAACATGCTCGAATGTTTCCTTTTTTTCCTCGTCACTGCTCTTTCTTGTCTTACTTGTTTTTTACCATGATTTTGTTTGTATCAGAAGTTAGGGAAATTAAGTACTCTGCGTGGAACAGACTGTCATCTTTTAAAACTTTTTTTTTTAAGGTGGTCATAAAAATGAGAGGAGAAGAGTATAGGACTTTAAACAAATACTAATGCAAACTTCTTGTTAACTTGGAATGTCAGTTAATATCACCATGGAGCTTCAAGCTCGGAAAGCTTCATTTATAACTCTGCTTGTCTTACACTCTTTTAAAGCACCTTTTCATAATGTCCTTTATTTCTTCTTTCTGCTAAATGAGATATTGCTGGGTAATAAACTAGGAACATACTGGATACTAGTAGGTGGGCAGAAAAAGTGATGCCCTAAAATTACTGAAGCATTATTGCAAACATTTTTGTCTTATTTTCATTTCATAAATATGCTCATCATGCCAAGTTGTATTTTCAGTTTAATTTTCATCATAGCACATTAACTTGAGCATACAGCATCTTCCTATTTGGAATCTAATCCATTAATCCATCATGATTCCCATCAGTAGAAGAATGCTTGCTCTGCTGCCTTTGTTTTTTTGTCATTTTGCCATGTTTTTTTGGCTGGTGAAGCTGTTCTGTAAACTCAGACTAGCTCCTGGGCTGAAAATAGATTTATCACTTTATTTTATTTTTGGCAGAGAGCTTATAGTTCCATTATTGAGGCACTTCATATTGTAACATCCGGTGTGGTATTTTATTCTAACTTGACATGTCAGAATGACCAAATGCTGTCATCCTGCCAATTGTAACACTGCCAGCCTATCTTGCTTGGCAAATTCTTTTTCTTGGGCATGAG
>VZTN01002622.1:904-11749 GCA_013400515.1 Erpornis zantholeuca | reverse complement strand
TGTTGTGGGGTCAGCAAATGGCTTCATTCAGAATTCTTGTACCTTCTCTACTCGTTACCTACCTCTTGACTGTTCTGGGAATGATGAATTCTGGCTACAAGTAGTAGACGTTATACAGGAGCTGTTTGCGCATGCTCCATAAGTCACCCAAAAGAATGACAAAACCAGCTTTACTTTATTTGCAGTGCTTTGTATGACACTATATTCACCGCTGTTGCTTGCCATCATACTGTATATACTGAAGCATATCAAAATTGCAGAAAAAGAAAAGTCATCTTAAATTGCAAAAAAAAACCCAAACCAAAAAAACCCCAAAAAACTCCAAACTACAAACTAGCAAAACCAGATACACATGAAAGCCCCCAAAACCAAAACAACCCCCCCCCAATCCCCCCTAAAAATTAATAAATATATTGAAAAGCTTATTCTGTGTTTACTTATGACAGTAAGGACACTGTTTGAAATCCCCCTAACAAACATGTTCTTCTTCCAGGTATATCAGTGAGAGATTTCCAGGTTATGTTTCTTTAGAATGAGTAAAAAATCAGGACTGGTGGCATAGTTCCTAAATATAACAGAGAGAAGATTTACTGCAATAATATTTCTGCTTTATGCCAACAACTTCAGTATGCTCTCCACATTAAAAGAGAAAAAAAAACCCAACGTAACGTGTGAGTCAGGGACTTTGGAGTAGAGTACTTAGACTTTCTATTCAGAATATTTACACTGCATGGAATCACAAGAGGAGAGAAAGAAAGAAGGAAAGAAAGAAAGAAGGAAGGAAAGAAAGAAGGAAGGAAGGAAAGAAAGAAAGAAGGAAGGAAAGAAAGAAAGAGAAAGAAAGAAAGAAAGAAAGAAAGAAAGAAAGAAAGAAAGAAAGAAAGAAAGAGTCTCTTTGTATCAGTAATCATAGGAGGACATGTGTATGGTGGGGAAGGTAAATTGTCTATCCATCCCACATGAACGGGAGTTGGACACCCAACCCAGCTTTTGGGTCTAAGTTGTTCTGGCCATTCCTAGAGGGTGAGGCACTAGAAATAGGCTAATAATGAATGTGTGGAAGTGATAAATATTTTTGCAGCAGGTGCATGCCATATTTTGGTGGTACCATCTGCCAAGAGAACAGGTCTTTCGTCACTGTACTTCAGACACTCCCTCAGCAAAACACCAGCATCATCTTGCCTTCAGCACACATCAGCAGGGCAGCCACAGCTGTTCACAGCCCAAATGACTGCCTGTTGTGGCCTTGCCTGGGCTGGTCAACACTCTGCATGTTTCCAGAGGTATCTGAGATGCAACTATGCTAGATCTGTGCCATATATAGGAATTTCAATAATACAGTATGGTGAGAAGGATAGATTATAGTGTGAAAAAGCACTACTGTGTTGAATATGTCTTTATGACAACAGGCCTTCACTGATGCCTTAGGTTTTAACTTTTACATTTTTCAGATTCTGTACTGCTAGTGTAACTGTAGCTTGCTAAGTGCTGTGATGCTGTTTTCTTGTGCTGTTCTCTGTGTGAAGATAGACATAACAAATCCTCTAACTTGCCCTCCAAGGACATCCTGAAACAAGAACTGTAAACCATCATCTTGGGAAGAGGGGGGCAGGCTTGGGGGGAGTCGCATCATTTGCTGGATTCTGGTTGGTGAATTGATATTGTTATAAAAGTGTGAAGCACTCGTGACCGGGGCCCATTTTGGGATCCACTGAAGCAGGACCTCTGGACCCCGAAGTGTGCACCTGAAGGCCTTTCAAATAAATACCACCTTTACTCCTTTGTTCCTGTCTGGTCTCTGTTTTTAGGTAGCCACTTTAAGGCATCATCACCATGCAGTAAGGTGGAGCTAAGTCAGAACTCCGTACCAGGTACAGCATGGTCATGTTGTGAACAGTGAAGAGCTGTTAAAATCGTGAGTTGACCATGGTGGATATTGATGCGAAGTGCCCTCCAACTGAAAGGAGTGTAAGGAGGGAAAACCCTATAGAAAGTATATTTAGCTTTGCATACATTGTAGCTTGAACCTATTTAGAATTTCATTGATCGATTGTCTGTATGTGTTGGATTTTTTGTCTGCTTTCAGTTTTTTAGGTTCATAATTTTTCTACAAAATAACACAGGGAAGCTAAGTTATGCTGGTGATGAAAAAGGAAAACTCTAACCTTAAAGATGACTATAGAAGAATATATCCTCTACAGATACAAAGGGTACCTAAGGGGCTGAGGTAGAAAATGCCTTCTAACCATTGTTGTGTGCTTTGTGCTTGCGTGTCTGGCCCTACATGAGTCCAAGTGGGCATTGCAACAGGCAGAGGCCAGTCTGGTGCCACCACCCGGAATGAACAGCTGATTCAGGACTTTGACAGAAAATGAAACTGGTAAGTTTGATGTAGAATGCAGTAAAATTTCTATACTTTAAAGTTTGTAGTAAAAATTATTTCAAAGTTTAAATTGAGTTTAACGAAGCCACAGCAATTTCTTGTAGAATCAAATCAAAACCATAAGCTGGCCATTTGGAAAAGGAAGGAGGATGAGGTAGGCTCTAATTTTATCCTGCTTTCCCAAGAAAACAGAGTTTATGATAGCATCTTGGTAATGTACACGTTTGTATTCTTCCCATTGTCCCCAGCTCAACTTTGATTTTGCTACCCATTTTTTTATTTGCTAGCCATTCCCTTAAAATCAGTTAAGCCATAAAAATATAAAAAATTGTATGTTCCAGCAAATCCTATGCATATTTATGTCAGGGTAGACAAAGAGATGTACACAAACTTTGTGATCTACCGAGGAGATAAGGTGAATTTATTCCTACCAGGCACAATACAAAATTCCTACCAAAACAATACAAAAAAGAGGCAGAGAAGAGCCAAGGGAAAATAACCCTTGTAATCTCCACTTACAAAATTTTGGTTCTTTTAGAGCATCTAAGCACACCTAGCACCAAACAGCAACAGCACAACATGTTGTTCCTGCTGGTTCAAATTGTTCGTACCAATATGATTTGTCCAATCTGTGCCATTCTCCGTTCTGTATTCCCAGCAGCGGAAGAGACTAAGCAGTCCTCAACCATTTGATGCTGAATTAAATTGCATTTCAGTTTGCTTGTACTGACAACAGGTAGACCTACCTTTTTTTTTTTTCTCTTGAGCTGTGTATTTTGTGTTCTAGGAAGAGGAAAGAACCTTGACTTTAACATCTTTGCTGCATGAGCTTAGAATAATAGTGCATGGATGACTGAATTGATTCCTGGTTAAATTCAGCTGAACTAAGTTGACTGATTGGGTTCACAGACCTGGTTTCTGGCTTCTCTCCCAGCAGCAAAGGAGCAACTTCCATCAAGCATGCTGGTGAATGTAGCCATGGCAATGAGCCAGAGTGCAACATGACTACAGAGAAGGGAGAGGGAGGCATCTTTCTGTACACAAAGTCAGCTGTCCTTGATGTGCTTTTGAGCACTCTAGTAATTTGTGATGGTTAGAAAGGAAAGGGGTTGTGGATTGAAGTTCAGGACAGAAATTTTGCCTGTAGTTTGTCCTTTCTGGGCTCTTCTTTTGTCACCAAAAATAGGTTCTTCCTAAGCAAAGCTGGCAGGTTCTTGGTGTGCTTTAATAAATATAAATCACAGAAAAGAGAATGCTGTCCTCAAAGGCACTGTCTGTCCCTGTTTGAGTGTATATGAGTGTAAATGAATCTTGTCAACTATACCTACTGCATTTTTGAAACATCTTTCCATGGAGCATTTAGAGCGATGCAAACTTAACTTTTGGGGATAATGGGGAGACAGTAACTTGTTTTGGTTGTCCAACTGTTTTAACAGGGAACTTCTCTGAAAATTATTTTACTGTGTCACTGGTTTTTGACCTTGCATTTCCTCACTAGTATGTTAAGGTCTTTCCAAACACCTTAGGAAATTTTGGGTTCAGCCTTTTCTTTTTTTAATCTACTCTTTCTTAGGTCTCACAAACTCTCTGTATGCATGTTTTATTGTCTTTAGTTTTGTACAGAGGAATATGGAACACAGTAATGTCAGTGTCTTCAGGGCTGGAAAAATAACTGACTCAGTGCCTGAAAGCAGAGAATTGGTAATGATATAAAAAACAAGTTCTACTAGTGGCTTAAAACTGCTTAAAAATTTCTGCTATCAGAAAGATTATTTCTATTGCTATTTGTTCAGATATCTTTGTGAGAAACACCTAATGGATGCCACAAAAAAACCCTAAAAAATTGCTTCCAAAAGGGTCACTTTTCAGGCTTTTCTTACTGTGTTTGTGAAGGTGCAAGGGTTACTTCCACTATCTTTATTTGCACATGTGTGGAAATAGAAGTTAATCAGTCACAACAGAGTATTTCCTTCCACGCAACCCAAACTCCCACCCCAGTCACAACATGCTGGCAGCTTCTTAGGTACAAATTCAGCTTTTCTTCTCTGATTTGGCAGCCAGTAGCACCTAATCCAAGCTCTCACCTAAGAGGCCACAGATTCAGTCCTTCCCTCAGGCCAGCTGAGGTTCTGCTTTGATTCTGCCACATGGAAGCTGCTGCCTCACTTCGTCTCCCATTTGAAGAGAGACAGAAGTTGGGTTGTTCTGTGACAGTACAGTTGGGATCCACAGCAGGGCAAGAGGCCACCTTCTTTGCCTTCCACACTGGGAAAGGAGGCACAGTACTCTTCAACAAACCTTGTTGATTTGCTGTTATTTTCTGCAAACCTGTAAAGTGGGCAGTTCTTTGTTGATGTCTGCCATGCTGCTCTTGTTGGCAGAACACCTTCAATTTTGCATGATTGCCTTGAATCTTTGTCAGGCTGTACCCCTATGGCTCTCTGCTTCTTGAAAAGAGGGGAATTCGGGTTTTGTTCCCTCAGTGAAAACAGGATTTCCCAAACTCTTTCAGCATTGCTGTTGGGTTTGAAATTTTTCCACTTAAGAACAGAGAGTTTGGCATATAACCACCTTATTTTTAGTTGGGTGTCAGTGAAATGGGTCTCTGCTGTTATTCTGTCTCTTCCCTCCCACTTCCTGCCTCTTTTTTGTCTGTGGAAAAGATGGGTCAGATGGGAAGGTGTAAGAAATCTTTGTAGGCATGAAGAAGAAAGAACATTTTGTCCAGGCTATATATATATAGTCAGCTGGGAGAATGTGTGTTATTGTTGGGTTTTTTCCCTACTGAGACAATAAATTCAACGCAACTGCGAAGGCGGGTATTGCTATACAGATGGCTGTGTATCAACCTACTCCCATAAATGCCATGGGTGAGAAAAACCAAAAATCTCATTACCTGATAAAACAGTAACATGGATGTTATTATTTATTCCATCCTGCAACCCTGAGATAAGGAACTGTGGTCCATGGTTTATGCCAATGACTACCACATCAGCCGGGATACTGCTGTGCAGGGCAAACTCTTCCAGAGAGCTGTGTCTGTGAGGAGCCCTGTGAGAGAGGGTCGCGGAGCTGAGGTTTTCCTGCTATTGCTACAGGTTCCATGATAGGTCAGTTTCACATTTGTTGCCTAAACTGAAGTTTTCTCCCAACTCTGTGCAATACGGCATGGGATTAGGCCTCTTCCCAGAAGCTGTGGGAAGTAATTGTCCTGCTCTCCTGTGCATTGGGGCAGCCTCACCTTGAGTCCTGTGTGCAGTTCTTGGGTGCCATGATAGAACGTATAAAGCCATTAGAGAGGGTGAAAAGCAGGGTCACAAAGACGGTGAAGGGCCTTGAGGGGAAGCTGTGTGAGGAGTGGCTGAGGGCACTTGGTCTGCTCAGCCTGGAGAAGAAGAGACTGCGGGGAGACCTCACTGCAGTCACAACTTCCTTGTGAGGGGAAGAGGAGGGGCAGGCACTGATCTCTTCTTTGTGGCGACAGTGACAGAACCCAAGGGAATGGCTTGAAGTTGTGTCAGGGAAGGTTTAAGCTGGATATCAGGAAAAAGTTCCTCACCCAGCAGGTGGTTGGGCACTGCAACAGGCTCCCCAGGGAAGTGGTCACAGCACCAAGCCTGACAGAACCATTTGGACAGAGCTCTCAGGTACACGCTGTGACTCTTCAAGACATCCTTTGCAGGGCCAGGAGCTGCACTTGATGATCCTGATGGGTCCCTTCCAACTCAGGATGCTCTGTGATTTCGTGGGGCAGGGGCTGACCCTTGGGCTGGGCCCCGTGTGCAGGGGCCGGGCAGTGTATGCCAAGGCAGTGTGTGCCGGGGCCGTGAGTGCCGGGGCAGTGTGTGCCATGGCAGTGTGTGCCGGGCCAGTGAGTGTCGGGGCCGGCCAGTGAGTGTCGGGGCCGGCCAGTGAGTGTCGGGGCCGGACAGTGAGTGTTGGGGCCGGACAGTGAGTGTCGGGGCCGGACAGTGAGTGTCAGGGCCGCTGGGGCACGGTGGATCCTGCACGGTGGGGCTGCCCGAGCACGGGCAGAGGCGCGATGACCGCCAGGGGGCGCCCTAAGCTGNCATTCTTTTCCTGGCCCTCAGGCGGGAAAGGCACCTGGAGGGGCGGTGGCGGCGCCCAGAGGAGTGCGAGGTACGGCGGAGGCGGTAGCGATGGGTCAGGGCGGCACGCTCGAGGGTGGGGTCGGTGCCGCCGCCTACAAACTTCCCGCCGTGAGCGGGACGCGTTTGCGGCGCGGCAGCCGCCCGCACGGTCCCCGCTGCGCTCGGTCCGAGCGGAGGTGACAGCCCTGTCTAGTTCCTCCCTACCCCGCGGAGACTGCCGTGCTCGGGGGCTCGGCCGGTGCCCGCTCCCTCCTCCTGCTCCCCGCGGCCGCACTGCTCCGACGCCCCCGGGCCTCGTCTTTCGGCAGGCGCGGGGGGGGTGGCGGAACCTGTCCTTGGTCCCGGCCAGAACGACAGGTGGTGGGCGCTGCCTGGGAGGACGGGACGGTGCTGAGCGCGCTTCGCTCTCAGCAGCAGCGGCTGGGCTGCAGCCCGCACGAAGGTGCGCTTTCCCAAATGCTCCTCTTTCCTTTTATTTCTTGGTGGGTTTTTTTGTTTGTTTATTTGTTCGTTTCCCTTTTCCCCCTCCCAATCCCGTCGCTCAGAGGTAGGTCGCTGTGTTCTTTCTCCAGAGCTTCAGGAGGCGGCTCGGTGCTGCCCGGGAAGCCCGGGCTCTCTGGACCTTTTTCCCACGGTGGGTGCCCGAGAGCGGGAGGGCCGAGCTGGTACGGGCTGGACGCAGAGCTCTGGCAGCCTCGCTACACCGTGCTCTGGCGCCGGGAGGCGAGGTCCGGAGCCCTGCGTGCCGATCCTGTTATAGCCGTGCCGAGCAAAGGGATGGGAGACAGCCGGGAGCCTGTCTTCTCCGCAAACGCTGAGGCACAGCCTCTTGAAAATGGCATTTTTGCTGCACTTTCTTTAACCCTGTGGGCGAAGTTAGAGTCTCAAGAAACCTGCCATGCAGCTTCCAGGTCTGTTAGTTGTGGAGACACAAGTTTAGGGTGCTGGATTTTGGTTTTAGTTTGCAAGGTTGCTCAAGGAAAAATGGTTTGGGTTAAACTCCTTGTTCCCTAGTGGAGCACGTTATTTGAAATCCCTGCAAGTCTTTGCCATCTCAGTGTGACAGCCTGACAGCTGGCTTTTCAGAGACTGACCCAGGGTTTGTTATGTAGAAATAAGTAATTGCCGGTGCAAAGACTCACAGGCCCTAGAGGTACCAGCTCTTGGGTTAAAAGAGAACTGCAGTGCAACGACAGGGTGGCCCTGGGTAGCAGAGGCTCCTGGAGAGTCCCGCTTGAAGCTGACTGACCCTGCAGATCATCTGTCTTCTGGCAAGACTGCTGCTAGCTGGCATTTGAAGATGTAGAGGCCTTCTCGCTCCCATTTGATGGTCAAATCTGCCTGGTCTGGGGCTGGTTGTGTACAGCTTTCATAAATAAAATATTCTGATTGAATAGCTATATTTTTGATTATCAAAAGGATAAAAGTGTTTGAGGACCCTTCCCACCCCTAAAACATTCTTCTATTTTAGGATATTTTCTCAGGATTAGATGCTTCAGTAGTACCTTTGACAGACAGGTGAGTGTCTTGTGAGCCTCTTCTGGGCCAGAGACTTAGCAAGGACCATCCACATAAGATAGAGAAAGAAACCTAAAATGAGTAAAACATCACGGGAATTTAAACTGATTAGATTTCAGTAATTTCTTAAATAGGCAGCAGGATTGCTTCTATTCTTCAAGCCATCTGTATTTTACACACAGATATAATTTGTATTTAATGGGGAGTACTTGTGAGTCAATCTTCTGGACATACCTAACTGGAGAGTTTATGGGCTGGTTGCACTGCAGTTGGTGGAGGAGAGCCTGTTTCCCTCTTTTCCACAGCAAAGCATGTTATTCAAGATTTGCAAACTTTTCTGACTGCACCTATTGTTGTGACAGTTGTGCTTCCCTCCTCCATGGAGCACAGAAAGGAGCATTCCTGGAATCCCAAAAAGAACCCCCAACAACTCCCACACATAACAAAAAAGACAAATCAAAAGAAAAAAAAAAATCAGAAGCCAGAAACGATTGGGTTTTTTTTGTTTGTTTTTGTTTGTTTGGTTGTTGTTGTTGTTGGTTTTGGTTTTGTTTTTAATAGAGAATGTGCACATCTGAAAGAGGGCTGTAGGGTAGAAAGAAATGAAAAGAAGAACAAGGTAGAGTACAGCCGACAATACTGAATTCCAGAAAGCGCTAAAGAGAAAATGAGGTGGGTGCAGAATAGCATGGTGTTGCTTGGCATCACGCCTCTTGGAATGATGATTTTATGCAGTTTGCTGGTGTGTTGGTGTAGTAGCTGGTGCTGCTTAGAATGCATTAGTGAGTGATGTGAGACTTGGGACTGGACCAGATCACTGCAGTTTCTTTACTGACGTTTCTCTCCTGTGAAATACTCTTTATTAACTGCCAGCAAAGTACTTGGCATCGTTAGGTCCCTGGGAAAGGTACTTGGTTTTGGAACAGAAACTGGGAGAAGCAGAGAGGTCCAAGTGCCCTGGGAACAAAGATCATAGAGTCATTTGGAATAGCAGTTGGTTAAAAACATTACAGGAAAAATGTGATACTGGTTTTTGTTTAATATTTAGTCTTTTTCACTAGTTAGGTAAAATGAGATTTCAGATTGAATATTTTTTAGACAAAACACAATGTTATTTTCATTCTTCTGTTTTAGGGTATTATCTCAGGATTAGGTGCTTCAGTGGTACCTTTGACAGATAAATGAGTGTCTTGTGAGCCTCTTCTGAGCCAGGGACTTAGACAAGGACTGTCCACATAAGATAGAGAAAGAAACCTAAAATGAGTAAAATATAACTGGAATTTTAAATACTCTTTAAATTAAAGAGTATTTAATTACGCTGTACTATTCCACTGAAGTGGTCTGGTGATGGCTAATTAGCCTATTACTATATTAAAGGAGAAAGACATACAAATGAGCTGCAGGTATGGCTGAAGATCAGTTATACACAGAGTAACTGAGAGGTTATTTTAAAGGCATTTGGATAAAGCAAGGAAAGCAGAGGAGGTTTTTCTCACTATTCTTGTTGACCAGTCTTGCTGCCACACTCTCCTTTCTCTTTTGTGCTGGTTCTCATACGCAGTGAGTGTTCTTCCCTGGTTTTAAATCTCTACGTTTGAACAAAAGTATGGATTTTATTTGATAGGGTATTTTGGATAATTTTCTGTTGGTCTGATGGGCTCAGGAAAAGATTCAACAAGTATTAAAGCGGGACAAGGATGTGAGATTGGAAAGAGGGAAAGGGAGGAAGAAAAATGTAAAACTGGGTCATCCTGTCTTGTGAACCATCACTGTTGTTTGATTTACCCTGGAAAGATAAAAGGGGACATAGGCTAATCAAGTGGCTTAATGGGAACACACTTTTTAAGAGCAGGGGCTCTGTTTGATTAGGAAATCTGTCATCAATTTTAATTTAAGATGTCTGCCGCTTCTGCTGTTGAGGGCATTTGCTTACCACACCAATACTCTCAAATAAAAAAAGATTTTTTATTTTGAAGATTCCACATATCTTCATGTTGACAAAATATGTAGGTTTTTTGCTAAAGAAAGACTTTAGTAAATTCTGTGGATAGTATCATGCAGTATATCCAGGTGCTTGGTAGAAGATGACCACTTCCATCTTAAAAATAACTCTCTTTTCACTGTAGTGAATAACAGTTTGGGGTTTTTGTTTTTCTGATTTAGTACTTACTACCATTAGGGTATTAGAAAAAAAAATATGCAGCTCCAAAGTTTTAAAGCCAATTCTAGCAGATAGAAGAATGTAGTCTCTGAATCAGTGACTGGGGAACATGCTGAACAGGTGTGTAAAGCAGCTTCATGAACCCGAATACCAGGCCTTGACTAGGTGGTACTTCCAGCGTGCTGAAACTGGAAAACTGTGACTGAGGGCTGATTTCTTGCTCTTTGGTCATCCATTCCTTACTTCAGCTCTTCATCTTGGGAGAATTGCAATTTATCTTTTCCAGCTCACAACTGTCTGTATTCCAAAGTAATCCAACCTTTCATTGATCAGTATAATACGGTACAGATGTTAGCAGTGATCATTTCAGGTGGTGCTTCCCTGGAGAATGTGAACTTCCCCTTTTTCTGCTTTTAACCAGGAAAAAAAATCAAGAGGATCTTGAAATGTAGTCTTTTTTTTTTTCTCTCTCTCTTAAAAGAAATTTTAAGTGGCTTTGAAATCGTTACTAATTCTAAGAATGATAGAATACTGTTTTCACTTTCCTATTTTAGTGTCTTTCTCCTTCCCCCCCCATACACCCCCCACTTTGTTCTTGTACACACTGGCATGGTATTAGAGTGCTTGCTTAAGGTAGACATTGAAGTCACAGAGATATCAAAGCCAATACA
>VZTN01002620.1:0-11328 GCA_013400515.1 Erpornis zantholeuca | reverse complement strand
AAAATACATAGAATTTCCTAACTAGTTAATGGTAGATATAAAAGCTACCTTCTTTGGGTAGCCATTGCCCTTTCTGCACTTGTGTTCTTGGAGAGCACAGCTTATGCCTCCGAGGTTTGGATAAGAGAAAAAATAAACAAACCTTGAAAAAACAGAAAAAAGCCTTGTTTCATCTTTTCGGGACATGGGACACTAAAACAAGACGGACAGCCGAGCCAGAGGCCATCGGAGTCTCCAGCACCTTGATAGGGCCCCTTATGCTTTACTTGGTTTCTCTCTGCTTTACCAGGTCTTACACAATATTACAGCAATATTTCCAATCCATTGCAAATTTCTTTTATTCTTTTATTCCATTTGACATGAATCACTTATATATATATTACAGTAACTATCTGGGAAAACCTGAAGAAACCAGTAAAGCTCCTTAATGTTTGAGTGACAGTTCTGCAGTAGAGTGTAGTCTCCTTTAAGAGTTTAGAAAGATAAAGAAACAGAACTTCTGCCATTACTGGTAGAAACTGAGTTTATACTGTTGATGCTTTACTGAAGGAGCAGATTCCTGAGATGGTGCCCCACAACAGAGAACTTTGTGCTATGGAGTATGATTTGGAATCTCCATCCTTGGAAATATTAAAAAGCTGACTGGACACAGTCCTGGACAACCCTCTCTAGCTGACCCTGTTTGAGCAGGGGGATTTGACTGGATGATCTCTTGAGGTCCCTTTCAACCTAAATGTTTCTGTGATTTCTGTGTACTGAAAATGCATAGTATCTTATAATAGCCTCTATTTCTCTGCCCATAAATCAAGAGGGAGAAAAGGAAAATGTTCAGCTTGTTTTGCATAATCCATGCTATTTATTTTTCTATTTATAGTATGCTAAATATGAACAATGAATGCCAGATGTTCATCCTTGTTCATCCAGCGATGTTGACGTGTAATAATTTTGTCCCATTGTTTTTTGCAGGGTCTTACTAGAAACAGGTGAAATTGATACCAAAACTGGCTGGATAGAAACTTTCTAACACAGTTTGTAGTATAAGAAAGCAGGCATTCTTTATTGCAGTGCGCTGGTCACTTGGAGGATATTTGCTCTAATTGAGTGCCCCGAGCATCAGGTGAACAGAGGTTTTATCATGCACACTGATTACATATTCATTAGCTATCCCCACTTCCTTGACTTTATTTTACATAGTTGCACCCCTTATCAGAAGTCCTTATATGGTTCTTTGGGATCTGTCTTCAATGTCCAGTGTCCTTTTTAGGTAGCTGTTCCTCATCCCCCACTTTTAAGTAAGTGCAATATCGTTGTTTTGCATAACTTTGTTAGCCTTGCAGAGCTCAGCTGGCATCCTGCTTGCGTTTTGCATGACTTCTCTTTGCCTAAGCTCCATCCTTTTTCTATTTCTTCAAGGCTATGCTGTTCTGTTCTACTGTCCTTGATAAGAGTAAAATGTTCTGTTCTACTGTCCTTATCAAAATGGAATTCAGAATTTAAAAAATCTTATTCTTCTTAGCTATATAAACTTACTTATTTTTTTCTTTAACAAGAAAGTTTAATAACCATAAATACAATTTACTTGCTTTTTTCCCACTTCATTTTTATTCATCATCACCTCAATTGCTGTGAAAATCCTGAATGGATGTGTGCAGAGGAGAAAGGGGTTAGAGGAAGTTATTTGTATGTGATAAATAATATAAATAACTACAGGAATGTTATCCCAATGCAAATCTGAGTGTAGTCTCCTTAGTGAGACAGAAAAATAAACTTTAGGAACTTTTTTACCCTCTCCCATCCTGTTGACACAATGATAATGGCAAAAAGAGTGCAATTATTTAAGAGATATTTTTCCTATATTAGTTTTCCTGGAGGGTGTTTATTTTGCATTTCTCTTGTTTGATTGTCCACTTGGGCCTGATTGTGTTTTCTTTTACACTGGACTTATTCTACTGACTTCCTGAGGGGAAGTTATTCTTCATATTCAGAAAAGAAGCCCTTGCTCTTTAGAAACTGATGCTATTTAAGTGGCAAATAATAGAAAATATGATACCCTAGTGCAAATTATTAAGACCATGAAGCAAAATAAAGTTGTGTTTCACAGAATCACAGAATGGGTAAAGTTGGAAGGGTCTACAGTGGTGCTTGGCACCACCAAGAAGAGCCTGTCGTTTTGACATCCTTTCAAATACCGATAGACATCGATAAGGTCCCCTCTCAGATCTCTTCTCAAGGCTGAACAGGCCCAACTCCCTCAGCCTATTCTCATAAGAGAGATGTTCCAGTCCCTTAATCATCTTTGTTGCCCTTGTAAGGGCCCAAAAAACTTGCCTGACGAGACTCTTAAAAGGGCTTATGGTTTCTTCATGCACTCTGAGTTAAATGCATGGGAGAAATAATGACAAGATATTCTCAAGAGGTCAAAACAACAAAAAAAACCACTTTACTGACAACTTCAGAAAATCAGAGAACTTTGGCGAAAGTTTAGAGCAGCATTCAGTCAACATAAACCACAAAGCATTAACTTTAGCCCATTCAACTTAGCAAACTCCAAGCCCGTCCAATTTTAAGTTATTCAAAACTCTGAGAAGAGGGAATTAGAAGAAAGAGAAAGACAGAAAAGATATAGAAAAGAACAATTAAAACTACCACTCCTGGTTCCAGCAATGTTCAGCTGATAGAAATGCCAAGAGGAGGTAGGGTCGAGACATGTTTGCCTCATGCTTTGGTTTAAGTACCCTTTGGCTTTCCTGGGCCCTTCTCCCAGGTGGGACTTCCGGTCATTTGGCCACTCTGGAGTTAGATTTGGGCTCCAGAGGTAGGGTGTGGAGCATTTTCTCTGGTGTGCCAGTGATTGGTGACCACTTCGAGGCTGGTGTGCCAGTGATTGGCAGCCACTGCGAGGTTGGGATACAGGCCTGGGGGGGGTGTGGAGTGTGAGGAGCAGGGCATTGTTTCACCAAAGGCAAGGTCTGACCTGCCCCTTTTCCCCCACACACATACCCAAAATGTTTTGAGCCAGCAGTCCTTCCAGTCTCTCACAGCTTCCCATGGCTCTAGACATTGACCAGAACCACAGTAATTTTACCTTTTCTCTCATGGCATCAGTGGGATCCTAATCTAGCAGACAGAGGAGAAAGGAAAGAAGAGGAAAGTATAAGTCCAGTTAATAAAAAAATTTCAGTCTATGCAAGTCATCGCTCCCCATCCTGTAAGTCTCTAAAATTGCAGGCAAGGTGTGATGCAAACCAGGATCAGGGGGGAGAGTTTGTGAAACCAGTCTTTTATCTGCAGTTACTAAAGATTCCGGCAGTTTGGTCAGTGATTTCCTTTTTGTTTCTTGATATAGTATTCTTTGATGAGGTCTAGTATTTTAAAAATTCCTTGCTTATTTATTAATAACATATCAAACAATGGACAATTTTGATAAAAACGGGAAGGCACTCCTGGTTCTAAAGTGATTTCAGCATTTATTGTATGGCCTAAAGCATAGGGGGTTCATGGGTAGAGCGCACGCCGATGGTCTGGGGAAAGTAGGGCAGGAGCGGTCCCGGTCACTGACGAGCATGGATGCTGCAGAGCGGTGCTGGATCTTTTTCGGAGAAGCTGGATGTTCGAGTGTGGATGCAGTGATGTCCCGGAGATGTTCAAGGTCGAAGAGCACACCTCACTGACCTGGATGCCCCCTTTTTATACTGTTTTTTTGTCCCTTTGGATTGGTCTCTTTTTGGATCCTTCATTTGCATGAAGGTTCAGGTGCTGATTGGTTCTTGGAGTTCTGTCCAGGTTGGCTTGTTTGTTTTGGGGGGGGTGTGCACTCTACTTAGGTATAATACAGTAAGTACCGTATTTCTTACAACTATACTTTTAACTCTTTTTATAGTAACATAACCTTTTAACAGTACATGCATTATTAACAAAACAATTATTAACTATTTAACAATACTACCACTAACAGTATAAGAGTTTCTAACCTATTTTTTGACAATTTAATACTACCATTTTTGATACTTGCTGGACTTGCAGACTGAGCTCCAAAATAGCATGGTGAGTTCAATTAAGATTCTTTATTGCTTATTGATATTGCAATGCATTGCATTCCTTGTCAAAAAATACAAACTTTAAGGATAGGCCAATTTTTAATAGTTAGGCCACCTTGCCTTTTGGAGTCCTTAATCTTACAGGTCCAGGTATCGTTCTAACCCAAACAAATATACATGTTCCAGATTACCACCCTTATCTATCTCACCAACCAGGTTTCAGGGGGATCCCCAGGACCCATACCCAGGGGAAGAGAAAAAAGTCAGTGGGCACCATGGGAAAACTACATTCAGTAAAAATTCTACTACATAGTAGTCTGGTTTTTCTTGGGGTGGGGGTGTTATGATCCAAATTAACACAGAAGAGCAAAGAAAACTAAATTTCTGTGAATAAAACCAGTTGAACCCAGAAAGGTTCAAAATATACCCCAAAACTTGACTAAAACCAAATGAGGTTAGATGTTGGTGCCAAAAGACTTGATATATTTTAATTATATGTAAAGGAGGCAAAGAGGGAGAAAGAAAGAAAGAAAGAAAGAAAGAAAGAAAGAAAGAAAAAAAGAAAGAAAGAAAGAAAGAAAGAAAGAAAGAAAGAAAGAAAGAGAAAGAAAGCAAGCTGTGGAAGGGGGCACGGGACAGGGAGAGAGTGACAGGTTAGGTAGAAACATCTCACCCTTCCGAGGGTCCCAACGATGTCTCGTTGCTCCCCTCCATCTGGTCTTCTTGGCAGTGAGGGGCCCCTGCCACCCGCCGAAAAGTATAGAATCCAATGGATTAATATACATTTGGGCCAGGTGGGAACACCCAGGTGCCTTCCCTGGGGAGGGCAAGTTTGACACTGACCCTTGAAACACTGGACTTGTTGCATCATGGTGCAGTGCTCTGGTGCAGAGTCTGGGGACTCCTTTGGGGGGGCCTTTGACGGGCCGTGATACCCCCTCTGCTGTCCTTCATGTGGATGCAGCTTTTCCCGAGGTGAAGGGGCCCCACAGCTGAACTCCTCTGCACAGAGGAGGATGGGTGTTCACTGCCTTGGACCAGAGGCTTTTTCGTCATACACCCAAAACCTCTCGTCCTCCCGCCTTTGGTATGGGGGGTCTGTGTGAGCCTGGCAGCTGATAACCCTGGGGTTGTGGTCTCCATCCCGAAGGTGCTAAGCTTGGTCCTCCTGTGAATGTATTCTTCCCCCAGCCCAGACCTGAGTCACTTTATCTTATCCCCATCAACGAGCAGTCCAGGGCCTTAGTCAGAGTGTGGTGGTCTTCACAGCTTTTGTTATACAGCTTTGCTAGAATAGGCAAAAGTACTTCACGAAGATGCTTAAGCCATAAATTATAACATTTCAGTCTCTGACAGGAGGTCAAAGATCTAACAAAAGTCATTCCAACCTCCTCAGCATATCTCTGCAGTCAGGGTACTGGGTTTGGACCAAATACCTTTCCAGCTTTACCAAACCCTTCATTGGTTCTCAAACACAAAGTCTTTTTTCTCTTTTGTCAGCTTAACCACTTATGGCTTCTTCATCTACAGCTAGAGAGAATTTTCCAGCTGTCACTTCAGCTTCTCTGTCAGCCCCTTTTCTCCCTTCTTCCAGGGGTCACCAAAAGCTTAACATCCCCTTCTTCTGCACAATCATGCTTTACACATTGCTTACCATTACTTCATGGGCTTCCCTCAATATAGTAATTTTATGCTTTGCTGAGGAGCTAGTAAGAGGTACACAACTTTGATTCCATAATCATATGAAGGAATCTTCTCCACTCACTGTGGCAACCAGAGAGGAAATATGAGCATTTTAAAATATTGCTTGCAACAAACATATAAAACATACATGAACATAAATATCTTGAAGATAAAAATCATGTAAATAATCGATGCAGCGAAGAACAGCAACTCTTCAGTCTTGTCACCACTTTGTCTTCTCATGGAACACTTCTTTTGGAATACCTGTAAGAGGAGAGAAAAAGAAAACTCAGTCCCACTTGTCAGGAAAATGAATCCACAAACACCTGAGGTTTATGTCCAAAAAGGAGACAGAGGAGTCCCTTTACTTTATTCAAATAAAGGGAGAGGCCATGGGGCATTCCCCTGGGGTCTCTCAAGTTGTTGGAGGACGCAGCCTCCTTTTTATCCTAATATCCTGGCCGCATTTCCCTCTCTCTTTTGCCATTGTCTGAGGTACTTGAGAGGTACAGACTTCCCAGAATGCTTAATATCTAAGATTCCCCTATAATGTGTAATCCCCCCCTTTTAATTCTTAATTCTTTATGGAATTCATGGTTTTTCCCCATTGTTTCTTTCATCTTTCAATATCCAATTTCATTTATCAGCAGACTTACAGTGTTTGTAAAGGCAAACATCTTTTTTTATTCATCAATCAGTGGAATCCTTCCCATTGTTTCTTTTATCTCTCAGTGCTGATTTTGTCTACCAGCAGACCCACAGTTTGTTTGTAAAGACAAATCCTGTCATTCCTCTCACACTTGGACTGGTTTTAAAAAGAAGGAACAATCCATCTGGTGTTAATTTTATGTTTTCTGCCATGGGCATCTGTGGCTACCCATGTGTACATGTTCATGGGGATCTTTAAGACCAGCAGGGCTTCCCCAATAGTTGGCAGGTATACCAATAGTGGCTGACCTGGGAAATGTATGGAGTTATGGAGTTCTGGGGATCGTCAGCCCCTTTGTTTCTGGAAGGAGTAGTAGGTGCCTTAGGGCAAGATGTGTAAGTCACAGGCATCCATTTACTCCTCACCAGTCATTGGCTTTGGTCACAGCATCTCAGAGTCTGTCAGGCTTCTTTGGGTCCTGAGGTTTCAAAAACCGTTTAAGGAGACCATTTGCTCTGTTGGCTTGTGGATAGTAGGGGTGTGAAACACCCACGGGATCTCTTCAGCTTTTGCCCATTTCTGGACTAGTCCTGCTGTGAAGTGACGGCCATTATCTAATTGTATTGATTTTGGTTTAGGCAGGAAACCGAACCATAATCTTAACTCTTTCACAGTACTTTCCCCTGTGGCCCATGCCACCGCTTCATCTTTCACCAGACCTGAGACTGTTTCAACTCCTACCAGCACATATTATTTACCTCCTGATTTGTTAAAAGGAGCAATGTATTCGACTTGCAAACTTTCCCACAACCCCTTTCCTGTCCTTAGGTGCAGAGGGGAGTCTTGCAGGGGATGTTTCTCCAGTCTGGCACTGCACTGGCCACAGTCAGAGATCACTGTTTCATAAGCCCTTCAGGTGATGGGCCATGCTCCACTTACCGCTTCTCTTAACAGGTCTTTCACCCTGGAGTGGCCACACCTCACATGAAGCCATTCCAAAAGATATCCCCATCTCTCTTCTTGTTGTTCAGTTTCCTTTTCCTCGGCCAAGACAGCCAACCGAGTGAGGGAGTCTATTTGGTTATTTAAGAGGTGAGCTGGATGATCCCTTCTGATGGGCTGCTACCCAGCCAACTGATACTGTTTTGGATCTTGCACTGTTCAGTATTTCCCCCCCACTTCTCCTTTTGCCATACCTGCACTCTATTTACCTCCCATTGATTTTGTTCCCAAAAAGGGAGCCACTCAGCACACCCTTTAAATACTGTATAGGAGTCTATAAACAAAGACCATCTCCTTAGCATCCACATCTTTCACAACCACACTCCAGACTGCTGTTAATTCCCCCACTTGATCACTGCCCTCCCCGCTTTGTTCTAATCTGATCCCCAGCGTCAACATGCAAGGCTACTGCCCTGTATTTCCAAGTCTCCCCCTCCCTCCTTGAGGAGGCATCTGTAAGGAAGGGCAGGTTTAATGAGGGAAAGGGAAGGGGCTTCTTGCAGCTTGGTTTGAGTTAGTTCTTGTACAGAGAGTTTTTGGTGGTCCTTCCTCCACCCTGTGAATGTGTCAATAATGCTCAATCTGAGCCTACCACTTCCTGACAATCTCCCTTTGTGCCATCCCGACTGAGGGTGTGTGTGTGTACCTGCAATTATTGTCTTAAGGACCTTAAAGGGACCGCTCGGTATTATCATCTGCTGTCTCACGATTTTCTCTGCTTCCTGCAGAGCCAAGTTCACCGCAAACTAACCCTTTTCCCATACAAAATATTGCTTTTCAGCATCCTTAAAGCTGCGTGAGTGAAATTGGATCAGACAAGTGGGACCCTCTGGTCCATGCTGCCACACATGAATTGACAGTCCATGGATAGCAAAACCCCACTCAGTCTGCAAAGGGTCCTCTGGGTGGATGGGCCTGGGAGCTTGGTATATTCCTGCCTCAAAAACCAACAGCTTTAGAGCCTCCTTGGGGACTGGTTTCCAGTCCCAATAAGCTTTTTCTCGGGTTAGATCATACAAAGGCCAGGCTATGATGGAAAAATGAGGAATATGTTTTCTCCAAAACACCAATAATCCTAAAGCATGCTGGAGCTCCCTTTTGCTCCCGGGAATTTTCACCTCTTCCAGGACAGGTTGTGTGTCAGCGGGAATGCATATAGCTCCTCCTCTCCACCGTTGTTGGGGTTTAGGATGTTTTGTTTCTTTCTCTCATTGAATTTTGTCCTATCTGTCGCTAAGAAACCATAACTACCAATACTTAAGAGAACAAAAGATGTGGCTGGGAGGAGGAGGAGGGGGAAAGGTGCAGCTGGCTACTTTCTTTACCTACGTTGTTTTTTTTTTTCTCTTTGGAAGGGAAAAGATACCTCGAGATTTTGGGGTTTTCTCATTGGAAGGGAAAAGATACCTCGAGATTTTGGCTGAGTGGTGAGGGGCTGGGCTTGGTCTCTCGCTCATCAGCATCGGAGGGGAAACAGGCTGCGGTTGCTGTGGGGAGAATTCGCCACCACTGCAAGGCTCCATCTCCTGCTGACTTCTACAGTGAGTGAAGCTCTGCTTGTGGGAGCGGCTGTTGCACTGGGACCTTATTAACACCTTACCTCACTAAAAACAAGGACCTTCACCATCTGCTCCGGTGCCTCAGGAAAACCCCAGGACCCCAAGTCCCTTCCCCTCCAAGGGAGCTTCTCCCTATTGTGTTTGGGAGCTGGGCGGCCGCTGCCCAGCCCTGCCGTGTCTCTGCTATTGCTCCGGGTTTGTTTTTTTTTTTTTGCTACACTGTAGCCATGCAACCCCTGCCTGCCAGGACGCCCTGCGGTTCCAGCTACAGCTGCGGAGTTTTTGATATATATCATTTACCACTCCAGGGTTTTGCTCATCCCTGCCATTCCAGCTTGCTGCTTCTGAGGTTCCCTGCTACAGCTCCTTTTGCTATCCAGAGGGGCACTGGGACCGACTGCCCCATGGGTTTTGTAGAGGAATCCCCTTTTCCATCTCTTCCGCTGGCTGTGCCTGCCATCATCCACGTGCAGAGAGGTGCCTGAACTCGCACCACAGTGCCCCCTGCCGCTGCGGGAGAGTCATTACACCTGCCCTGCCCGGCCGGGAGCCACCAGCGCCCCTGCCGGCTATGACTGTAACTACAACAAAGGGGAAAGTGCCTGACAGCCAAGAGAAGGCTGTTACTGGGTTTCTGGTTTTGTTTGTCGTTGCTGCTGGTGTTGTTGTTTTTTTGCCTTGTTATACATACTAGTAAAGAACTGTTATTCATTTTCCCATATCTTTGCCTGAAAATCCCTTAATTTCAAAGTTATAATAGTTTGGAGGGCAGGGGTCACATTTTCCATTCCGAGGGAGGTTCCCGCCTTCCTTGGCAGACACCTGTCTTTCAAACCAAGACAACCATATACCCAAAACCTTCAGAAGAAGGAAGTTCCTTTTTTTCTGGGGGAATCTGCAGGCCTGTTTTTTCCAGATGATCAATTATTTTTGCCTGAGTCTGCCCAACTTCAGTGGCATTGGCACCACCGATCAGTACATCCTCAATGTATTGATACGCCTTGGTATTCCCATCCTGGGTAATCTGCTCCAGCTCAAGAGCCAGAGTGTGAGGGGCTATATTGGGTGAATGCCAGTATTCCTGTGGGAGATGAGTAAAGGTATACTGTACTCCTTCCCACGTGAAAGCACAATGCTCCTGATTTCCCTCTCTTAGGGCGACCATGAAAGACATGTCCTTTATATCAATTGTAGCCAACACAGGGTGAGCTTGTTCCCGAATGGTGGAAATCAGATCAGCTATATTCGGTACAGGAGCAGTCAAGGGACCAGTGTTCGCATTTAATCTATGATAATCCACAGTCAAGCACCACCTCCCATTTGGTTTGCAAAAGGGCCACATTAGTGAGTCAAAGGAAGAATGAGTTCCAACAACAATTCCTTTTTTCTTTAACTCTTGAATGACTTCTGCAATTCCCCTGCCCCTAGATGCAAGAAGTAAGGCTTCACATTCACCACCTTAAAAGGAGCGGTCTGTAAAAACCTTAGTAAGAACACAAGGGAACTGAATTTCCATTCATTTCCCTTAGAATCCAGCCAGGATTTTCCCTTTAGGATGTCCAATCCCATAATATTTGAAGGGAAAGAGACTGATATAATCATGGTCTTGGTGGGGTAATTATCACCAGGCAACCAACATTTCACTCGAGCTGTCTGCTCTGTCTTAGAGTATCCAAACACATCAGCAACATATATTCACTCTTTATCAGGGACTATCCTGCATATTTTTTCAGTTTCCTTATCCAGGGCAGATATCTGGGCCCTTGTGTTGACTAAAAAGGTGGCTGGGTATCTCAAGAGACCAAGGTGAAAAGTTACTAACATATCTCCATTTCTGTTTTCAGTGAGCTTTCTAATATACTTCCATCCCTCGTCCCCCTGCTCACATACTGGGGAGAGTGTCAGGAGTTTCCCTGACATCTCAGCACAAGCTGTATTTCGCTCTGCTAATGGGGCTGTAGGGACCACTGACTTGTAAGGTATTGGAGCAGGATAGCCTCCCTTCTGGGGGCTCTTATCCCTTTGCCTCTACATCTTTACCAACATTTGTAAATTCTGGATTGGCTGTTTATCCAGCAATTCACGAGGGATACCCTTTTCCAATCCCTTCCTCCAAAGGTGGCTTCTTGTGATGCCAGAATGATTTTTTGCTTTTTCTTTTATACCCCTCTTACATACTCTTTTATAGTTTTATGTATTCTTAGTGCTTTTAGCCTACATACTTGTAACTTTCCAAGTCTGATAACTTAGCTGAGACCCACTGTACCATTAAACCAGGAGACCAAACAGTCTAGAAGCCCCAGACACCAAGGTCCTCTCCAAAACATATTTTTGTAAACTAAGATAGGCCCATCCAGGGGGAAGGTTCCTCAAAGTGGGGGATTCACTCAAGCCTCTC
>VZTN01002619.1:1929-67305 GCA_013400515.1 Erpornis zantholeuca | reverse complement strand
GGAGATAGAGGAGTCCTGTTACTGTATTCGAATAAAGGCAGAGCCCATGGGCCATTCCCCTGGGGTCTCTCAAATTGTTACAGGACGCAGCCTCCTTTTTATCCCAATTTCCCGGCCGCATTTCCCTCTCTTTCCCCATCGCCTGAGGTACTCGAGAGGTACAGACTCCCTCTTAATGTATACCCCCCCTTTTTCTTTTCCTATGGAATTTATGGTTCCTCCCATAGCTTCTTTCATCTCTCAGTATCAGCTTTACCTATCAGCAGATCCACAGTTTGTAAAGACAAATCTCTCTCGTTCCTTTCACAACCCCTGAGGCAACTGTCTAATGGATAAAATAGAAACAACATGGACATCCCGGAGGTCTTTCGGTCGCCTCCTCCCCCGCCTCGCCCCGCCTCACAGTCCTAGACTTGAGGAATTTCTGTGCCAAAGGGAACTACGGCTCCCCCAGTCGCGACATTGCTGACACGCTCCCGTCCCTCCTCCCGCGCCGGTGCCGCGGTGCTCTCTGGGTGCTGTAGTTCCGGGCCTGGCGGAGGACCCTTCCCGCTTCCGCGTCCCCCCTGGAGCACAGTAAGTGACCCAGCTGCGCTGGAACCGCGCAGGGGCCGCGGNGGCACCCCCGTCAAGGCACCCCCCTCATGGCAGTCCCCTCACGGCTTGGCCCTCACAGCATAGTCCCCATTAGCAGTACCCGCAGGGCATGGCACTCACGGCATCCCCTTCATGGCAAATTCCCTCATGGCTTCATCCTCACGGCACCCCCCTCATGGCATCCCTGTCATGGCTTGGCCCTCATGGCAGTCTCCTCATGGGATTCCACTCATGGCAGTCCCCTCATGGCGTGGCCCTCACAGCATAGCCCCCATAGCAGTCCCCTCAGGGCATCCCCTTCATGGCACATCCACTCATGGCATGGCCCTCACGGCACCCCCCTCATAGCAATCCCCTCGCAGCTTGGCCCTCACGGCCAAAGTGGTGAAATATTTGCTTGAAGTAAATATTAAACTTCAAACCTCTCTGGTTTCGGACTTTGACTCACTTGGATTCTTTCCCTGCTGTTTGCAAAGTTGGGGGCTTACCAACTTTTTTTAGAATTTTTTAATCTATCCAGTAGATACTGGAATTAATGACCAGAGTTACTACTTATTCCACTGTTTTGTGTATGTAGCGGGAAGAGTAACACAAAAAGGGCATTTTAAGGATATTTCTCCCCCTCATCGTGATACAAAACACTGAGTGCTTCCAGCATCCTACATCGCTTGAAGTGTCAAATTTAATACTTTGGGAGTGGTTGTAAAAGTTTATGATCCTATTTATTTTTTAGCAGCAAAACTTGAGGGAATGTTTTGCCTAGAAAAATGCCAGATCCATCTGTTTGGAGGATCACACCTGGACACAAGGAGCCAGTCTTGTGGAGCCTCAGCTTGGGCCATGAAAGACACATAAAATAATGACTTTTCTTCTTTTATTTTGTTTTCTACACCACACTGAATGGCAGGAGGTGGAATGAGATGATCTTTAAGGTCCCTTCCAACCCAAACTTTCCATGATTATATATGGCCAGGTGAGAGCCAGTAATTTGTCCTAAATAAAATACATGGGCAAAAAAAGCTTGTTTAACCCAAAGCTTTAAAATCATAATTGCCACCAGATTCTGGAGGCCTCCAAGCTACTTAAGCAGCTCTTCATTTATTGAAGTCTGAGGAAATTAAAAGTTCTCTAAGGCTGTGGGTTTTTTTCCTTCAGGATGAGCCTAATCCTGCCCCAACCTAAACTCGAAGTTCCCTTGTGGGATTCTGGCCATTTTGCAGGTTTGGTTGCCATGGCTGTTTTTTGTTGTGCCTCAGAGCTGCCTGCACACTTGGTACTGTGAATTCCCTCTGGGAACTGAGCCACATAGGAAAAAAACACGGAGAGAGGTGGACATATTCACCTCCCCAGCCCCTGATTGCCTGTCTGTCCCTGGGCCCAGGAACAGCTTGGGCAGGAGGTGGCAATGGGAACGCAAACTTGCAGCGTGTCCTGGTCACTCCATCAGTTGGGATGGTCCGAGGGCACAGCTGGGTTTGCTCTCTTCACACTCCCTGGCTGCCATGTCCTGCTGCTTCCCTTGTCCTCCCTGTGGTAATCCTTCATCTCTCGGGGACCTAGCCCAGCTCACTAAGCTGGGAGTATTTCCTTTAGATACAGATATAGATACCTTTACTTTGCTGCATTGGCTGACATTGTGGTGTCAGCTTTCCAGCATTGTTTTCCTGATCCAAGTGACGGCACACCCTTGGCACAGGCGGGAGGGAGAGGGAAGGAGAGCCTGGAGGTGGAGAGGTTGGTGGGACCAATGGGGAGCAGCCCCAGGCGAGGGCAGCTCAGCCCCGTGTGCACCCACAGTCGCTGAACCTGCAGCTTGCGTATCCCCAGCCTGAACGGGGGCCAGCAGCTGGCAGGGATTCCCTGGGAAGGCCAGCTCAGAGCTCCCCTTCTGAGTGCCAAGCTCTGGGAGCACTGGGAATGTGCAGTGGGCTCCTAAGGAGACTCAACCCATGGATTCATTCAGAGAGCAGAAGAGTTGGGTTCAGCCCATACCTGAGTCTGAGACCACATAGCCTGGCTGTGAACGAGTTTGGGAGCTGGGTGAAGGATGGCAGGGTGGATCCTAGGAGGGAATTGAAGTTGAGAGGAGAAAGTTTCAAGTTTGAAGTTGGGAGAAGGAAGTTCCAGTTTTTGGCTTCTTCTCCAGTCCATTCTTTTGATTTGTCCCATAACAGGTTTATGAGAAAAACCTTAGAACTCATAAACAGTTCAGACTGCAGGGGTCAGAAACACACAGCCCTCAGTGGGGTGGATCTGCACAGCCTTCCAAGTTTGGGGTTTTTCCTGTCTCCTGCAAGAATTCTTTTTTTTCTTCTCGTGCCTGACTGCAAGAGGAACAAGAGGAAGAATGAACCTTGTCCTTTAGTCCAAAGCCAAGTGATGAGAGCTCCTCTCCGGGGGCTGGGGGTTGTGGGTTTGAACCTTTACAGTGACACTGGGTCTGCAGTGTTTGGAAAGTGCTGTCACTGCTGGGCTGTTTTTCAGACTCAGCTCTAAGGGTAGGAGTTCATTGCATCCCAGGATGGTTTGGATTGGAAGAGACCTCAGAGCTCATCCAGTTCCACCTCTTGCTCTGTTGAGGGATACTCTCCCTTAGACCAGGTTACTCCAAGCCCTGTCCCAACCTGGCCCTGAATTGACACTCTGGGCAAGGACCACATCTTTGATCGAAAGAAACTTGAATGCATCAGTTTTCCTGAATCCCAGTGTTGGGAAGTAAAGATACAGAGGAGCACAGAGGAAACCAACAGCACTGGAGCTTAATTTAAAAAAATACACTGTCTGAAGCAGTGAGCTTCAGTCAGAGCCTTTGCTGTTTGTGCTGGAGTGCAGAGATCTGATTTTAGTTGAGCCTTTCCTGCTGTAGTTTGAGGTAAGGTGATAAGGACTGCCTTATTGAGATACTCCACCCAGCTGAGATTAAATATTTAGGTATCTTGCATCACACTCAAGAATAAATTGCTTAAGGAGTTTATGTTTCCTTACAGGGTTCTGTTCATAAATGCAGCTAAGGAGCTGAGTGTGACCCCCAGGTCTGTGCACAAGGTAAGTTTGGGAAGGTCAGTGGCTCCTGTCCCTGGCCTGTTCACAGGGAAGGGGCAGCACCTGAGTAGCCTCACGTCACTGCTCCCTGTATTTGGAACCTCTCAGTGCCCTGTACAGAAGCTGGGATGGGGAAGGCTCTCAGGACTGTGGGGTTTGCCTCCCTCACTTGATTTTCTGTGCTCCGCAGGGCCTGGTCGAGAGGAGGAGTTCCCTGCTTTGTTGGTGAGCCCCACTGCCTTCCTGCAGCGAGGATAAAGGTCTCTGGGCTGATGCTCGTCCCTGCTGACTCTGTCCTAGCATCCTCGGGGATAAGCTCTGGGAATCTCCTTGTCTTCCCTCTAAGCTTGCCTCCTCTCCTCCTGGATACATGAAGTGATTAACTTGTTTCTTCTTCTTTCCTGTTCTCACTTCATATAAGGACCTAACAACAGACCCTTTCCTGAAATGTCACTTACCTTCATTTTAAAACATCTTTTAAACAAACATCTCCTCCTTCTTTACCAAAGCAGACGATGGTTGCAGAAGGTAATGTTATCTCATTGTTTGGAATCTTTAAGGATTTCACATGTTGCTTCCAAAAATCCTGGGAGTGTGATAATCCTCACAAAGTAAATATCTACCTTGTGAATGACTTCAGATCTTTTGAGAACACGGTTTTGACTGCTGGATTGGTGACAAAAATAAAAAGGAATGTTGCCTCTCGGAATCTTCATTTTGGAAGTGAGGTCCTGCTGGGCAGCAGAGGGGCCTCCAGGACATGTTTGAGTGTCAGTGTAAAACAGAAGCTGCCATGGCTACATCTGAGCCTCCTAAACTGACGTTGCACAAATTCTTCTCAAGCCACGTTCCAAAGTAAAAGTTGCTAGGATACCATAGTGGGATGCACAAATAACACTGAGCTTCAAAACAAATGTGTGAAACTTAATTTTCACTCACATTTTGATATAAAATCATTAAATATTGTTTGAAAATATCAGACATGGCTTGTTCTAGTTGCTGCTCCCATATAAAGCTTTGTCCTGCATGTGATGAATTCTTTGTGCTGGCAGTAGCACCAGAATGTGTTACCTAGAGAAGGAGGTGATTCTTGGAGAGAGTTGCCATTGAGGTGAGTCACTTGAGGTGGTCACAGTGTCACTGTGCTGATCAGCAGTGTGAGCTTAGTGGAGTGTGAATTTCTTAAGGGCTTTAAGCTGAAAGAGTGCAAGGAGCAGTGGGATCTTGGGAAGGAATTGTTCCCTGGGAGGGAGAGCAGGCCCTGGCACAGGGTGCCCAGAGCAGCTGTGGCTGCCCCTGGATCCCTGGCAGTGCCCAAGGCCAGGTTGGCCATTGGGGCTGGGAGCAGCCTGGGACAGTGGAAGGTGTCCCTGCCATGGCAGGGGTGGAATGGGATGAATTTAAGGTCCCTCCCAACCCAAACCATTCCATGATAATTTGCATCATACCCCTTATTTTTCATTCTGTTGATTACACAGACTTATTTATTGCAAAACTGCAGATCTTGATTTTTATATAAAAAGAGAATGTTCACAAGCTGATTAATGAGCAGTTTTTAACTGAAAAGAAATACCTGGGATGGGACAGAATTTGTTTTGCATGTTTAGAAACAACAGGATGAGCTGCTCCTGTTCTGCAAAGCTTTTGCCTCTCCCTCCTAGAGCATTTGTGGGGAAGCTTCTGTCCCCTATTCCCAGCTGGAATGCTGGAGTTCCCTGACCATTGGCTGCCTGCAGGGTCATCAGTGGGGCGGGAATGTTGGGCCAGGGACATTTTAACCAGGGGCTGCCAATCTCTGCTCTCTTTGTGCCTCTGAGCTCCTGAGTCCTGCTCTCCTCAGCCTGGTACACATAGCACAGAGTGAGTATGGGCTCTCTTTGGGTTTTAATCATTCTGGTTTAAAGTTTTAAATTACCAAATTTAAAATTTTTAGCATGTTAAAAGTTTGAAATATTTTTTCAGAAAATTATGTTGTATAGTTCAACTTACTATTGATAAAACTTGCCTTAAAAAATACAGTTTAGTGGCCACTGTTTCTGGACACCACTGACAATGCTCACTTAACTTCAAGGAGACAGCTGCCTGTGATAAATGTTCTTCTGTATTACTGCTATATTACTGTCTTTATCTAATCCATCCCTTTGTTGTATCCCTCGTTCTTTTCTTCTTTCTTGAGTTGTAATATAAAAGAGTTGATCATAATGGGGTTTCCCAAATATCTGTACCAAAACTGATCATTTTTAGCCTAACCTGAGGATTTTTTATTGCAAGTAATAGTGGAGTTTTATAATGGAAACATGTCTGCAACTTTGCAATGTCTGTATTTGGCCCAACACTGGAGTAGAAACCTGTTGGTCTCCCCCAGCACGAAACTAGCATTAAATGTTAGCTCTGGTGTGTTCAGTTGATAGTGAACAACTCAGTGTTAATTTTCTATATTTTATCCTTCTATCCATGTTTATTTTGACTTTATTCTACCTAGATATTTTGCCTAATCCAGATATTTTTCCTCATCAGGACATCTTTAGTCAAGCCAAGCTCCTTTGCATAATTTTTGCTTTTCCCTTAGAAATCTCTTTGTTTTTGTCGTTTTTTTCCCCTTTTCTAAGATCCATTTTGTGTTGTTGTCCTCTCTTGTCCTCCTGCAGAGGAGGGGTCTCAGCTCACCTCAGGGCACTGGACACGTGTGGGTCAGTGACCGCTGCGTGAAGAGGGTGACCCTGCCTGTGTGTTGTGTGTGCTGGGATTACATCAGGGACACTCGTGGTTCCTTTTGTCCTGAACTCTTATCTGGGCTCTGTTCCTCCTCCAAGCAATGGGAGAATGGGAGGTGATCCCTACAGCCTCTGCCCTGGAGCCAGACTGGGAGAGCTGGGGGTGCTCACCTGGAGAGGAGAAGCTCCAGAGAGAGCTCAGAGCTCCTTGCAGGGCCTGAAGGAGCTCCAGGAGAGCTGGAGAGGGACTGGGGCCAAGGCATGGAGGGCCAGGAGACAGGGAATGGCTTCCCACTGCCAGAGGGCAGGGCTGGGTGGGAGATTGGGAAGTGGGAATTGTTCCCTGGCAGGGAGGGCAGGCCCTGGCACAGGGTGCCCAGAGCAGCTGTGGCTGCCCCTGGATCCCTGGCAGTGCCCAAGGCCAGGGTGGCCACTGGGGCTGGGAGCAGCCTGGGACAGTGGAAGGTGGTTGGCAGGGGGTTGGAATGGGATGAGCTTTAAGGTTCCTCCCAACCCAACCCAAACCATCTTATTTTAGGTCCAAATAATTACATACATAATTTGTTTATCAATTATGTCCTTCCTTTCTTCCTTTACTATTTTCTGAATTCTGGTGGGTTTTGTCAGTGCAAGTGAACTCTTCCCTCAGTATGTATGTAGAGAGTACACACAGGAGTAAGTCTCAGAAAGCAGAGGCTGCCAGAGCTGCTCAGAGAACACATTGTACTTTTGCCGGGAGCCCCACGTGCGTGAGCTGTGTGTGCACACCCAGGTGATGATGTGGTCATCCATGGACCCACTCCCACTGGCCAGCAGAATGTCCACGTGTTTTCCCAAACCTCACTGGAACAGGAGAGTGGAGTGGACATCCCACACTGCCTTGTCTGAGTGAGCTCCTTTATTGATGCCACCTGTTGCTGGCCTCGTGGTTGTTCTCTTCCAGGAAAGCCAGAGCTGGAAGTTATTTCCTTGTCTCATGGCTGGAGCCTTTCATTTCCATGGGGTGTTCCAACCTTTTCAGAGATTGCCCCTAATAAGTCTTGAGTGGTCCCATCCAGCTCCAAACACTCCGTGTTCATACAGTGAGTGCATCAGAAGGGCTTTGACCCTTGCAGACTTGGATTCTCCAAGGAATTGTTGCTCAGGGAGGCTGTGGACTCCCCATCCCTGTCCAAGGCCAGGTTGGCTATTGGGGCTTGGAGCAGCCTGGGACAGTGGAAGGTGTCCCTGCCATGGCAGGGGTGGGATGGGATGAGCTTTACAATCCCTTCCAACCCAAACCCTTCTAGGATTCTGTGACTTTAGGCTGCAAATCCCAGCCTGGTCACTCATCAGGGTTTTCCCTCTATCCAAGGTTTCTGTGTAAGTGGGAGCAGTTTCCAATGTGACAAAATCAAACCCAGCATGGCTTTCCTGGCTGGTTCCTGGTGTGCTCTGGGGCAGTTCAGCCTTGGAGGTTTAATGTGTATCACACCTGGTGAAGTTCTCCAGCATTTCATGGTGCCTGAAGCTCTTGCTTTTCCCACCTCCTCCCAGCTAATTCCAGCTGTTTTCCTTGTGTCCTGGTTTCCTGCAGACCCATGGCTGAGCGGGTGCTGGTGATCGGCAGCGGAGGCAGGGAACATGCCCTGGCCTGGAAGTTGGCCCAGTCCCCACACGTGAAACATGTGTTTGTGGCCCCGGGAAATGCAGGCACAGCTGACAGTGGAAAAATCTCCAATTCAGGTAAAAACAAAAAAAAATACCATTTTAAAATTTGATAACTCAGGAAAGTCTTGAGTTGAAATCACAGCTGGTAGTGTGAAAGGATGATGATTATAATGAAATGATGATGCTGATGATGATGAGATGATGATGATGATGGATTACCATTTTTTAAGGTTTTGGGTATGTGAAATAGATTTTAGATGCAGTTAAGAAAAAGAAAAGTCTGAGCAAAGCCTTGTATAAGTTATGTAATTAATTTTATAAGATTTCAGCTGTGATATCTCATTTTTTATGTTTGGGTTTGGAGGATTCAGCCAGAGCTGTTCCTTTGGGAATTCTGCTCGGGATAGTTGCTGTGGTTCCCACCTAAATTCTCTCCTGTGTTGTCAGAATTGTGCTGAAGCCCCATGATCCCCACAACCTGTGATGAGAACACTCTGTCACTGTGAAAATAAATTCGTTCCTTTGTCTTAGTGACCTTAAGAAATCAAGGTTGTTTTCCAGTATTTCTCTCTATGTACTGACTGCCTGTTTGAGCTCTTAGTTGGACACATTAAGCTCTGACTGGCTGTCATTGAAACTTTTCATAGTTAGTAGTTTGGAGAAATCAAGCTTCAGCTGTTGCAAATTGAGTATCCAAAATCTGATGCTGCATTTCAAGAAAACCTGGTCTGAGGTGCTGGGGTGGCACCTGGGGACTCGGTCCAAACCACAGAGATTCCTGTGTCCTTTCCATAACAGATCCTGATTTAGGGGCTTTAACCCAGCTAAGACTTCAGTTTTCCCTTTAGAACTTGTGAAAAGATACAGAATTCCAGGTAACACAGGATGCATGTGAGTGTGGCTCATACACATCCATTTTCTGGTGTTGGTGTGGGAGCAGCTCTGTGTGTTGCTGTCTCATGTGGAAATGTGAGTCCTGTCAGCTTCTTGGACAGCAGGCAATTATTGCATAGAATTCCATTGCAGTGCTTCATTACAGGCTTCTTAAAGAACTTTGTCCTTCATTTCTTTGACCAGTCACAGCATCATGAGTAGTGTTTTGCTCTGTTGGGCCTCTGCCTGGAAGGAAGAGCTTGACCAGAAAGTGAAAAAAACCCTTTTACCCTTGTGCTAAATGGAGTCAGTGCCAGGCTGCAGGGCCCATGGAATGGGAATTCCAGCTTTTTTTTTCCCAAGATGTGCCTTTTTGAACACCCCCCCTGTTCCTTTCTCTCTTTTATTCCATAAAAAACATTGGATCACCAGTGGATGATGGTTGAGCTCAAGCCAGGTCCATGAAATCTCCCATGTGGAATAAATTGTTTTGTTCTACACATAGGCTCACCTGTGCTGGGGGAGAGAAATCTTCACCACCCCAGGAAGAATCTAGAATTTATGAAGAGTTTGACTTATGTGGGTTTTTAAGGAAAGAATTTGCCTCACCTGTTCAGGAATTCCAGTGCTGTCACTGGGGCCTTGATTTAACTCAGGGTGGAAAATGGGCAACAGCTTTCCAGAACCACATGAGCCCTGTTGTATGTGTGGGCAACAATACCTGGGAAATCTGGGAATATCTGGGAAACTCCCAGGTTTCTGGGGATTTTTTGGTATAATCAAGATTGGGCTCTGAAAGTTTGTTCTGCCTTTGTGGATCATGGAATTGCCTTTAATTAGCATTGCAACTCTGGGTCTTGGGTGATTACTGAAACATGAAAAAGTGAGCTGAAAATGATAAATAACCTTAAATTGTTCCAGCTTTGCCTGTATTCAAGTAAGAAAACAATTTTTGTGCTTGATCTGAGCTGGTAATTGTTTCCAGCAATAAAGAGGGATTTAGGTTGAGTGCCTAAACACAGGTTTAAATTCAATTTAGCCTGGATTATCAGGGCAGTTTTGGTGCAGAAGCACAGACAATGGCTTGCTGAATGCAGACAGACATAGGTGTGTATGTGAATGCACTTCACCATCCTGACACCTCCTCCTGTCACATTTTACCTCTCGGTGTAACATGTGCTCTTAAACTGAAGCTCCACCTTTGAAAGCCTTGGCCCAAGGTCCCCCTGTGTGTTCCAAAGGAATGTTCAGCTGTTGTTTTAAGCAGTCAAACACGGTTACAGGAACGTCCCCTCTCAGTCAACAACCTGAGGGAAATGATGTTTGGGAGGGAAGTTAAAATCATGGATAAACAACATGATTTGTTCCTTCTTGTTTGTTGATAGGACATTTCCCCATCGTGTAAATCTTGTGCCACACTCACTCATATCATGAGTAGATCAGACATGCAGCACGAAATCTGGGGTGAATGCCAGGCTCTTTCCTTTCTCTGCTTGGAGAGGGGCTCCAGACAAGGGCCTGGAGTGCCAGGAGCCAGGGAATGGCTTCCCAGTGCCAGGGGGTAGGGATGGATGGGATGTTGGGTAGGAATTGTTCCCTGGGAGGGAGGGGAGGCCCTGGCACAGATGTGTTGTGCTTTTGGGTTTGCTCTCTTGTGAGCCATAGGTGGAATGGCAGCAGCTGCACACGGAAGTCAAATGCCTTTGTTTCTTACCAGTGTTGGTGGAACAAAGTAGCTGGGCTGTTAAAGAGGTGTCAAGGAGGTGATTTTTATTTGTGTTCAGTTTGGGTGTTCCCTCACCCCACCTGAACAGGGTAAATTATAACCCAAACGTAGATTCTGTTGTGGAATTGGGAAATTTTATGGGAGGAATTGTTCCCTGGCAGGGAGGGCAGGCCCTGGCACAGGGTGCCCAGAGCAGCTGTGGCTGCCCCTGGATCCCTGGCAGTGCCCAAGGCCAGGTTGGCCATTGGGGCTTGGAGCAGCCTGGGACAGTGGGAGGTGTCCCTGCCATGGCAGGGGTGGCACTGGGTGAACCCCAAATCAGTCTGGGGTTCCCTGATTCTATGAATTTATTCATCCAGGCTGGGGGGAGCACACTGGGCACAGACACAAAATCCTCTCCTCTCCTTCCTCTCTCGTCACTTCCCAGAAACTGTTTGGAGAGACCATCAGCTCCCAGTGTATTGGCAGTCTGCTGCCACATCCCAAGGGAAAGGAGGAGAGGAAATCGCCCTCAGTTGCACCAGGGGAGGTTCAGATTGGAGTTTGGAAACATTTTTTCCCTGCAGAGTGGTGAGGCCTTGGAATGAGCTGCTCAGTGGAGTCACTGCTTCTGGGAGTGTTCAGGAGGAGTCTGCATGTGGCCCTTGGGGACAGGGTTTGGGCTGATGCTGCTGCTGCTGGGCTGGCACTGGGGGATCCTGAAGGGCTCTCCCAGCCCTGGTGATCCTGGGATTCTGTGCTCCTTTGCCAGCACTGTGCCCTGGTGTGTTCAGTCTCCTCCCTTCATAAGCAGCCAATCCACGCTGGGTTCGTCTTTTCCTTGGCTCTCTGGATCCGTGTTCCCATCCTCTGCAGACCTTGGCTTTATTTATTCATGATAAAAGCAGTGGAATTGCAGGGCTTTGCGTAACTTTGGGATGATGAGGTTGACATTACTGTCTTTGGTGCAGGACATTTCTTTTGTTTGCCCAGTTTGGGGCATTCCAAGTGTCATCACACTGAATGTTTGGTTTTGGAAAGATAATGGTTGTAACAGCCTGAGCCCACATATCCTCAGCCATATGACAGCACAGTGTCCTTCTTAATTAAGTTCACCATAATATAAAAAAAAATTCTGATTCCCCTTGGTTTCAGAGGGAAACTTTTAGCTGGCACTACAGAAAAAAAGAAATAAAATAGATGAGTTGGAATTCTACCGCCAACCATTTCATGCCCAACACCCTCCTGGCACCAAGATCATAAAATCACAGAATTGTGGAATGGTTTGGGCTGGAAGGGACCTTAAAGCTCATCCAGTGCCACCCCTGCCATGGCAGGGACACCTTCCACAGGCTCCAAGCCCCATGCAGCCTGGTCTTACATCAGTAAAGCTCCATGGTGCCTCTCCTCAGGGACGAGACTTGCTGGAAAGAAATTTTTTTTTCCCTTTCAAGGTTTTTTTCCTTGGATTCTTTGCAATGTGGCATGTGCTGTGTTCCTAGGGGTCAGAGCAGCTTGCTGGCTGCCAGCCCAGGGGATCCCAGAGCTTTTTTTCTCACCTTCAAGAGCAAGGTGGGTTGACAGGGCTATGAAGGTGGGGAAGGGTCTGGAGGGGCCCAGGAGGAGCAGCTGAGGTCCCTTGGCTTGTCCAGCTGGAGCAGAGGAGGCTGAGGGCAGAGCTCCCCGGGGCTGCAGCTCCTCCCAAGGGGCAGCTCCGAGCTCTGCTCTGGGCCAGGGACAGCACCCAGGGAGCAGCTGGAGCTGGGCCAGGGCAGGCTCAGGCTGCAGAGCAGGGAAAGGTTCTTCCCCCAGAGGGTGCTGGGCACTGCCCAGGCTCCCCAGGGAATGGGCACGGCCCCGAGGCTGCCACAGCTCCAGGAGCCTTTGGGCACTGCTGCCAGGGATGCCCAGGCTGGGATTGTTGGGGGGTCTGGGCAGGGCTGGGACTGGCACTGGGTGATCCCTGGGGGTTTATTCCCACTCAGGACATTCCCTGATTCTGTGATTTATGACTCTGTGATAAGGGATATCCAACCAGAACCTTTGCCTGGGGTCTGGGGCTGTGTTTTGGGTGAGTCTCTGTCAGTGTGGGCCTCACTCTTGCAGGTTCACAGTGACCTGGCAGCCCAGAAGCTGAGGCTGGTGAGTGCTCTGTGATACCTCAGTGCTGAGGAGCCCCCATGGATGGGATCTTCCCCTGCTTTGTGTCTCCAACAGCTGTTCCAGTCAGTGACCATGCTGCCGTTGCCCAGTTCTGCAGAGATCAGGACATCAGGCTGGTGGTGGTTGGTCCCGAGGTTCCACTTGCTGCTGGTAAGAGAAACAAGCTGGAAATCACAGCCTTGAGCATTTAGGAAGAAAAGTAAATTTTAGTTCTCATCTGTGCATCACTCAGCAATGTCTCCAGTCTGAATAGAAACAGATCCTCTGGGGCAGTTTCCCTGAAATTCAGACTTGTGCCGAGGTGAAAAAGAATTTCTGAAGGGTAATGTGTGAACAACAAAGCCAGTTTTGGTTTTCCTATGGAGTTTTCATGTTCTGATATAATTTTAATTTGAGTCTTGGTAAAAATAATTATAAACACGCTGATAGTTTTTCTGCTTAAACCATTTGGCATCTTCACAGAAGACTCACGTTGACCTTTTAGCTCAAAGGTGTCATAAACCAAGGGGGGATTGTTATCCTTTCCCCAACCCAGCACATCTGGGGGCTCCAGTGGTGCAGGGTTGCCTGCTCCTGGTTCCAGTGAGGAGAGCAGGCACTGCAGACACCCAGATTGCTTCTTATTCCTGGCATTCTTGCTCCAAGGAATCAGTGCACCCCTGGACTTGGCTGGCCAGGCTCCCATAAACCATCTGGAGACTGATAACATGTTTTGTGTTTAGGAATTGTGGATGACCTGACAGCAGCTGGGATCAGGTGTTTTGGCCCCACAGCAAAGGCAGCTCAGCTGGAATCCAGCAAGAGCTTTACCAAAGCCTTTCTGGATCGTCACGAGATCCCCACTGCCAGGTGGAAAGCCTTCACTGACCCCAAAGCAGCCTGTGCCTTCATCAACAGGTACAATTCTTGTCATGTTTGCCATATTCTTACTGACAGCGTGCTGGATATCCAAACCAATCAAATGATTGCTCATCTATCACCACCTTTGGCACAGAACATCTGCAAAGGTGTCAGAGGCTCACCTACCACCACTCTCTCAAACTGCTACAAGTCTGAGAAAAATGGTTCCTCCTGCTCTAAAATGAAAGGAGAGTTCAGTGTTCAGTTCACAGGAGAATGTAGGACAAGCTGTTATTTTTTTGTCAGTCTGCCTGCTGGGGAAAGGCAGGGAGCAGCCCAGAGCCATCTGTGCTGGCTTCTTGTCCATTTTCTCCACCAAAAAAACCTGGAGAATTACTCAGCAACTGCTGATCTGCTCATCACAGTACAACCCAGCTGAGCCCAGGTGATACAAGAGTAAATTCCCACATGGAAAGCAGAAATGAACAGTCAGGAAATTCCCTGGTGGGGAAAAGAAGCAGAAACCCTTCTCAGGCAGAGCATAAGGAGAGCAGCCTGGTGTGATTTGTGTGTTATTCTGTAAGGTTGCTGTGAAAACTGAGAAGTACTTTGATCTTTTGGCTCTCAAAGTGTTCGAAATGTCTTTGCAAGGACTGTTTGTGCTGAGTGTCTGTCCTGTGCCCTGGCAGTGCCAACTTCCCTGCTCTGGTTGTCAAAGCCAGTGGCCTGGCAGCTGGCAAAGGAGTCATCGTGGCTTCGACCAAGGAAGAGGCCTGCAAAGCTGTCACTGAAATCATGCAGGTGAGTGGGAATGCCTCACACAAAATCAGCTCTTCACCACCTCAGAGCATCACAGATATTCCTTCTTTCATGTAATAGGAGCTTGGCTGTAAGACATCAAACCTTCTACCCTTTCATTTGGCCAGCCATGAAATTCTGTACTTGAGGCACACTTCCTGTAGGCTAAAATAAACCCATTCTTCATGAAAACCCACCCTTATTTCACTTATTTATATATGCAATTCCTTTTTTTTTCCCACTGTATGAGGCTTTTGCAATCCAACAGAACCCACAGTGCAGGAACACGAACTTGGTGGTTGAGGTGGATCTTTGCAAGCACCATTTGGACTAAGCACAGCACTTCAGTGTGTAGTCAAATTCTAGTGGGATTATCTCAAGTGGAGTTCACATTGAGGAAGGTTATTCCACAAATACATTTGGAGCATCAAGATTTGAAGTGAGGCCAAGTGAAGTAATTTTATCTGAGCAGTGAGGAGCACAGAGCTCAGGCTCCTGGTCAGGCCCTCAGCTGGTGTCAGCAGCACAGCATCCTAAAATTCCATGGAGCTCTGCTGATCCATGGGGGACATTATCTGACAGACTTGTGCTTCAGGAGTCAGAACACGGGGGCTGCAGGCACATTTTGGGGGGTCTGTGGTCACTGGACAATTCACATCTGAACATGGCCTAATGTCTTGTACAAAAAAACAGCAAGTTAGAGAGTCCTAGAGACCCCAAAATCACCTTGGCAGTGTGGGCTGATTGTTCTTAATTTCTTAATTACCCAGAATATGCAGCCAGGGTTCAAACATTGCACTGGGATATGAAAACCTTGCTCCCTTCCCGTGTGTAAAATTACATTTTTTTATCAAGTGACAGTGCAGGTTGGAGACTGGGCAGCCACTGCTGTTGGGGTGAATTTCAGAATGTAGAGCATGAGGAATTGCTCAGTAATCACAAATACCTTCTGCCATTTGAAAATACTCAGTAAAAAAACCTGCATTTATTTAAGAATAAACAGAAAAGAACAGTAGGGATTTTGCCACTGCTGACATCCCTGGGGTGAGAATGGATTCATAGTCTCAAACCTGTGCTTCATTTTTTGCTGTATTAAAAATATGTATTTGTTGTTGCATTTTCAATAGTTTAAAACTAAAACAGAACTCAAGAGATTTTGTTTTACTGTAGGATAAGAATTTTGGCACAGCTGGGGAAACTGTTGTTGTTGAAGAACTTCTTGAAGGAGAAGAAATTTCTGTAAGTGCATCTCACTGTAACACTTTGGTTCTGAATTGTTTGGGATTCACTGAGTACCTTCACCTACAAAGTAGAGGATTTTATTAGTTAAATTAAGACCATTCTCTGCTTCTAAATAAAATTGTGTTGGTTAAAGACAGCAGATTAAATTAAATGAAATGAAATAAGAATAACTGGTGTCACGTGGAGAAGAAAACTCAAATCTTAACATTTTTAGTGTCATGGAGGGCCCAGACCTGTGTTAGGATTTTCTGACAGCTCAGTATTTTCACACTTGATTTATCTGCACACACAGAACATTTCCTTCATTCTAAGCTGATTCAGCTCCTTCATTTAAAAACTGGACCTGGTTTAAATGGCAGAGTGGGAAGGAGGGAAGGAAAACGGAGCCCAGGGTTGGGCAACTCGACACTTAGAGCACTCAAAGGACAACAGCCAAGCTCCAGCTCAGGTTCCCAAGTCCTGGGGCTGGAATGGGCTTGTGCTGGAAGTTGGGAACATTCCTCTTGGAGCTGTGATGCCTAGAGAGTAAATCAGCCCCAGCTCTTGCCATGTCTGCATGGTCAGACTTCCCTGCCTGGCAGGGAGAAATGGATGTGCACATTCTGGGTGTCTTTATCCCCTCCTGCTTGCCTTGACCTGTTTAGGAACCAAGGGATTATCCAACCCTTCATTCTCTGCTGGGAAATACATCATGCTCCTAAATATTCCCTGGAATACCAAGCAGATTTATTGTAATGTAACACAATAATCCAAACATGCAGTTGAAGGTGGTTTTTTTTCTCTGCTGACTGTCAGTTAGGAAGGAAATGTACTGCTTGCCTTGCCCAGCAAAATAATCACCTTCCACAAATCACTTACTTTTTAATATATTAACATTTTTGCTTGTTTTGGATCCATGCTGGTTTTATAATTAGCATCATAAAATGGTTTTAAGTACTGCTCCCATTAGTCCAGACAGGGAACAACGTTACCCAGTTTGAGTGCACAACATCATCCAGAAGATGCCTGCAGCCTTGTTGTTCTGAAGATACTGAGGATAAAAGCAACTGCTGTATACATAATTTATAAATATTTCACAAGTAAATAGCTTTATCAGCAAGGAAAAGGGAGTCTTGAAAGGAATGTAATGCCTTCCTTCCGGGGCAGGGGCTGGGAGGGGAAAGGAAGAAGTAATTTCCATCGTGCAGTATTTTAATTCATTTTTTTTTTAAACCTATGGAGTGATTATTTTCAGTGCAACTGCTGATGGCATCATTTTTCTAGGTTTTATTAAAGGTAATTTCTGAAGGAAGGTCACACAAAATGAGCCCCTGAGGAAAAAGCAAACTCTTAGAACCCCATCATTTATTTTATCAGGGAGGCAGAGTTCATCCTCTTGAGCATCCCTTGGTTGTGCTGAACACCATCTGCATTGGCACTAACTGCACCTGAATTTTAGCCACCCCCAGGAGCTGTAACTCTTGTCCTTGTTCCAGTGCCTGTGTTTCAGTGATGGTGTCACCATCGCCCCCATGCCCCCGGCCCAGGACCACAAGAGGCTCATGGATGGAGATGAAGGCCCCAACACAGGAGGGATGGGAGCTTATTCCCCAGCTCCTCAGGTGAAGGGACTGATAAGGATGGGAAAATGGGCTGATAAGGATGGGAAAATGGGCTGATAAGGATGGGAAAATGGGCTGATAAGGATGGGGAAATGGGCTGATAAGGATGGGGAAAGGGACTGATAAGGAAAGGAAAAGGGACTGATAAGGACAGGAAAAGGGACTGATAAGGAAAGGAAAAGGGACTGAGAAGGACAGGAAAAGGTACTGATACGGAAGAGAAAAGGGACTGATAAGGACGGGAAAAGGGGCTGATAAGGATGGGGAAAGGGACTGATAAGGAAAGGAAAAGGGACTGAGAAGGACAGGAAAAGGTACTGATACGGAAGAGAAAAGGGACTGATAAGGACGGGAAAAGGGGCTGATAAGGATGGGGAAAGGGACTGATAAGGAAAGGAAAAGGGACTGAGAAGGACAGGAAAAGGTACTGATACGGAAGAGAAAAGGGACTGATAAGGACGGGAAAAGGGGCTGATAAGGATGGGGAAAGGGACTGATAAGGAAAGGAAAAGGGACTGAGAAGGACAGGAAAAGGTACTGATACGGAAGAGAAAAGGGACTGATAAGGACGGGAAAAGGGGCTGATAAGGATGGGGAAAGGGACTGATAAGGAAAGGAAAAGGGACTGAGAAGGACAGGAAAAGGGACTGATAAGGGCTGTTTCACTGCAGCTGTAGCACAGCTGTCATTGAAAGCCTGTGGGAATGTTTAGTTCCAGCATGAGGAGCAGGAGGAACAGGCTCAGCAGGATGGAAAGAGCTGCCTAAAGCAGACATGGCCAACTGAAACCCCCAGCTTCACAAATCTATCTACAGAGGAGGATACCTCAACTGAATTACTTGGAATTATAAAGGGGGAAGTGTTATTTCTGCAAGCTTATATTTGATTGGGATTTAAATGTTAAGAAATGGTCCTCATTAGAACAAAGTGCTTAAACCCACAGTTTTATCTTGTGCCAAACAAAGTTAATGGTGAATTTTGGCTGTGGCTTAAGGTGGTTTGGGGTCTGTTTGATAGGGAACTTCTATTGGCAGAAACAGAGAGAAAAACCTTCTTAGCTTTCCATTGGAGTGAGCAAGAGACCATCCAAGAGTTCTGCTTGCTCTTAAAAACATCAAATCAATCCCTCCCTTTTTCCAAACACTGGTTTCTAATTCTTTTTTATTAGATTTCTAAAGATTTACTGCAGAAGATAAAGGAGACTGTTCTTCAGAAGACTGTTGATAGCATGAGGAAAGAAGGTGTCCCCTATTTGGGTATGTACAAAACTTGGGCATTTCAGTCATAAGGAGAACAAGCTTGTATTTTGCTTTTTCCTCTTTGTAGCCTAACTCACACTTGGAAGTTAAGGGAAACAGCTTTGATTTATTGGGAACTGGGTTTGGTATCAGTGGCTTGATTCAGGGTCCATGGAAATCAACAGAGGTCATTTCATGAACAGGGGATAATTCCTCAAGTGAGGAAGAACAGAAAGGAAAATACTCAAAAATAAGCTGGAAAATATTCAAAAACAAGCTGCAAAACTGTGACCACAACTATTTCTGCCTGATCTATTTCTAACATCTCTCAAATTCACTGAGAGATGTGAATTTGAATTCACAGGTGGGAGCTTTTCAAACCCTGTTGTCAACAGATTCAAACCAAGTGAGTTCCTGAGATACCTTCTTGTATCATTTTTTGTTCTAGGTGTGCTTTATGCTGGACTAATGCTCACCAAAGATGGGCCTAAAGTTCTGGAATTTAACTGCAGATTTGGTGACCCAGAGTGTCAGGTGAGTTGTTTTGTAGGTAGCTACAATCTGGCATTGTGGGAGGAGAAAAAACTGTGACCATCTTCCACTACTGGTAACCAGCTTTGGGGTGAATAATCAGCTCATGGCACCAAAATTTGAAATATTTGGGTTGTTTGTTCAAGGCAGAAGGTCTGTTAGGAAATGGTTCCCTTCCAGAGAGGATTTCAGTAGGCTGGACTCAAATCTGGGCTTTGCAAGGGTCAGCTTGAGGAGAGCTCAGCACTTCCCTGTCTTTTCTGGAATGGGTTCTGCATTTTTCCTTGCTTCCTGTTGACAAGTGTAACAAAACTCTCAATTTCTTTTCTACAGAACAAATTAGGTTCTCTGTCCTCCCCCTTTTCCCTCTGTAGGTACCAATTCTTTTGCCCACAGAAATTCTCCTTAAGGCAGAGTATTTTTCAGGGCTCACAGATTACACACTGGATGTATAATGTGTGAGATTACAACGTGGACATATTTAATGGTGGTTTTACAGCTGCATCAGTGTCTTTTCAAGGCCAGGGAAGCCAATGCAAGAACACCTGGTTTGATTTGCTGCTGTGTGTCTGTGCAGGTGATCCTGCCCCTGCTGAGGAGTGACCTGTATGAGGTGATGCAGGCAGTGATCAACAGGAGGCTGGCCAGCTCCATGCCCCTCTGGAAAGAGGACAGTGCAGCTGTGACTGTGGTCATGGCAAGCCAAGGCTATCCAGGGGCATATCCCAAGGGTTTGGAAATAACAGGTAAATAGAGCAGGAGAAGCTGCAGGAGGCTCATTCCTCCCCTGGCCTCTCCCCATTCTCTCCTGCTACATGAAGGTGAATCACTGGAAGTGAGATTCGTAGAAACCTTGCTGGTTTTCTGGATTTTCACACATCTCAGTTTCTTTTGGTGTATTTTCAGCTCTCCACACTGTGTTGTTTGGTATTTAATACCTGCCACAGTCAGGTGTTCTGATCAGGTTCTTGGGTCACGTTGAGCTTTGTGCTCTGGGTGTCACCGAGGCATAAAAACCCAGCTGGAATTAGATGTTGTGTGCCAGCTAAATGCCTCTTCCCCCACCCCTGAGCACACAGGTGCCTTGTCTCTCCTCCAGAGGCAGTTTTTACAGATTCATTCCTCTTTCCCAGCGGGTTCCCACTGATTTGACTGTGGTTTGTAGACACAAAGCACTCCGTACCCCTTCACTGAGAACATCCTGACCAACACGTGATGTTTTTGCCAACACCCACAGGGCTTGCTAAGGCCAAGCAGCTGGGGCTGGAGGTGTTCCACGCAGGCACGGCCCTGAAGGACGGCAGGGTGGTGACCAGCGGGGGCAGAGTGCTCACAGTCACGGCCGTCAAGGAGGACCTGCCGGCGGCGCTGCGGGAGGCCAACCTGGGCGTGGCTACCATCCACTTCCAGGGGGCCATCTACAGGAGGGACATCGGCTACCGAGCCATAGCCTTCCTCAGGCAATCCAGGTAGATATCCCAAATCCCTGAGCTGGGAAGAACTGGTGTGGAAAGGATCTAAGTGCATCCCTGGTTGATGTTGATAACTGGTGTTACCCTGTTGTAACTCTTGACAAGTTTTAACCCCATCCTTAAATGGATACCTAGAGACAGAGACTAGACAGGAATAAAGGAAAAAAAAGGTGGTATTTATTTGAAAGGCCTTCAGATGTACACTTTTGGGCTCTAGAGGGTCTTGCCTCAGTGGATCCAGAAATGGACAATGACAGCTCCCGAGTTCTCCCCACTTGGATCTCAGCATCAATTCCCCAAGCAGAAGCCAGGCAAGGATGGAATTTGCCCAAGCTTGTCCCCCTCTCCCCAAGATGAAGGTTTGCAGTTCTTGTTCTGGGTGTCCTTGGAGAGCTGGAGAGGCTT
This sequence comes from Erpornis zantholeuca, assembly GCA_013400515.1. Taxonomy (NCBI): domain Eukaryota; kingdom Metazoa; phylum Chordata; class Aves; order Passeriformes; family Timaliidae; genus Erpornis; species Erpornis zantholeuca. Next base: position 46,434 of record VZTN01002619.1, on the reverse strand, counting down.
TGTTGTGTGTGTGTGAGCATGAGAGAACAGCACTGAACGAGCTCCAGGGAACTGCAGAGTGACACTGGGCAGGGCAGGGTTTGAAAAAAATATAACAGTTAAAACCTAAGGCATCATTTGTGTTCAACCTGAGCAAAATGAGCCAAGGGAGGAACATTTTGAATGCCTGACCCATGTTCTCACTCTCCTAAATCTGAGTTAAACTCCAGTGACAAGCACACAGGAATGATCTGTGCTGCTGCACTTGTTAGGTCTGGTTTAGGGAAGGTGAACTTTGCCTTCTTGGACTTTGGATCACAGCTTTTGCTCTGGGTTTGTCTTGTCCAGAAGTCTAATATTTAATATCATGAAATGTGGTCAGAGCCCTGAGGCTGCCAGAGCTCCAGGAGCCTTTGGACACCACTCCCAGGGATACCCAGGCTGGGATTGTTGGGTGTCTGTGCAGGGACAGGGCTGGGACTGGATGATCCCTGAGGGTCCCTTCATGACTTACACATGAACAAAGTTCAAGCTGGCTTATTGGCTTTTTTTAGCTTTTAGAAATGGTTAAAAATACCTTGAACCCCCTGCCTTGTTGGGATTTACATTCTACTGGGATAGCTGCCTAACAGCAGGGTAGGGTTCATCACTTCTTTCCATTCTCATTCCTTTAATTGTCACAATATTTACTGTGAGACTCTGGAGATCATATGGGTGTGGGGTTTTTTTTTTATAGCAGGGAGTCCTGTTGTCTCTTTAATATTCCTGAAAGCTTCTTGCAGGTTTTTAGACTCATTTCTACCTAATAAGAAACTGCTCTGCTCCAATGAGCTCCTAACACACCTTTTCCCAAGGGGTTGTTTTGTAGGCTGGGAAGCACATCAGTGACAGTTCTGTTGCTGCTGGCAGTGTATCCTGATGGGTATTTTGTAAAATTATGATCAATAAACTTCCTAAAAGACCAAGGGTGTTGGTATTAAGTCTTCTTTCACTCCTAAGTGCTCTGCATCTGTTGACAAATTGATGTGAAAATGTGGAATTGGGATTTGTAGTAGGAAAAAATATCAGGTCAGTGAGGCAAGAGGAGGCACTTTGCTGAGCAGTTGCCTCCCACACCAAGTTCCTGGGCCACATCCAGCAGCTTTCCTGCCTGGAATGCCTGCCCAGGAGGATCCCTGGCTGCACAAGGAGCTCCTGGGAGCTGTTTACAGTCAGTGCCTGGGGCACTGCCCTGGAGGCTGCTCCAAGTTCTGCTCCTGAAGGGGCAGAACACTCAGGATGCTTCAGTCCCAGGATCCCAGCCTGGGTTGGGTTGGGAAGGACTTAAAGCTCATCCTGCTCCTGCCATGGGCAGGGACACCTTCCACTGTCCCAGGCTGCTCCAAGGCAAATCCCCTTGGGAGCCAGTGAAGGAAGGGGAGTGGCTCTGGAAATCTGGGGACTCACCTCCTCTCAGCAGCCTGGCAGGGTGCAGTCCTGAGGCACCTCATGAATATTGCCAGAATGCTTATTAAACAGTATTCCAGAAAATTTTAAACATTAGAGATTCATTTAAAGGATCAAAGCAGATACAAAAAAAAAAAAAACAACCAAATTTGAAATACTCCTAAAAACATGGTGAAAAACTGGTCAACATTTATCATATTCAGACTGAAAGGGGCTGACTTTGATCTCTGGTTGTTGCAGGCCAATATTTCCTGGAGTCTTATTCACAGCCTGAGCAGCTGCCTGTGGTAATTCTTGTCCTCTTGCCAGTTTTTGGGCAGGGATATGCTGTGAGTGCAGACACCTTTGGATTTTCCTCCTGGGCCAGTTGTTCTGGCATTTGAAGCCTTATCAATTCCAGATATTCCAGCAATGATCTTCACAACAGAAATACCTTTCGTCCTAAGCCCTAAAAACAAACCATCACATCCTAAAATAAGATTTAATAGAGTACAAAAATATTTACTCCTTTTAATGCAATTTTAGACATTTGTGTCTGTCTCTGATTTTCCAATATTTGCTGAATTCTTGGCCTGGTTCCTGAGGTGGGTTTTGTGGATTAACTGAATTTTTTTTTTTTGTTCAGCTGAGTCAATTTTTAAAGTCGTTTTGTTGTTTTTGTCCTTGTTAATCACCACTGCATTTCACCCTCAGAATTGAAACTTCAGGCTGAATCAATCCCACCAACAGGAGAGAGAACACAGGGATGGACCTAAAACAGGGATGCACCTGGTTCATGGCATTGAGAGCCTGGGAATAAGAACTGCCTAAGGGCTGTGTTTGCTGGAGTGAAAAGCCATTAAATTCCCTGTCCCCAACATGGAAAGGTCCTTCTGTAAATGTGAGCTGGTGCCTCGTGTCCCCAGGGAGCTGTGGGGACACACAGGTGGCACCACTTAGTCCCAGGGTGCTGATCTTAGATAAACCCCACCCCGAGCTCACAGACATCTTCTAGACTCCTAAACCCTTAGGAACTGAAATATAAAATATATTCTTTAACAGAAATCCCCCTGAAGTAAGAAAGAGGTGTGGCTGCTTTTGTGGTGGGATCATTCCTGTGAGAAGGAGAGGCAACCTTTAAGCTGCAGCTGTAGAACTCTGGAAGTATCCTGGAGATTATTGATTTGCCTGAGACTTGTGGGTGGAAAAGTGACTTGAGCTCAGCCCTGCTCTGAGCCAGATGTGCATTTTTGTGCCTGTTTTGGTCTGGGAGCTTTCCCAGCGACACCTCCAGGCCTGGACTTGGCACTCAGGGCTCTGGTGGGGATCACTCACAGCTTGGGCTTGATGGTCTGGGAGGGCTTTTCCAGTCTAAATGATTCTGGGGCTCTGTATGTGAACCAGGGATTCAAACCTTAAACAATCAGGTCTTTGCTGCCTATTTGACCTTGTTGTCAGGGGTTTGGTTGTTGGTTTTATCTTGGGGTTTGACTGTACAGTCCCAGTGCTCTGATGTCATCTTCAAGACTCTGGAATGATCCATGTGCTGCTCCTGGCAGCCCCTCCTCAGACAGCAGGATGGCATTCTGCACAGTTAATCCCTCAGGGATGTAAAGAAGTAAATATTATTTGAAAATACATCCAGTAATCAGCTGCCATCCTGTTTTTCCCACTCTTCCAGAGGCCTGACTTACAAGAACAGTGGGGTGGACATTGAAGCAGGGAACACTTTGGTGCAGAAGATCAAGCCCTTGGCTGCAGCCACATCAAGGTCAGGTAAGACAAGAACCTTCTGCTCCTGTTTTGGTCCCTTCTTGGCAATGAGGTTTATCAGTCGATCTTGATCTTGATAAAAAGCTCATATTTATGTGTCCTGCCTGTTTCTAGATGACACAAGAAAATCTGTGGTAAACAAATGCCTGTGACTTTATTCCAGTTGCACAGCTTTTAATCCCCAAATGGCTCTAAACTCCAGCTCCTGAATGCCAGGAGTGTTAGAGAGCACAGTTCAGCACTGCACAAGGATAAATGCAAACAAAAATCCACCATTTACAGCTGGGTTTGGTTCCATGGATTGCTATTCCTTGCACAGGGAACTCTGTCATTTGGGGGATGAATGTTAGAAAGGTTCTGAGATGTAGAATTCCTGAGATAGATGTGGAGCACACACCTTTTGCTTGGTTAAACCAGCATTGGTTCATCCTTTTGGGGGTGGGGGGTTCAGGCACATTTTGCTCTAGCAAGTCCTTGTAATTCTTTGGACAGATTTCAAATATCATTTAAAATATCATTTAAAATATCATTTAAAATATCATGAAATGGCCCTTTTATTTCAAATTAACTGAGACCCTTCTAATAAAGTCAGATTTACACAGAGGGAAAAACATAGATGCTCTCACACCAGTACAACAATCTTACCACAATTCCTCCTATTTTTCAGAGAAACACTCAGTGCAGGGGGGAAATCTGTCAGTCACAGGAATTACTGACTCAAACTTGGGGGTTTTTAGGCCTAGGGTAATGATGAATTAAAAAGACAAAGCAACCTAAGCAGATTAGGAGCTCCTCAGTGAAGAGGTTCTAAAGGCCAGAGAAAAGTTTCCTGGTGCCAAAGCAAAGCTGTGTTGACAAACCTCAGAGAGAATTTGTGGTGGAGATCCTGGAGAAGCCCCTGGAAGTAAAGCTGGGCTGTTTCTCCTGTTTCCTGGCTGACAGGCTGCAATGCAGAGCTGGGAGGGTTTGCTGGGCTCTTTGACCTGAAAGCAGCTGGTTACAGAGATCCCATCCTGGTGTCTGGGACCGACGGCGTCGGCACAAAACTCAAGGTAAGAGGGAAATCCACGGCAAAGAAGGAAAAACAGCACAGAAGGGAAAATTTTCTATCAGGAAATAGCTGTTGTCTTGTAAAAATACCTATTGGTCTTTCTAAAAATGGGATGAAATCTGAAATTACCCTTCTTCAGGCAAAAGAATTAAATACCTGTAAATAGCCAGAAGTTGATATGGTGTATTAAGGATGTGATCAGGAGTTTTGTTTCACAAAGGCAGCATCTCCACCCTCAAAAAGAATTGCTCATGGGGAAAAACATGTAATCCCAGGTTTGCTGTTGTGTTTGGGCTGCAAGGAAACCCCTTCCAGCAGTTTCCTTCTCAGTGCCTTTTGGAGACAGGAATAATTCCTGAAGACAGTTAGAAGGTGATAATAAACAAAGCTGCTCCTCAGAGAGCTCCTGGAGGGACAGTGGGATTTGGGTCCATTGCTCTCTGTGGAAAACAAGGTTCATTCCTGGTAACATTTAAAAGGTTTAATAAGGGGTTTAATAAAAAGGACAATAGGAGACAGAAATAAAGCAAAGAATTAACACAGGCAGGTGCTTGGCATGGTGCCAGGGGCACACCTTGGCTACCAAACTTCTTCTGTTAAATGCCCAAGCCTCATACATATTCATAGATTTCTATGCATCATTCACAGATTCCTTTCTTGGTGTTCTTTTGGGTTCAAGCCTCCCCCACCCTGCTTTGGTAGGTCTGTTTAAAATCTGACAATCCATTGTGGTCCAGTTCTGCTGAGCAAATCCTCTGCTCATCCTGTGCTCCATGTCCTGATCAATAGATTCTTCCTTCCAGGGTCTGAAGCTGCCATTGTTATCTCCATCCAGGAATGTGGGGAACTTCCTTGCTTCTCTTTGCCATTCTCTGAGTTAGTTACACAAACAAAAAGGAGCATTCTACATCTCATGCTATAACCCTAAAAAATCACACTGCTATTTCTAAGAAACTCTATCCACACAACTAAGTTTCCTAACACCACACATGTGACATTCATTTCAATATTTGCCAAAAGCCAATCATACAATGTGGGTTTATAACACTCACACACCCTGCTCATGATTTCAGCCCCTTGCACACCCTGGCTCGAGTTCCATGGGCCCAGAGCTGATCCCAGGGTTCTCCCTGTGTCTTGCAGATTGCACAGGAGTGCCACAAACACGACACCATCGGGCAGGACCTGGTGGCCATGTGTGTCAATGACCTCCTGGCTCAGGGGGCCGAGCCCCTCTTCTTCCTGGACTACTTTGCCTGTGGCAAACTCGACGTGCAGGTGGCTCAAGGCGTCATTGCAGGAATAGCTGATGCCTGCAGGAAGGCTGGGTGTGCTCTTCTGGGTAGGAACACTCTTCTCTGGAGGACATGAAAAACCTTCCACGAGGTCTTTGTGGTTGGTTTTAATGTGGTTGGGTTCCTGCTCTGTGGAGGAGTCTGGGAGGGGTAAAAAACAAAGTGTTCTGTGTCTTTGCTCTCAGAAAACTTGGTCTCTCTTAATCACAGGGGAAGGAGACAGCACTTTTAAAATTTAGGTTAGATTTAGGTTTGATTTAGGCTCAGATTTACGTTGGCTATCAGGAAAAGGTTCTGTCCTTTTCACAGATGTTTTAGGGAGGTTAGGAACACAAGTCCTTTCTCAGTGGGAGTGTATAGTTTTGGGGCCCTTTACAAGCTTTGAACAAGAGGCTCTTTATGCCCTGGTTTACTTTTTGCCTGCATGAACTGTTGGTCAGCCTTAAGTTTGTTTAAAGGTGTTCTCTGCATTTATCAAATATAATCACCCCATTCATGCTGCAGCAAGGTCTGCGTTAGCTGAGACCTTGTGATGAAATCACCAAAATGTCAAGATTTTATTTCCAGTTCAAGACTTTCAAACTGGACAGGACTTTCTGCAAGACCTGAATCGTCAGTTCAACAAATGAAACTCATCACCACACTGACAGCAAGGGGCTGAGGGCTCACCTCCTGCCTGCTTTTGCACAATTAACCATGGATTTAAATGTTGGATGGCCAAGCACTTCTCCCCATTTGTTTCTTGGCTTCTCCATCCTCCATTTGATCCAGCCCTTATTAGACACAGCTGAAACCTCAGGACTGAAAAAAGCAAGTGAAGCTGGAGCACAGGGCAGGGAGGGAAAAGTGGGAAGGGGAGAGAAAAAGGAAGGATTCTGCCCAGAGCAGCTGTGGCTGCCCCTGGATCCCTGGCAGTGCCCTGATGCCTTAAGAGGCTGCCTGGAAACAGAGAGCAGGCAGGAATAAAGGAATCAAGGAGGGATTGATTGGAAAGGCCTTCAGAGGTACCCTCTGGGCTCCAGAGGCTCCTGCCTCAGTGCATCCCAACATGGACAAGGACAGCTCCCGAGTTCTTCCCACTTGGATCTCAGCATCAATTCCCCAAGCAGAAGCCAGGCAAGGATGGAATTTGCCCAAGCTTGCCCCCCTGTCCCCAAGATTGTGGTTTGCAGTTGTTGGGCCTAGGAGGCTCTGGGTGTCCTTGGAGAGCTGGAGAGGCTTTGTTGTGTGTGTGTGAGCATGAGAGAACAGCACTGAACGAGCTCCAGGGAACTGCAGAGTGACACTGGGCAGGGCAGGGCTGGAAACACAGAAAAGTTCAAACCTAAGGCATCAGTCCAAGGCCAGGTTGGACATTGGGGCTGGGAGCAGCCTGGGACAGTGGGAGGTGTCCCTGCCAGGGTGGAATGGGATGAGCTTTAAAATCCCTCCCAACCCAAACCATTCTGGGATTCTATGATTTGAAAAATGCTTTTTCACCACCTCTTTGCTGTGTTTTTGGTTTGCCAGGAGGAGAAACAGCCGAGATGCCAGGGATGTATCCCCCTGGGGAGTATGACCTGGCTGGCTTTGCCGTGGGGGCTGTGGAGCGAGGGCAGATGCTGCCCCAGCTGGACAGGATCACTGAGGGGGATGTGGTCATTGGGGTGGCATCCTCGGGGGTCCACAGCAATGGCTACAGCCTCGTGAGGAAGATCGTGGAGAAGTCCTCCCTGGATTTCTCCTCCCGCGTTGGTGTCTCCGGGGATCAGACACTGGGTACTGCTTTCCTCTCAGCTCCTCTGGCACAGTTCTCTTGTCTGGGCTTTTCAAACTTTCCTCAGGCTTCCAAAAAAAAAATCATTCCTTCTTTATGTTTTCTTCTTCTTCTTTTCCTGGGAGTCACGTGTGCAGGGAAGAAACAAAGGGAGGGGGATAAATAATTAATTGTGTGCTAAAAAAAAAAGGTAGAACTTCATGTTTTTCTCTAGGACAATGCTCATTAAGACCCAACAAATTGCTGGTTTGAGATTGCCTGGATTTTCTATTGATTGACATTTTTCTCCATGCTTTTTCCCTCTGCCGTGGACAGGAGAACTCCTGCTAACCCCAACTAAACTCTACAGCAAGACTCTGCTGCCTGTGCTGCGCTCGGGCCACGTCAAGGCCTACGCCCACATCACTGGAGGAGGCCTGCTGGAAAACATCCCCAGAGTTCTCCCAGAGTCCTGCGGTGTCGTTCTAGGTGAGAGAGAAGGAAAGCTTTGGAGAAATCCTCACCTTAATGTGGATTGCTGTGGAAGCCTGTGGGCAGAGCTCCACACCAGCTGATTTGTGCTCTAGGAGCTGGACTCGCCTGTCTTGAAATGTTTGAGTTTTCCCTTGTACCTGAACCAGAGCCAGGCAAAAGACTTTGTAGTGGAAAGACTGCTCCCCACTGAATTCCCTCCCCTGGTGGTGTTTGGCATTGGATTTCATAGGACACTTGCAAAAACAAAACAACCTTACCAGCAATCCCCAGTCAGCTGTCACCATTTGCAATTCCCTACGAAATTATTGCTAATTAAATGATACTCCTGAAGTTTTCAGTGAGCATTCAGAGGTGGCTGTGAGCTCAGGGACAGCCCCTGCTCTTTGACTTCATTAATCCTCAGCAGCCTCCCCTCAGGTGTGCTGGACAAGGTTTCACTGAGGGGGAAGGTGGGGTATGGAAAAGGCAATGGCTGACACAGGTTGTGAGAGCTCACGAGGTTGTGCAGTAAAATAAGGAATTCACAGTGAGTTCTGAACTCCAGAACTGCACATAAATCATTTTCCACTTGTCCACTGATATATATTTATGTGTATATGCACCTCTGGAGCCAGGCTGGGGGAGGTGGGGGTGCTCACCTGGAGAGGAGAAGCTCCAGGGAGAGCTCAGAGCTCCTGGCAGGGCCTGAAGGGGCTCCAGGAGAGCTGGAGAGGGACTGGGGACAAGGCATGGAGGGACAGGAGGCAGGGAATGGCTTCCCAGTGCCAGAGGGCAGGGCTGGGTGGGAGATTGGGAAGGGGGAATTGTTCCCTGGCAGGGAGGGCAGGCCCTGGCACAGGGTGCCCAGAGCAGCTGTGGCTGCCCCTGGCTCCCTGGCAGTGCCCAAGGCCAGGTTGGCCATTGGGGCTTGGAGCAGCCTGGGACAGTGGGAGGTGTCCCTGCCATGGCAGGGGTGGACTTTGAGGTCCCTCCCAACCCAAACCAGTCTGGGATTCCATGATTCTGTAGAAATTGGGATAGAACCATTTTAAAAGAGAATGTGACAAGAAAAAAAATTCCTGTTCTTGGAATTCCTTTGTGGTGCCTTGCCAGAAACATTTTTGTGCTGCTGTAAGTCATCCTCACCTGGGTAGAACTGGGGCAGTGGGAGATTTTTGTGACAGATTTTGCCTCTGGATATCCCAGAAATTGGAGTCCACTGGTAACAATTTGCACTCTTGCTTTGTGTTTCCAATTCTCTTCAGATGCTCTTACCTGGAAGATCCCTGAAATCTTCTGCTGGCTCCACAAGGAAGGGAACCTCTCTGAGGAGGAGATGGCTCGGACCTTCAACTGTGGGGTTGGAGCAGTGCTGGTGGTGGAGAAGGAGATGGCCCAGCAGGTCCTCAGGGACATCCAGGGACACGAGACTGCCTGGCTCATTGGCAAAGTGGTCTCCCTACAGAAAGGTTACTGCAGCTTGACTTTCCTAGGGGGGAAAGGTCAGCAGGAAAAAGCAGAGGTGAATTCCCTTGCTGGAGAGTGTTCATGAGGTGAAAATCTCTTCACTGGCACCTCCCTGAGTTTTTTGTGGGTTATTGCACTGGCAGTTCAGTTCATTCATCTCTTTGTGGGTGCTTTTCTCCTCTCCCTTTCTCCCTTTACTGACTCTTTTGCTGTTTTGGGGTTTTTCCTTGTACCTGCTCAGGCTCTGACAACGTTAAAGTCCTCAATCTCCATCGGGCCCTGCAAGCCAACAGATCCCTGTGTGTGCACAGCCACATCCAGGGCAAGATCCAGACAGGCAAAGTGAAGGTGGCTGTCCTCATCTCTGGAACAGGTGAGAGTTCTGTTCTTTGCTGCACTGGAAACACTCTGGAGAAGGGAACTTCAGCTTGCATTTAAAATCCCTGCACTTCTCCATGGACACTGATGGGCTTCTGACAGACAGGAGAGATTCTGTCCTTGGCTTGAAACCCCTTTTAGCCTCTGCTGCAAACTGTGAATTGCATCTGTGTTCAGTTGGTCTCCAGAGCTCTGCACATGTCCAGATTCAGGCTCCCACTCTGGTGCCCTGTAGGAGCAGCAGCATCATTTCACAGATAGATCAGAATTTCTTCTTGCCACGTGGGCACTCCAACTATTTCCAGAATTCCCAGTTACTGAGACCATCATTCCAGTGCCATAGATTACAGTTCCAGTATTCCCAGTAACTGAGACCATCATTCCAGTGCCATAGATTACAGTTCCAGTATTCCCAGTTACTGAGACCATCATTCCAGTGCTATAAATTACAGTTGCTGAGGGCAGCTGCCAGGAAAGGCCTTCAGCTGTCTGAATCAGCTCCCAGCAAGATCAATTAAAAGAGGATTAATGTTACATCAGAGCTGCTTGGTTTGGTCTCCCCCACACTGCTGCTTATTTAAAGCCCTTCCAGCTGTTCCCTGTATTTATTCTCAGTATCCATGAGTGATTTTCTCTCTCTCCCAGGCACAAACCTGGAAGCCCTCATCAACAGCACAAAGAAAGACACCAGCTTTGCACAGATAGTTCTGGTGGTCTCCAACAAAGCTGGTGTGGAGGGGTTGAGGAAAGCTGAGAGAGCTGGGATTCCTACAAGGGTGAGCATTTCCTTTTTACCTTTGGCTGCCACGAGCTGTGGCTGCAGCAGGAAGGTGCTGCTGAGTTTTGTGGGGTAACAGTTGGGCTGGTGGGGAGCCTTGGCTTTTCTCTTTTGGTCTGTTGGGAGCTTGTGCCCAGCAAAATCCTCCCTTTTCTCCTTCCCTGCCAGCAATCCTGAAGCTTTAGGAACAGTTGTTACATTAAACCAGCACAAAACTTTGACAGCTACAGCTTAAACTTTCTCAGTTATTTGACTGTAGGACACTGACACTGAAGTAACAACCCATTTAATCTGAATTTAATTTTACAATTAAATGGTTGTTCATTTGAATAGAATCGAGGGGTCACACTCAGTGGGACCTTCCACTGACTCCCTGGATACTGACTCAGGCTCTCCAGGAATCATTCCAAGTGCTCCCTGAGTTTCCATGGATCCCTGCTGCCTTGCCTTTGTATTGCAGTGATCCTGTTGTCACTTAGAAACCTTTACAGTCCCTTCTCACTGCTCAGTACAGACACAGGGAAATGGGAGCCCAAGGCTTTGCTCCTTTAGCAGTGCTGGGATCTGTCCTGGTGCTGCAGCTCCTCCCTGGGAGGACACAGAGGGCACAAGGGAAATGTGGCTGTGCTGTGAAGAGCTCACAGAGTCACAGTCCCACACTGGGACCTTAAAGCCCATCCAGTTCCAACTCCCAGGCTTTTATCAGGGAAAAACAGAGTGAGGGAGAGCTGATGGTCCTGGGGGCTAAAGTGTGGAGGGAGAGGTGGGACAGGGGCAGGGGCTGGGCTCTGTTCCCAGTGCCTGCTGTCCCTGGCACCTGAGCAGTCCCAGCTTTCCCCAAACCACCCCTGGGACCCTGGTGGGCATTAACAGGTGCTTCTGTTTAGGACTGCATGCTCTAAGTTAGGTGGTGCTGCCTTTTCCTGCTTACATTAGGGGACACATCCTGGATGGAAAACACATAACTCCAGCTGGGAGAGCTGGGGGTGCTCACCTGGAGAGGACAAGGCTCCAGGGAGAGCTCAGAGCTCCTTGCAGGGCCTGAAGGGGCTCCAGGAGAGCTGCAGAGGGACTGGGGCCAAGGCATGGAGGGCCAGGAGGCAGGGAATGGCTTCCCAGTGCCAGAGGGCAGGGCTGGATGGGAGATTGGGAAGTGGGAATTGTTCCCTGGCAGGGAGGGCAGGCCCTGGCACAGGGTGCCCAGAGCAGCTGTGGCTGCCCCTGGATCCCTGGCAGGGCCCAAGGCCAGGTTGGCCATTGGGGCTGCGAGCAGCCTGGGACAGTGGGAGGTGTCCCGGCCATGGCAGGGGTGGCACTGGGTGGGTCCCTTCCAGTCCTAACCATTCTGGGATTCAGGGATTCCAAGATTATGCATTAGGGGTTGATTTAGGAGTTTGTGATCAGCCTTTTTTTCCAAGGTTTTCTGGTACAATTTTTGCCTAGATTCAACTGCTTATAACTGCCAGAGGCCTTAAAGTGGGTGAAATCTTTAGGATGGCTCAAATGCCTGCATTTGTAGGTTGTTCCATGGTGTCCAAGTGCTGGGGCTCAGAGCTGTGGGTTTATCAAGCCAAACTTGTTTCTTGCAATGCTCCCTGTCTGCGAGGAGGAGCACAGACCCTGCTCTGTCTGTCAGCTGAGCTCTCAGGAGCTCTCCTTCTCCTGGCATGCCCAGCACATCCACACTCCCTGTGATCCCCAGGTGATCGAGCACACGAGGTACCAGAGCCGCACGGAGTTCGACATGGCCGTGGACAAAGCCCTGCAGGAGTTCTCGGTGGAGCTGATCTGCCTGGCTGGCTTCATGCGCATCCTCTCGGGGCCTTTCGTCAAGAAATGGGAGGGTGAGCACTGCAGGGGTGTGTGACACTGCAGGGCTGTGTGACACTGCAGGGGTGTGTGACACTGCAGGGGTGTGTGACACTGCAGGGCTGTGTGACACTGCAGGGGTGTGTGACACTGCAGGGCTGTGTGATGTGCACAGGGGGTGTGTGATGTGCACAGGGGCACTGCAGGGCTGTGTGATGTGCACAGGGGCACTGCAGGGCTGTGTGACACTGCAGGGCTGTGTGATGTGCACAGAGGCACTGCAGGGCTGTGTGATGTGCACAGGGGGTGTGTGATGTGCACAGAGACACTGCAGGGCTGTGTGATGTGCACAGGGGCACTGCAGGGGCTGGCAGCAGCAGAGGGAGAGAGAGGGCACCAGATGAAAGCAGGTGATCCTCAAGGTGCCCTTCCAACCCTGCCCAGCTGTGAGTCTGTGAGATGAGACCCCTCCTGTCTTGTAAGGAAAAGGAGGAGAGGGAAAGGAACCATTTCCCCCTTCCTTCCATCACTTGTGCAGGGGTTGAAGGAAGCCTGGGGCAAACACAGGTCTGGTGGTCTTTGATTCCTTAGAAAATGTTTCAAATAGGGCTGTGAGGACTTGGGGACTCTGCAGACAGGAGGTTCAGGGCAGGTGTTGGCTGGGGAGAGGTGAGCACCCAGCCACTGAGAATTCCTTCCCCTGACACAGGAGCTGCTCTGGATCCTTTCAAAACCACCAAACTGGGCAGCATTTTGCAGTTTTGGGTAACAAGCTCTGGCCAATCCCAGGCCACACTTCAGGATCTGCCTGAGTCTGTGGGTGAGGTGCTCCACAGGCAGACCCAGGCTGTGCTTGCCCAGAATGTTCACAGTGTCTCCACTATGCTCATCTTTTACAGTTTTCCAGCTCTTTGAGAGGCTGGTGCCACCTTCAGGGGCTGCTCTGCCTCTCCCAGCTGTTTCTTTTCTCTCCTGTGTTTCCCAGGGAGTCCTGAACACGTGGAGCAGCTGCTGCTGCTTGCTCTGCTTTGGGGCCAGGCTTACCTAAACCTGCCCAGTCTGTACCTTGCAGCTTTCACTGCTCACTTGGTCCCTTTTGTGTTCCCCTGGGTGTGTCTGGGACTCTCCACACCTGAACTGCTTTTCAAACCTCTCTTTGAAACCAGCTCAGCAAAGCAGGCACCTCTGAGTGGCTGTGGTTTTGTAGCTGTCAGGGTGAATGGGTTGTGTTTGTCTCCACTCAGGGTCCAGAGATGTAAATGCCTGTGCTGTGGGCAGCTGTCAGGAGAGAGAATCCCTCACTCCAGGGGATGTGTTTGCAGCAGAGAATCTCCATAGAGGGTGGAAAAGAACTTTCTCTAGTGCAGAATCTTGAGCAAATGTAGGATTTTAGTGCCTTCTGATTTAGGGACAGAGCACAGATCATTGCCCTGCACAGTGCAGGTTTTGCTTTACCTGCATGACTGCTGTGAGGGAAAAGGAGAGACTTCTTCAGGACAGGAGGATTAAACTCATTTTTTAAATGTCCAGAACTGAACTGAGCTTGAAAACCTTATCTGGGACCGTGAGATGTAAGCTCAGACACTGAGATCAGCTCAGGGAGCTGGGCCAGCCACAGGACCCTGCCCTGGCCATGCCTGGGCACTGAGCTCGCCCAGGTACCCAGGATGAATCAATTCCTGCTGCTGCTGCTTTGGTCAAAGCTGCTCCTTTTTCTTTCTCTCTCAGTCACAAGGACACAGAGTGGGAGTTGTGAAATTCTTTCCTGCTTAACAGCCCTGAAGTGCTAATTAAGACTGTTAACAAATGACAGGTTAAAGTGTTAATTAGGAGTGTTAAGAAAGGACAGGTTAAAGTGTTAATTAGGAGTGTTAAGAAAGGACAGGTTAAAACAGAACCAAACAAACCAGAGGAAAGAGGAACCCACATCCCATTCTGATGGGAAACAGGGAGAAGAGCAGAGTGCTGTTTCCAGCCCACTGTCCCTGGTACCTTTTGGGCTCAAGCAGCAGGAAGGGAGATGCTGATGCTTAGAAAGGGTTTTGTTGAGATACATTTTGTATCTGAGACATTGCTGGAGATCAGGGGGACATTTGCCTCCTGTAACTTGCCTGGATCTCCACATACAGGGGAGGGCAGGGAGTCCCCGAGGTGCTGCCAGGAACAGGCAAGAGTAGAATGGAAATAACAGAAAGAATTTGATAAATAAAATAATAGTAATAGAAACCCTGGAGAAAAGGAGGCTCAGGGGGGACCTTGTGGCTCTGCACAAGTCCCTGACAGGAGGGGGCAGCCAGGGGGGGTCAGGCTCTGCTGGCAGGGAACAGGGACAGGAGGAGAGGGAACAGCCTCAGGCTGGGCCAGGGGAGGCTCAGCTTGGACACCAGGAGCAATTTGTACATGGCAAGGGAGGGGAGGCCTTGGCAAGAGCTGCCCAGGGAGGTTTGCAGTGCCCATCCCTGGAGGGGTCCCAGGAAGGGCTGGAGGTGGCACTCAGTGCTCTGGGCTGGGGACAAGGTGGGCATGGGGCACAGCTTGGCCTGGCTGGGCTGGGAGGGCTTTGCCAACCTTAATCCTGGGATTGTGTGATGTAAGAAGGAGAAGGTGCTGAGGGAAGGGAAAGCTACATCAGCCAATCAGTCATTATTAATCCCTGGAGAAATGTGTTAGCCATTAATTGTAGCTGCAGTCTCTGCTGTTTCAGACACAGCCACTGCAGCACTCGGGGCTCCCTGCCTGTGTCTTGTGAAAAACTTGTGAAAAATGCTATCCACAAATGATTCTGTTCCTCTGTTGGTTATGGGATGTGAACAGCCTGGTCAGTGCTGAAATTCAGTAACCTGAGCTCTGCTTTCCCAGGGAAAATCCTGAACATCCACCCGTCCCTGCTGCCGTCCTTCAAGGGAGCCAACGCGCACAGGCTGGTGCTGCAGGCTGGGGTCAGGGTCACAGGCTGCACCGTGCACTTCGTGGCTGTGAGTACCTCCTGCCCCTCCTGCAGCTCTGCAATCCTCCCACTGCATCATTCCCACCTCCCCAGCTCCCTGGAATCCCTCCCTTGGAACATGTTCACCTCAGAGCCTGCTGGGGACACCCTAAACCACCCTGGTGTTTGATCTGCTGCCCTCCTCGGTGCATTGGGAACTCTGTACCTAGAGATGACAGAGGTTTTATTGTGCCAATGCAGTGCTTTAGTTTGCTGACTCTGGAGGAGGAATGGAAATGAATAATCTGTCCAGGAGTTTAAGCTTTCCCTAAGGGAACTTCTTCCCATTGCTGCCTTCCATCCATTGGGGTGGGAGAATAATTTGTGAAAGGCCTTGGCTAAGACAAAGTCTTTAGCAAATATGGTCCCAGCTTCCTGGATTTTATCCTACAACCTGCCTTGTTCCTTGCTTTTAAGAAAAAGAAAAAATAGAAACAAACAAACAAACAAAAAAACCTATTGGAAATGGCACAGGATTTGTTAAGGAGTGATCCAGGGTGTGTTAAGGAGTGATCCTGTGTTTGTGGGAGCAGAGAAAAACATGACAATTTCTGCTGGTCAGACCCTAAGCAAAGAAGGGGCAGAGATCTCTCAGCTTCAGAGCCATGTTTGTATCAGGCCAGAGATCACTGGTTCCCTTTGGGTCACTTCTCAGGGTTCAAAGGTCTCCTCTGCTCTGGCTCCCCTCTCCCTCTGCTGCTGGAATCTGTCCTCAGGAATTTTGCTTTCTCTTGGAAAAAGAGAGTGGAATTCCTTTTCCAGGTAGAAGGGAAACCTGCATTCTTCTCTCTGTGCTGTGACTTGGGGTTTCTCTGTGCAGCACCTCCTGAGAGCCAACCCCTGCCCAGCAGATCTGCCCCAGCAAGGTGCCAGGGGAGGATCTGCTGGTTGCTTGTCCTGGCTCTGTGCCAGGCCTTGGCTCCTTCTCTCTCTGGACTGGATGTCCTTGTCCAGCCCAGCCCAGCCCCTCCTGTCCCTGGCTAACGGGGTTTTCTGGAGGAGCATTTTTGCTCCCTGCTCCTCTCCCTCCCTCCTCTTTTCCTCTGAACCCTTCCCAGGCCCAGCTTAGTCCCAGCCCCAACCCCAGCTCCCTGAGGCAGCCGGGGGATGCCAGGGCCCTTCCCTCCCGTGCCACCCCCGACCTGTGGCCGTGCTGTTGCAGGAGGAGGTGGATGCCGGAGCCATCATCTTCCAGGAGGCCGTGCCGGTGAAGGTGGGGGACACGGAGGCCACGCTGGCCGAGCGGGTGAAGGAGGCCGAGCACAGAGCCTTCCCTGCCGCCCTGCAGCTCGTGGCCAGCGGCGCCGTGCGCGTGGGCGAGGCGGGCAAGATCTACTGGAAATAGAGCTGCGTGCCCGGGGGCTGCACGGGGGGCACGGCTGGGCACGGGGGACACGGCTGGGCATGGGGGGCACGGCTGGGCATGGCTCAGTGCAGCTGGGCACAGTTCAGTGCAGCTGGGCACGGCTCAGCACGGCTGGGCACGGCTCAGTGCAGCTGGGCACAGCTCAGTGCAGCTGGGCACGGCTCAGTGCAGCTGGGCATGGCTCAGCACGGCTGGGCACGGCTCAGCACGGCTGGGCATGGCTCAGTGCAGCTGGGCACAGCTCAGTGCAGCTGGGCACGGCTCAGTGCAGCTGGGCATGGCTCAGCACGGCTGGGCACGGCTCAGCACGGCTGGGCATGGCTCAGTGCAGCTGGGCACAGCTCAGTGCAGCTGGGCACGGCTCAGTGCAGCTGGGCATGGCTCAGCACGGCTGGGCACGGCTCAGCACGGCTGGGCATGGCTCAGTGCAGCTGGGCACAGCTCAGTGCAGCTGGGCACGGCTCAGTGCAGCTGGGCATGGCTCAGCACGGCTGGGCACGGCTCAGCACGGCTGGGCATGGCTCAGTGCAGCTGGGCACAGCTCAGTGCAGCTGGGCACGGCTCAGTGCAGCTGGGCATGGCTCAGCACGGCTGGGCACGGCTCAGCACGGCTGGGCATGGCTCAGTGCAGCTGGGCACAGCTCAGTGCAGCTGGGCACGGCTCAGTGCAGCTGGGCATGGCTCAGCACGGCTGGGCACGGCTCAGCACGGCTGGGCATGGCTCAGTGCAGCTGGGCACGGCTCCGTGCAGCTGGGCACGGCTCAGTGCAGCTGGGCATGGCTCAGCACGGCTGGGCACGGCTCAGCACGGCTGGGCATGGCTCCGTGCAGCCCCTCCCTTCGCTCCCCTCACAGGGTCCAACATTCAAATCCCGGGAAAGCCACCAACGGCAGTTTTGGGGCCGTGGGCAGAGGGTGCAGCAGTGGCTCCTCTAAGTGCTTCCCAGTTTTAATCACTTCCTTGGCCAACGTTTCGGTTCTCCATCGCTTTCCTAACAACCCAGGTCCAGCCAGGTGCTTCCAGAGGATGCCCCAGGGCCATCCCGGGGCTGCTCCCTCACAGACCCTGAGCCTGGAGTGGGGACCCTCCTTGTGCTGGGCAGTGCTGCTGAGGGAAACTACAGTGGACAAAGGCAGAAACCTCCACTCTGAAAACCTCATCCAACCAGGAACAACTGGCCTCCCAAAACAGCAGTTATTGGATTTTTTTCCATTTGCTTCCTGGTTTGATGGTGGTAGGGCTAGTCTGGCCCAGAGCCTTCACAGACCCTGTCATGTCCAACCCTGAACCTGCTGTCCAGCAGATGCCAGCAGGATTCAGTGTCTGCTGCCCCTTTTTCCCCTCAGCATTCCCATGTGAATTCCCATGGATTCCCCTCAGATTTCGGTTTTTATTTTTTTTTTACATGAGCAGAAAGACCTGAAACAAAACATGTTCTTGGCTTGTGAAACATTCCTCAGGAACTCTGCAGTGCCTTTATTCTTGGAACAGTGTTTTCACCTGGAATAACACTGAGGGACACCCAGGGATTATGAACATTTGGAAAACAATTGGGGTTTTTGTGCAGCTCAACACCGGTGGTTTTCTTTTAATATTTTAGTAGAGTTGTGAAAGCATTTGACTGTTCTTACTAAAAGGATCAGGTTTCCCACACACGAAGCAGAGGAGGTGGTTTAGAGCTCCCCTGTAACATGGAGAAAGCTGATTTTAGTCTGGGCTCTGATGTCCTGATGGTACTTCCATGTTGGCATAACCTCCTTTGGGATTTGAAATAAAGCCTAATAAAGTAAAAAAAAGGATTCAAACTACAACTATTGGAATTGCATTCCCAGGCCTCTGGGGGGAGGGGGAAAGGGGCTGTGCATGGTGTGGGGGCTGTGGGTTGGGGGGAGGTCACACAGCTGAAGCCAGAGAAGGCAGAGGAAATAAAGACTTGGAGGGGTGAAATCACTGCCTGGGCAGAGAATCAATATCACATTATTGATCAGAGCAGTTGGGTCACTGCCAGAGAGGCCAACAGAGGGAGATCTGTCACAGATCCTGCACCCATCTCCATCACAGGCACCTTGATCCACACTCTGATATTTTGCAATGGGAGGCTGATGTGAAATGGGATTTCACAGAATCCCAAACTGGGATCCACCCAGTGCCACCCCTGCCATGGCAGGGACACCTCCCACTGTCCCAGGCTGCTCCAAGCCCCAATGGCCAACCTGGCCTTGGGCACTGCCAGGGATCCAGGGGCAGCCACAGCTGCTCTGGGCACCCTGTGCCAGGGCCTGCCCTCCCTGCCAGGGAACAATTCCCACTTCCCAATCTTCCACCCAGCCCTGCCCTCTGGCACTGGGAAGCCATTCCCTGCCTCCTGGCCCTCCATGCCTTGGCCCCAGTCCCTCTGCAGCTCTCCTGGAGCCCCTTCAGGCCCTGCAAGGAGCTCTGAGCTCTCCCTGGAGCTTCTCCTCTCCAGGTGAGCACCCCCAGCTCTCCCAGCCTGGCTCCAGAGGGGCTCCAGCCCTGGAGCAGCTCCATGGCCTCCTCTGGGCTCTCTCCAGCAGCTCCAGGCTTTGTTGTCCCTCTCCTGCAGCTGCAGGTCCTGTGTGGGGTTGCTCTGGGAATCTCGTGGTGCTGTGCCACAGACACGAAGAATGAATTTCCTTCAGAAGCACCAGACCAGTTTTACAGCTCGAGCCCTCTCCTTGTAACACATTTTCTCCTTTACAAGTTTAAGAACAGAACAGAGGAATTCCAAATCCGACAAGGCAGCCTGGCTCCCACCATGAATTTTCCAAAGGGGTAAAACAAAAGCCGTGATCAGGGAAAAGGCCGGGAATGAACACTTGGGATACTGAGACATCAAAGAGAAGCACACGGAGGAGAGAGGAGGAGGAGGGCAGGCGAGCAGAGCCCGAGCCCCTCAAGGACCTGCCCACGGCCCCTCGCGTTCCTGAGGCTCCGGCGCCGCGGGAGAGGACGAGCCGTGTCCCTGCTCCTCCTGAGGGCTCGGCCTTTGGCTCTCCCGCCTCCAGCAGGTTCTTCCGTGGGCTCCGAGCCACGCGGCCCCGCTGGCCACGAGCTGCAGGCCCAGGGGGAAGGCCCTGAGCTCGGCCTCNCCCGGTGGATCACGGCCCCGGCGCTGGGCTCCTCCTGCGGGGCACAGAGCGGCTCAGGGCGCCGGGGAACAGCTCGGCACGGCTCGGGGTGAGCGGGGCTGGGGGCAGCACGGGGCTGGGCTGTGCGGGTGGCTCGAGGGATCCCAGAGGGGGAACACCTCCGTGAGGGACAGCTCCAGGGCCCCAGGGACACCGCGGGAGGAGAGCTGGGCTGGCACGTTCTGGGAGGAGGAGAAATGGGAATAAAGCACCCCAGAATGCAAGGGAGGAAGACAGGACCTCGAGCAACCCCAAATGGAACCCCAGATCTTCCTGGTTTTTAGTGATAACAGTCCCAAGCTTCCCACACATTCCTGTTACCTCTGCCTGTTTCTGGCCCCAGAAAGAAAAGAAAAAAAGCAAAACCCTAACTTCCAAATTGCCCTAACCTCCCAGTTCTGAGGCCACTCACCAGGACGAAATGCACAGTGCAGCCTGTGGCTTTGAGTCCACTTTCCAGGGGCTCCTGATGGGCATTGCCATCCTTGGTGAGTGGAAAAAGTGATGGAGAAGCATTCAAAATTTTTCCTGGGCATCAGTGTGAGAGGAGAAAAAAAAATTGATAATTTGAACTGAATTTCCTTAAAAATAAAATGAGATGTGATCATCAGTCCGAGCCCTGAGCAGCAGGGCTCTGACCTGGGGGAATTCTGCTCTCCAAGAGCAGCAGCATTTCCAAAGGAGCCTGTCCAAGCTGCTTGGTGAGTGAGAAACTCCTGAGCAAGGCCTCGGGAGCTGCACTCACCGCTCACCCCTCACTCCCTCGGGGCACTCCTGGAGCTGTGCCAGGGTGGGCAGGGCACCACAGCAGGGAGGGGAGTGGAGAAATCCATGTCTCTCCCGTTTTTCTGTGAGCAAGAGCTGCAGGGGGTGAGTTCAGCAGGGCCCCCCAGCACAGCTCCCTGGCAAAGCATGGAACCCAGCTCCATCCCTGGGAAGGCACAGACCCACCCCACACCCCCATTTTGCCCCTCTCTCATTGCTGAGGCAGCACAAGGGCTTCCTGTGCCAATCCTCAGCAGGATCCCAACAGTCCCACTGCACAGGGAATGGACACAAACCCTGTGAGGAACGACTGAGGGAGCTAAAGTTGTTTAGCCTGGAGAAAATGAGACTCAGAGGTGACCTCATCACTCTCTACAACTCCCTGAAAGGAGGCTGTGCCCAGGTGGGGGTCAGTCTCCTCCACCAGGCAGCAGCTGACAGAACGAGAGGACACAGCCTCAAGCTGTGCCAAGGGAGGTAGAGGTTGGATATTAGGAAAAAGTTTTTCATGCAAAGAATAATAAAGTACTGGAATGGTCTGCCCAGGGTGGTGGTGGAGTCACCATCCACGGAGGTGTTTATAAAAACACTGGATATGGCACTCAGTGCCATGGTCTGGTTGAGGTGTTAGGGCAGGGGCTGGACTTGATGGCCTTGGAGGTCTCTTCCAACCTCATCATTCTGTGATTCTGTGAATGGAAGCAGAATCCCAACACAGTCCCAGTGCACAGTGAATGGAAGCAGAATCCCAACACAGTCCCAGTGCACAGGGAATGGAAGCAGAATCCCAACACAGTCCCAGTGCACAGGGAATGGAAGCAGAATCCCAACACAGTCCCAGTGCAGAAGGAATGGAAGCTGAATCCCAACACAGTCCCAGTGCACAGGGAATGGAAGCACAGGGCAGCCTCCCTGCTGGAATGTTAGCAGTGCCTGCAGGGCTGAGGGATTTAACCAAAGGGCAAAGAGCTGTGGTGGTGGAATCCTGGGGAGACCAACCATCCCTGCTTCAGTTTTCCTTTCACATTTCATTTCTTACCTCTCCATTTTCGGAGGAAAGGGCTGGACAAAACCCTCATGAATCCTGACAGACAGATCAGCTCCACAGAGAATTCCTGCAGGACTCGGTCAATGGTGCTGTCGAATTCTGAGCGGCTCCCGTACAGTTTGTGATCAATCACCTGGAACAGGGAAACACAACAGTTTGTGATCAATCACCTGCAGTGGTGAAACACAACAGTTTGTGATCAATCACCTGGAATGGTGAAACACAACAGTTTGTGATCAATCACCTGGAACGGTGAAACACAACAAAAACCACGTCAAGGGAACAACTCAGTGGGATTGAGAGCAGCTGCTTGGGCAACAAAGAGAAACAAACTGGACTCGTTCCAGGCCACTCCATGATTTGAAAGGAGAGTGCAGTGAGGTGGGGTTGGTCTTTCTGCCAGGGCCCAAGGGAAAGGAGGAGAGGAAATGGCCCTAAATTGCACCAGGGGAGGGTGGGGTTGGAGATTGGAAACAATTTTTCCCTTTTAAGAGTGGTCAGGCCTTGGAATGAGCTGCCCAGGGAGGTGATGGAGTCAACTGGCCAGACCCTCTGGGTAAGGGGAGGAGGAGCTCCTTTATTTCTACCTCACCTCTCACTCTCAGCCCCCAGGTGAGTGCTGATTCCTGACTCTCCTGAGGGCCTTCAAACAAGGGGCTCACAAAGCCTCATGCTCTCTTCTGTGAAAATGGGAGTGAATTTTGATATCCCATGGGGTTTTTTTGAAAGATGAGTCAGAAAAATGTCACATGAATCCAACCCAGGGGTGAAGAAGCTCCTGAAGCCTTTCCATGCAGGGACAGCCTCCAGCAGGGTTTATTTCTATCTGTGCACAGCTGTAAAAACAACTGCTCCAACCCAGTGCTCAAACCCTTCCATGTCAGAAGGGGGAGTTCCTGCATTTGACATCCCAAGTCATGGAATGTTCTCACACAATGCTGATGGTCCTTGCCAGGGGATTTTGTGGAAAAAACAGAACAAATTCCTGTCCCAAGGAGCTGCTCCAGGGCCCACGGGCAGGAGAAAAGATTTGCGTGGTTCCACTGAAAGGGACTGGGCACAATGTGAGACACAGGTTTTCATCCTGGAGAGGAGAAGCTCCAGGGAGAGCTCAGAGCTCCTTGCAGGGCCTGAAGGGGCTCCAGGAGAGCTGCAGAGGGACTGGGGCCAAGGCATGGAGGGACAGGAGGCAGGGAATGGCTTCCCAGTGCCAGAGGGCAGGGCTGGGTGGGAGATTGGGAAGTGGGAATTGTTCCCTGGCAGGGAGGGCAGGCCCTGGCACAGGGTGCCCAGAGCAGCTGTGGCTGCCCCTGGATCCCTGGCAGTGCCCAAGGCCAGGTTGGCCATTGGGGCTGGGAGCAGCCTGGGACAGTGGGAGGTGTCCCTGACATGGCAGGGGTGGCACTGGGTGGGCTTTGAGATCCTTCTAACCCAAACCCTTCTGTGATTCTAAGGAGGGATAAGACCAGGAGATAACACACTTCTGTGCTTTGCAGAACCTGAAGTTTGACTGATTTCAGTCAAAGCTTGAGGCTCATGGGCTGCAGTCTCTGACCCAAACCATCAATGTCAATCTCTTCCCTGGGATGTAGCACTCACTGCTGAGCTGGGAAAGGCTCCCAGAACCCAGTGAGGACTCCCAGCTCTGCCTCTGCACTCCATCCACAGATCCACGGGGAAAGTTTCACACTGAAGTGAAACCTCAGTGCTCAGCAAGCATTTCCTGCCCAGCCTCAGGCTCAGCAGCAGGGAATAAAAAGGAAAAGGGAATGTGTCCTTACCCTGGTGGGAATCCCAGCCCGGGCTGCGCTCCGTAGCTCCTCCACCCCGGGTTTGTTGGAGATGACCAGGACCAGCTGGGCACAGCTGCCCGGCTCCCTGGCAGCGCCCATGAGCGCAGGCAGGGTCGTGCCTCCAGCGGGGAGAGAGCAAAGGTTGGGGTCAGATCAGCACCCAGGGCCCTGGGAGGGGCTCCCAGCTGCTGCTGGAACAGGGATCTGCTGGTCCACAGACAGGACTGAGGGGTGGGGGCCCTGAGGACGCTCCATTTTCAAGCAGTGCAACACAACCCCGTGACTTGTGGTCAAAGCGAAACACTGGACTTTGAAGGTCCATAGGCTCTACCAAAGGAAGGGCCAGGTGGGCACACCTGCATCCAGCCCCTCCTGTGTAAGGACCTTCTCTGTGCCAGGACAAGTGACACTCACCTGTTCCAGAGACAAGAACAGCCACTTTGACCTTTCTCTTCCTGGGCTGGGGCTGGCTCTCGGCAGTGGCCTCGTTCAGCAGCTGCTGGGGGCAGCTCAGCTGCAGGGCCTCTGCAAGGTTCTCCACTTCAATGTGAGAACCTGCTCCAAACACACAAGGAAAGGGATAGATTTTACCTTTCCTTCTAAACTGACTTCGTAGAGTTCATTAATAATGTTTCAATGACATGGAAAAGCATCAGCAATGAATTTATGTTGGCAATGATGGAGCTCCAAAGGAATTCCCTGCTGGAACACCCCAACCCACAGGAGTTGTGCTCATCCCATGTTACCCACTCACAGAGCTGTCCACAGAGGCCCAGGCTTGGCCTTCTCAAGGATTAGTCCCATCTCTTATACCTCTCATGTTGCAAGAGGACACTAAAAATGATGCTGATGGAGCTGAGGTGAGATTTTCACTGCCCCAACTGTTGGGTTTGCAGAGGGATTTTGGTTCATGTTCTGCTGGATGTCAGTCACTGACACACCAGGATTCAGACTGACCATCATCACATATGACTGCACAAAGCTGTGGCCTATCCTCAACCTTCACATGGATCTGTGTGAGCTGGGAAGGGGCTGGACAGGAGGGGAGCTGATATCCATGAGTGTGGTGAAATATCCACAGATGTTTGGGACAGTCAGCACAGGGATATCCTGAACCCTCAGGGAGGAGGAAGAGGTTATCCGGGTGCTGCCACTCTGAACCAAGAACTCACTGCCCAATTATTTAATGCTGAAATGTAGATGTGGAGGTGTGCAGTAGCCTCCAGCCCAGTGAAACAACAGGGAAATGGTGTGACCTGCACAACAGGAACAGGGAGTTCAGTCACCTCCTCACCTGTGTGACAAGGGGCAACCACCTTCCCAATGAGCCAGGCCTCGTGCTGCCTCTGGATGTCCTGGAGAACGTGCTGGGCCAGCTCCTTCGGCACCACCAACACGGCCCCAATGCCACAGGGAAAGGTCTGAGCCATCTCCTCTGCAGAGAGGTTCCCCTCCTTGTAGAGCCAGCAAAAGATTTCAGGGATCTTCCAACTGAGAGCATCTGGAAAAGTTTGACATTTGTGTGTGGGCAGCACAAATGTTTGTTATTATTTATTATTAATTATTATTTGTTATTATTTGTTATCTCATGTGTTACAAGAGCTGATAGAACCCAGTTCTTGCTATTAGAAAATCCCAGGATCCCTGAGGCTGGCAAAGCCCTCCCAGCCCTCCCAGGCCAAGCTGTGCCCCATGCCCACCTTGTCCCCAGCCCAGAGCACTGAGTGCCACCTCCAGCCCTTCCTGGCACCCCTCCAGGGATGGGCACTGCAAACCTCCCTGGGCAGCTCTTGCCAAGGCCTCACCTCCCTTGGCATGCACAAATTGCTCCTGGTGTCCAACACAAATGGTTTGGGTTGGAAGGGACCTTAAAGCCCATCTCAATTCATCCTCTGCTATGGGCAGGGACACCTTCCACTATCCCAGGTTGCTCCAAACCCTGTCCAGCCTGGCCTTGGAAATGTCCTTTCCCATTTCATTCTAGAGAAATACAGCCCAGCACACTCACACCTTCCTTCCCCCCTTCCCATCCCCACTGTGTTTTAGACTCACATGAACATAGTTTTCTTTACTATTTCAAACTTCTCAATTCTTTGCCCAATTTTGGCTTCATCAGAAAAAATTCTCCCTTACTTACAGATGTCAGATGTTGTGGGGAAGCTACCAAAAAAGTCAATTAAATGTGAGTGTGCAAATTAATTCTCCCACCAAGCCTCACTCTTTGGTCAAAATGTTCTGTATGGAGAGCTGTCCTGAGGAACACACAGTCTTCTCCAACACCTTTTGTCCCAGAGATGTGCTGCCCTTAAACTCCTCTGGGATTTCCCTTTTCCAGTGAAGATTGGTGCTGGTGGCTTGGAATAGGAATGGTTTTGGCAGCCCCTTGGAAAGCACCACTTGGGGCTGTTCGGTCTCCAGCTCTGCAGGGATATTGCTGAGGATTCCACAGCTGGAGCTGACAGCTCAAGGTCAGGCTGCACATGAGTTTTGTCACACAGGAACACCTCAGGTACTTACCCAGGACGGCGCTGACGTGCTCAGGCAGGACCCTGGAGATGCCCCCCAGGAGCCCCTCAGCTGTGGAGGCAAAGCCCTTCACGTGCCCTGAGCGAAGGGCAGGCAGCAGAGCTGGGCTGAACATTTTCCCTGGGGTCAGCAAAACATCTCCTGCAAAGAACAGCTCCTGTGAACTCAGTCCTTCTGTTTGAAACCTCATGAGAGGTTTAGAATCAAAGAATCCCAGATTGGGCTGGGTTGGGAGGGACCTCAAAGCCCATCCAGTGCCACCCCTGCCATGGCAGGGACACCTCCCACTGTCCCAGGCTGCTCCAAGCCCTAATGGCTAACCTGGCCTTGGGCACTGCCAGGGATCCAGGGCCTGCCCTCCCTCCCAGGGAACAATTCCTTCCCAGTATCCAGCCTAAATCTCCCCTCTTTCAGTTGGTACTCATTCCCTGCCTCCTGTCCCTCCGTTCCTTGTCCCAAGTCCCTCTCCAGGTCCTCTTGGAGCCCCTCTGGGCACTGGAAGAAGCTCTGAGGTATCCCAGAACCTTCCCTTCTCCAGGCTGAATTCAATGATTTTTTCCCAAAGCTCGTGGGGTGTTTTGTGGGAATGCTTCCCTGAACACTGTTTTCTCTCCCAGTCCTTTTAGCAGCCTCGGGAAGGAGGCAGAAGCGCTGCCCACTCCTCCAGAGCAGTGGACACCAGCCCGACCCCAAAGACAGATTAACCCAGCCCGATGGGAAGAGCCCTTGCAGGCCCTGGCCACGCAGATGCCTTGGGAAGGAGGATACCACACCCAGAGTCGTGTCCCCGCAGCTGCCCGGGGCAGGCGAGGAGCAGTGCAGGGAGGAGGTGAGCAGGATCTTCCGCACGACGCCGAAGCCGCGGCCGTGGATGCCGGGGGAGCCCAGCCCGAGGAGCACATCCCCCTCCTCGGCTCTCTGCAGCCCCAGCAGCCTCTGGCCTCGCTCCACCGCTCCCACCGCGAACCCAGCCAGGTCACAGTGCCCAGAGGGACACGGAGCTGCCACTTCTGTCACCTCCCCGCCTGCGAGGGAGAGAGGGGTCAGCACCTCCTGTTCGTGTGCATTTTGGAGTCACAGAATCCCAGACTGGATTGGGTTGGGAGGGACTTTAGAGCCCACCCAGTGCCACCTCCCTCAGCTCAAAGCCATTATTGTAACACCATTTACAGTTTATGGCATCTCCTACAGTGAGCAGCATATCCAGGGACACACAGCCTAGGAACTTTCAGATACCTTTTTAAAATCCTTCTTGGTTTCTTACTTCACTTCAAGACTCCAACAAACCAAAGCTTCATGAAAGAAGCAGTGTTTTTATCATTATTATTTCTGGTACTCAGGTGGCACCTCCCTGCTAGGACTGAGTGTAGGGAAGGGAAGGAAAACATTAACATTGAAGAACATCAGGCTTCCAGTTCTGCTTTGTTCAGGGATAAAGAAGGGAGAACAAGGATCCAAATGCACAAATACTAAACCCCATCATTCTGTGCTGACCCATTTTACAGACAAGAAGGAAGAATTTAAGCACAAATTCTCAACTGCTTTTTCCACCAAACTGAAACCAGCAATTCCAGGGCCACATTCTGCCTCTGCCTCCCAAGTCCATTTTTCTGGTGATAAATTCAACCTCAGAACCTTCAAATCCCAGAGGAGAGGAGTGTCCATACCCAGGAAAGCACACCCTGCACTCCTGCAAGCCTCAGCTATTCCTTCTTTTATTGTTTCCATCACTTCAGCATCGAGTTTGCCACAGGCCAAGTGGCTGAGGAAGAAGAGGGGCTCGGCCCCCTGAGCCAGGAGGTCATTGACACACATGGCCACCAGGTCCTGCCCGATGGTGTCGTGTCTTTTACAGACCTGGGCAACCTGCAAAACAGGGTGGGAATGAGAAACAGGCAGAACTCAGTTATTAATCAGTGAAATCAGCAGAAACCTTCCTTTCTCTGAAAGGAATCACTACAGGACTTCCATGGAGAACAGGACCTGGTGCATTACCCAGTTTAAATCAAGAGAAATCAGCTCATTTTCTTGCAGAAAAGAAAAATCTGTTTTGCTTTTTTTAAAATATTAGTTCAAATGCCAGCTATAGCTACCCAGAAATTGTCATTTGGGGAATTTTTTTTTGTTTTGTTTGGTTTTTGGAATATTATCATAGAACCATGGAATGGTTTGGGTTGGAAGGGACCCAGAGCCCACCCAGTGCCACCCCTGCCATGGCAGGGACACCTCCCACTGTGCCAGGCTGCTCCA
The DNA here is from genome assembly GCA_013400515.1 of Erpornis zantholeuca. Lineage (NCBI taxonomy): Eukaryota > Metazoa > Chordata > Aves > Passeriformes > Timaliidae > Erpornis > Erpornis zantholeuca. The sequence goes on along the minus strand of VZTN01002619.1, from coordinate 18,386 downwards.
AGCCCCAATGGCCAACCTGGCCTTGGGCACTGCCAGGGATCCAGGGGCAGCCACAGCTGCTCTGGGTACCCTGTGCCAGGGCCTGCCCTCCCTGCCAGGGAACAATTCCCACTTCCCACTCTCCCACCCATCCCTGCCCTCTGGCACTGGGCAGCCATTCCCTGCCTCCTGGCCCTCCAGGCCTTGGCCCCAGTCCCTCTCCAGCTCTCCTGGAGCCCCTTCAGGCTCTGGAATGTCTTTAATAAAGCACAAACAGTTCCCTCAGGGACTCTGCTGTTTGGTTTTAAAAGAAGTCCTCAAGATGTCTGCAATTCTCAAGTAATGAAACCCAGGTCAGGTGTTGTGGCTCCCATAAAGTGCTGGCATTTCCAGCTCTCAGGGATACCCTGGAGCATCCCACTCAGCTCACAGGGCTGCAATGGGACAAAGATTGCACACAGATCACAGAATTATAAAATCATGGAATTATTTAGGGTGCAAAAGACCTTTAAGATCATCAATGGATAAGTTTTCAGAGAGGTACCTTTTACTGACACAGTCCCACCTGTGCAGAAAAGCCCAGGACAGAGGGATAGGTGAGGGGCAAACATGGATATCATAACTGGATTCCAAATGGTGAGGGAACAGCACCCAAACAAAGTCTGGGCCTGGATTCCTGATTGATTTCCCTGGCTGCTGGATTTAGGAGTGCAATGGAAACAGGCATGCCATGGCCTTTGCTGCATGACAGCACCTCCCTCCCACTGCTCCAGGAACAGTCCAGGCAGGCATGAGCCAACTTTTCCTTGGCCAGGGAAGAGCCTTGGAACAGTCTGTGGAGACACAGGTGGGAATGTCTGTGTGCCAAGCAGTTGGAACAGACTCCCAAGGGCCAGCACCAATCCCTTTTTCATGCTCAGAGGTGTCTGAGGATGTAAGACTGCAAAAGAACCTTGGGGATGATTCTGCTCAGTCTCCTGCTGTTTGTTACCCTGGCATTAAAGGCAGAAACCATTTGAAACATGAGACATTGCTGTGCTTGACAGTGAAAGGAGCTTCAGATCTCTGCTGATGGCTGAAAACCTTCTGATTTAATATATAAATAAATCCTTGGGTCAGCTTATCCTGATTCAATACATAAATATATCCCTGGCTCAATTTATTCTAATTCAATACATAAATATATCCCTTACTCAGCTTATTCTATGTGTTCTTGGCTAACTAAAATTCTTTATCTCTTGGCTTCTGTTCCCCTTTAACATTTATTTTCTCCATCCTTCCTTTCCCCAGTGCCCTGACAGAGGCACCTGTGCTCCCTTTCCACACTCAATTTATTAGGCTGAGTCTGCCAGTTGTCATTTCAGCACCTCCCTGTGCTCCCCCACACAGATCTTTCTCAAAGCCAACAGACCCTCTATTTTATAGCAGAAATTCTGGGTTTTAGTGCCTCAAGTGTTCAGCTAAATTCTTGGTTTATCATCATTTCATCACATAATACCCACATTCTCAATACAACTCGCACAAATGACCATTTCCAAAGTTCAGGTGTCCATTGCAGTGGACTCAGGAGTGTTTGTGGAGCTCAGGAGGGTGCAGGTGGTGGGACTGGCTGTGGCACTGAACCTGCCCTGGCTGGTGACACCAGCTTTGCAGTGGGGCTGCCAATTACCTGCAGTTTGGGTCCAAGGCCCTTGGTCTGGGACACCAGGATGGGATCTTCATAACCAGATGCCTTCAGGTCAAAGAAAGCAGCAAAGCCCCCTCCTTCTGAGCGACCTCCTGCTGAGTACAAACACAGCAAGGATCGGATTTATGGGAAAGAAAAACACCAAAAACTCTCACTGAGACAAGAACTGCAAATTATCACAGAATGCCAGGATCCCTGAGGCTGGCAAAGCCCTCCCAGCCCAGCCAGGCCAAGCTGTGCCCCATGCCCACCTTGTCCCCAGCCCAGAGCACTGAGTGCCACCTCCAGCCCTTCCTGGCACCCCTCCAGGGATGGGCACTGCAAACCTCCTTGGGCAGCTCTTGCCAAGGCCTCCCCTCCCTTGCCATGCACAAATTGCTCCTGGTGTCCAAGCTGAGCCTCCCCTGGCCCAGCCTGAGGCTGTTCCCTCTCCTCCTGTCCCTTGTTCCCTGCCAGCACAGCCTGACCCCCCCCGGCTGCCCCCTCCTGTCAGGGACTTGTGCAGAGCCACAAGGTCCCCCCTGAGCCTCCTTTTCTCCAGGGTTTTTATTACTATCATTTTATTTTTTTATTTCTGGTACTTCCATTATATTCCTGTGCATTCTGCACCCCTAAGAAGCACAATCACCCCCATGGCAAGGCAGGCCTTTGTTAATTACTTGTAAGAGGAGTGACAAGAAAGAAATTAATTTTCTTTGTGCTGATCCCAGCCCAGTTTCCCAAGCTCAGTTTCAATGCCACGAGAGCATTGTCCTCCTCCCAGGGAGAAAAGAACCAATATACTGAGGGAATTCCCAGATTCTTCCCAGTCCTACCTGCCCTGGTGCCTTTCACAGCTGATGTTTGTGGCAGATGTCTCAAAACATCCCTGGGTACAGCTCCCACGTGTCTGTCCTTGTACACCAGGGCCCTGTGGGGAGGGAAGGACATGCTGGCAGCAGCAGTGACCCTTTCTGCCAGATGTGAGGGGCAGGAAGGAACATCTGGGCTCACATACAGGGGCTGTTGGAGCAGCCGCAGGCCCCGGTGCCCGATGTCCCTCCTGAAGGTGGCCCCCTGGAAGTGGATGGTGGCCACGCCCCTGTTGGCTTCTGCCAGGGCCTCCATCAGGTCCTGCTTGACAGCAGTGACAGACAGGACTCTGCCACCACTCGTCACCACCCTGCCCTCCTTCAGCGCCGTGCCCCCGTGGAACACCTGCAGCCCCAGCTCCTTGGCTTGCAGAAGCCCTGCAAAAACAAAGGGAATTGTCTGGAGATTTTGAATCATTCTCTGCTGACAATCACAGAATCAAGGGGGGAAGAGCCCTTCAGGGCCATCCAGTCCCACCAGCATCAGCCCAAACCCTGTCCCCAAGGGCCACATGCAGACTCCTCCTGAGCACTCCCAGAGACAGTGACTGCACCACTCCCTGGGCAGCTCATCCCAAGGCCTCACCACTCTGCCAGGGCAAAATTGTTGCCAATCTCCACCCTGCCCCTCCCCTGGTGCAATTTGAGGCCATTTCCTCTCCTCCTTTCCCTTGGGACATGGCAGCAGAGCCCGACCCCCCCTCAGTGCCCCTCCTGTCAGGGACTTGTGGGGAGCAATGAGGTCCCCCCTGAGCCTCCTCTGCTCCAGGCTGAGCTCCTTTCCCAGCTCCCTCAGCTGCTCCTCACATCCTCTGGATGTGTTTTCCAGCCCCTTCCCATCTCTGTTCCCTTCTGTAAAACACTGAAGATTGAAGTCCTTTATTCAGTCAAGGACAAACAAAAAGAAAGGTTCCCAACTTTCCTTTCTTCTGACAAACGGCATCACCAGTGAAGGGCAACCCCCTGGCCCCAGGAATCCCCTTCTGAGCCATCCAGTAAAGCATCATGGAATTTCAGACTGGATTGGGTTGGAAGGGACCTTAAAGCCCACCCAGTGCCACCCCTGCCATGGCAGGGACACCTCCCACTGTCCCAGGCTGCTCCAAGCCCCAATGGCCAACCTGGCCTTGGGCACTGCCAGGGATCCAGGGGCAGCCACAGCTGCTCTGGGCACCCTGTGCCAGGGCCTGCCCTCNTCTGGGCTCTCTCCTACATGTCCACACTGGGGACACCCTGAACATAAACCAAAAATCCCACAGGAACAGGAAGAAGGGATCCAGGAGCCACCACAGCACATACCCCTACCCTGTGCCAGGAAAGCTCTGCTCTCTCTGCCACCTGGGAAGAATTTGTGCAGGGCTTTCCTGTAGGAAATCACAATCCACAGCCATTTTCTCTCTGGATTCTCTCCTCCCCCCGACATTAAACCATCAATGCTGATGTTACCTCAGCACTCCCCCACTGTTCCCTCCTGCCCACTGCACACAATTCCCTACAACACCTGGACCTGGTGCCCCACAAACACTCACAGGTGGCTGCTCTGACACAGGGAAGCAAAACTGTTCAGGGTTTGGGGTTTTTGTAGATTCCTGTTTGGAGGGGAGGATAAGGGAAGAGGAGAAACTGCTGCCATCACCTGGAAAATGGAAACCAAGCACAGTTTTCTCCTTGTTACAGGCTCAAGGGATTCTTCCCTTGGCCCTGCTGCAATGGAAATCCAACCCCTTTGCCTCGTGTTTTAAGGAATACTCCAGAATCAAGGGTTTGTGAAGCCATTAAAATCAGAGAAGCACAGGATATGCTGAGCTGGAAGGACACACAAGGGTCATCCAGTCCAACTCCTGCACAGGACACCCCAACAATCCCACCCTGTGCATCCCCGAGAGCATCATCTGAAAATGTGTGATTCCATGTGAAAAAGAGAGTAAAAACCAATAAATGCCGTGACACTCTGAAGGGGAGGATAATAAGAAAAGCATGGATTGAATCCCATTGATTTGAGAGTCCTCTTTGGGACTGACAAGCAGGGGGTCAGAAGCCCTGACAGGGACAAGGCACCAGAGCACGACCTTGTCCCCGGGCGATGGAGAGTCCCCAGAGAGCTGCCAAAACTGGGGAGCCCTGGCCAGGAGCTGAGGCTCCTGACACGAGGAGAGGGTGGGACCGGCAGGGCAGGAGCTGAGCGGGAAGGAAACAGGTCTGCAACAGCTCCCTCTGGTTTTAAACACTGGGAACATCTTCATGAGATCCTGAACCAGGAGCGCAGGCTGCAACAGCAGAAATGAACACTGAATGCCTGGATGAATCCTGAATATCTGTATCCAATACCCAAATGGATATTGATATCTAAATGAACACTGAATGCCTGGATGAATCCTGAACATCTGTATCCAATACCCAAATGGATATTGATATCTAAATGAACACTGAATGCCTGTAGGAATCCTGAATATCTATATTAATATTGAATACCCACATAAATATTGCATCTCTATATAGAATATCTATGACTATTGAATACTTACATGAATACAGAATATCTTATCTAATATCTAGGCTAATATGGAATACTTACATGAATATTGAATATCTATATCTAATAGCTAAGTTAATACTGAACACCTACATGAATATGGAATACCTATATCTAATATCTAAGCTAATATTGAATACCTGCATGAATACTGAACACCTATATCTATATCTAAGTTAATATTGAATACCTACATGAATATAGAATATCTATATCTAATATCTAAGCTAGTATTGAATACCTACAGGAATATTGAATACCTATATCTATATCTAAACTAACACTCAATACCTACATGAATACTGAACACCTATATCTATATCTGAGCTAATACTGAATACCTACATGAATACTGAACACCTATATCTATATCTGAGCTCATACTGAATGCCTACATGAATACTGAGCATCTATATCTATATCTGAGCTAACACTGAATACCTACATGAATACTGAACACCTATATCTATATCTGAGCTCATACTGAATACCTACATGAATATTGAATATCTATATCTAAACTAACACTGAATACCTACATGAATACTGAACACCTATATCTATATCTGAGCTCATACTGAATACCTACATGAATACAGAATATGTCGATGCCCACCTTCCCCAGCCCCCGGGAGCCCTGTGAGGAACGTGCCCCACTCCGGCGATCCCGGGGCAGACGGAGGAGGCTGCACCGCTCCTGTTTCCAAGGTCTCGGGGGCTCAGGTCCCACCCTTCTCCCTGGGTCGGGCGCTGGCCGAGTTCCTGTGACCTCCTGCCCGGGAACGCAGCCGTGTGCTGCCAGCACTGCCTCACACTGCCGGCTCTCTGTGCGAGTGCTCCCCGTGGCCGGGGCACGGCTGCTCCAGGATGACACAATTCCATCCTTGCCCATCACCTCCTTGTCTCAGCAGCAGCCGAGAGCAGATTGAACGCTGCAGGTGAGAGATCTCAGTGAGGAGCGTTCCTGCCCCGAGGACAAGGAGCAGGGCGGGAAGGCAGCTCCGAGGGGGATCCAGGGAAGCTGTGCAGAGCTCTGGGAGCAGAGGTAGATCCAAAGGCACGGAAGGACTGGGCTGTCATTAAAGAAGAAAGGCTCCCAGAGTTACCTGTTACCTCCATGCCTTTGTCACAGTCTCCTGGGTATCCCGGGCTGGCCATGACCACACACACAGCAGTTCTGTTCTCCGACCAGGCTGGCATGCAGCTGCAGAGTTTGCCATCAATCATTGCTTGAATCACTTCATAAAAATCATTTTTAAGCAGAGGGAGAATTACCTGTAGAAAGTTTTCAGAGTGATGTAAGTTAATTTTTCTTTTGCTGGCTTGCTGAAATTCACCACAGGGGAATTCAATTGATGGAATAAAATCTGTCTGTGCCAAGCCAGTAGATTTGGAAACTCTGGGTGAGCATTCAGTTTGCAGCATCTTTTGGCACCAGTCATAAATTTAGAAACACAAGGTGTGAGCTTATGTAGAAGGAACATGAATTTAGCCCCCTCCCATTCTGCTTCTATCCAGAAACACAAAAGCTGAGGGACTGGGTTTCAACTTAAAACCTTTAACTAATAATTCACAGGAGCTGAAGAGCCAAAATTTTAAGTTACCTCAGACATTGTCTAAGATGTTCGCACCCAGATCTTTCCCTAGAAATAAACCACAACAGTAGGAGGTAAAAGAATGGAGCATCTTTAATTTTCCAGTGTGTTCCACTCACCTGGCACTGGGGATCCCCAAACTGGCATTTAAAGTTTAAAACCTTCACCCCTTCTTTGGTCAGCATCAAACCTGTTTGCAGCACACCTGGACACAAAGAGCACAGCCAAGCAAACAAACTTAAACATTTCTTTCTTTCTTTCCTTCAAGAACTCCTTTAAATGAAACAGAGCATGTTGGAGTGTGGGGTTCATTTCTGCCAATCAGAAGGTGTTAGGAGCAAGGGTCCTGCAAGCACTTAGATGCAAGTCATAATAATTCCTCAACATCCACAGAAGTGACAAGCAGGCACCTGAGAACAGAGCACCACACTGCAAACCCCACAAAGCAAAGGTTCTCTGGCATCGTGCACCCAGCTCCATTCTTACTCTACTCCCACTCCACTCTTACTCAGGCATTGTAAAAAGGCCCCCAAAAGCAGAAACTGAAGAGGTGGGTTGGAGCCCAACTCTTTAGAGGGCTGAGATCTCTTCAGTGCCAATGGCAGCCCTTGGCATTAAGTGATACCTGTGGGCACCACCTGCCTTTTCCAGAACAGCCTCTGGAGAAAGAGCTGAAGAAAATGGACATTGTTGTATGTAGGAGTGAGCAGTACAGCAGGACCAAAGTGAATGTTATGCTCGGCATGTAACTGCAAATAAATCTGTTTTCATTACAAATATTTAATACAATCATTGTGCTTCAAGAAGAAAAGACCAAAGGCCTCTCCCAAACAAAGAGCTGTGAACCAAATGAGTGAGGCTTAACACTGCACAAAAAACGAGCTGCTGCTGTTTTTTTAAACAAATACATCTGGAACTCAGAAGCAGCCTCTGACAATGGCACTGACCTGGGCAGGGCTTCCCTTGGCTTTCAGGTGCTCACTCACCTACATAGGCTGCTCCTTCTTGTCTCATGCTGCCCACGATGTGCTGGAGGATTGCAGCCCTGATTTGCTCTAGAAGAGCTTCTGGAACCTGAGAACCAAATCAAACCCACTGAGGCAGAGCTGGCATCTGCTGGCCTTGCTGGAAGGGCTGGGGTGAGGAGATGCCTGAGCTCTCTGCTGCTGTCCCACCCCAACCCTGCTCCTTCCTCAGGGTGCTGCTGCTGCTGCCTGAAGAATGGAAATTCCACTCCTCTGCCTCCCGAGGTGGTTTGGGTGAGAAATGGTAAGGAGCTCTGGGAGCAGCACCCTGGGCTGAACACAGTGTTTGTGTCCTTGGACAAACCCACACTGATAATGGCTTGGAGCAGCTTCTTTAGAGCAGTGCTTTAAGAACCAAGAAGCCCCAGGTTACATTCCGGGCACAAAGGTCCCAGGCACACACGGAATTCTGCAGGGGTTTTGGACGTGATGCCAATGGGAGCAGAGGAACACCAAGTTTAGGGATAATGGAAGAGGCAAAAGAGAGCTGCTCTGGAGAACTGTGCCCGATTAAACCCCAAAGAATGACTCAGGTTTGAGCCCTGGAATCCACTCCCAAAGGCACAGAGATGGAAGCACACGGGGCCCTAGAGGGGCTGTGCTGAGCAGAGGCTGGGGAGCAGCAGGGGCCCTACCTGAGGCACAGGGCAATAGGCTCCCATCCCTGCAGTGGTGGGGCCCTGCTCCCCATCCAGCAGCCTCTTGTGGGGCTGAGCTGGGGGCATGGAGGCCACGGTGACACCATCAGTGAAACAGGAGCACTGTGGGGAGAGACACTGTCACTGAATATTGAATTCACAATTGGCCACAGAGGCCACAGAGGCCACAGCAGCCACAATGGCCTGGCCCAAGGACAGCACTGCTGGGCACAGGCTGAGGCTCAGTACTGCAGGGACATGTAGGAATTGCAAAACACAGACTGCAGAGGACATTAAATCTCATCCAGTGCCACCCCTGCCATGGCAGGGACACCTTCCACTGTCCCAGGCTGCTCCAAGCACCAGTGTCCAACCTGGCCTGGGACACTTCAGGGATCCAGGGGCGGACACAGCTGCTCTAGGCCAGGGCCTGCCCTCCCTCTGAGTAAAGAATCCATTTATTTCTGCTACAAGCTCATTGACCTGAGGGATTCATTGTTTCTTTCTCATGTTTAAATAACCAAGAGAAATGGTGGCTCTCATTACAATTCCCTTCTGGTGAACCAGGTTTTGACCTGTCAGACACGTGGACACACGCCTGTCCTCTGGCATATGAATAGTCTGAAAGAGGCACTAAATATTAGCACAAAGTTATTGATGTAAACAAGAATTGCCAAGGCAAAGTCCACAAAAACATGTCTTGGGTTACTTTAGGGGAAAAAAAATCCCCCTGAAATAATTACCATGAAAGGAATGTCATTGTTAATGTAGAAGAAGAATCTACAGACAACGTGCATTGATTAGCATCACACAGGGCTTAGATTGCATGTTACATATATGCAATATATTTCTATTTCTCAAAGTGCAAATAAAACAAAAATACATTTGTAAATTGAAAAAATAAACTTGGGGGTGTCTGCAGAAGCACAGCAAGAATGGCAAAGAGTAAACCACAACATCACAGCATCACATACAGAAAGTTCTTCCCCTTGAAGCAGTTCTTCAATAACGACCATGTCTCCAAACATTCTGTCCTAGAAAAAAACAAACAAAATAAATCCCCAGTTAGCAGATATGAATCCACTGCCTAAATGCTCTCTTCCTATTCTTGTAACCAAAAACTCAACAAATGTGGGAAGTGGCAGCTTGCTTGAATGTCAGTGGGGAAAGCCAATGGAATTTCATTTGGATATAAGGAGGCAACACTGAAATACTCCTTATCAGGCCTGGGAGACAAGAGAAAATTAAAACTTGGAGGGGCAGGGCAGTGGGGCTCAAGGCTGGAATGGGAGTTCAGTCACAAAACCTCCAGGCTCTGCCTGGGGCACACAGGAGGAATCCGAGACCCAGGGAAATTCCTGAGTTGAATGAAAAAGCTACTCCCAAAACTCCTTGCCTCCTGTAGCTGGAATTACAAACTCCCAGAGTACAGAACACCAAGACTTGCCCTGCTAGGGATTAGTTAAGGATTTATCCACCTGCATAATCTCCTGGACAGCTCTGCAGGCCTCCTCCTTGCTGGCTGCAATGGTCACTTCTTTCCGGGCCGCCGGACCCTGCGCCCGCACCACTCGTGCAGGGAAGTCTGTGCTTTAGGGAAAGCAGAGTGGGGGTCAGGCACCCCTACTGCATCCAGGGAAATCAGCACTTTGCTCCTGAATGCCTCCCACAGCCTCCCTTTTTCCCCCAAGGGATTGAAGAATAACACATCAGGAAAAGGCCTTCCCTGCCAGCCCATCCTGTCCCGCAGGTGATGGACTCGGAGCCCTCTGGGAAGCAGAAATGCAGAAATTCTGCTCTTGGTTCTAACACCAGCTCAGTGGACATCCTTGGACAGGTCACTGAACTTTCAACACCTCCCAGTTTCTCCCCAGGCTATTATTTTATTCCTGCCATAGGCTTGGAAAGCTGAACTCCTTGGTGATTTGTACTTTAACAACACCACATTACAGCTCACAATCCCATTAAACACTCGGCAAGTTGTGCTCAGGGTTGTGAGCTTAAGGCTCAGTCAGGTCTGGCATGTAAAGGATCTGTTAAATCTTATCCCACTGTACCTCCTGAATTTCCCCACTTGCTCTGAAACACAAACTAAATCCAGACATTAAAAAAGAACAAAGCAGCACATTAATTAATGCATTTTAACTTTACCCTGTCACCCTCTGGCTCAGGAACAGCCAAATAAAATGTTTTTGAAGGGCTCATTCTGCACACAAATTTCCTGTTTCCCGAAAGAACACCTCACTCTCCTTCCCACACTGTGATTTCTATTAGGTTAAATCTCACCCCCAGTTTATACCCACACAGGCTCACACCAGGCTCCCTTTTTCCCCATCTCACCACCCACACCTGGGACAGTTTTCCTTTGGAGCCTCACGCTTGCTGACAGGCAGGGAAGGTGTTGGCCTTGTCTCCATGGGGCAGCAACATAAACTGCACATTGTTACAGAGCAAAACTAGTGAAAAGGTTGGTTTTATTCAGAAAAACCCCACAGGTTCCACGAGTTTATCCCACATGGAGCACTAGTCAGCAAAGACAAGCAGTCTGGGAACACAACCCAGGCACAGAAATGAGACTGTTCTCCTTTAGTTGTGAATATTTGACCAGAAACTTACAAATCATCATCACAGAGCATTTTTCTGCTATCTGTCTGGGTAGAAATGATAATTAACCCATACTAACAAAGATTTGTTGAAATATTTTTTCCCCATTACAATTCTTTGTCCTTTAAATGGCTTACTGAGCATCCTGAAGGAGCAGATGGAAAGCAAGAGCTGGGATCTGAGAACAGAAAAATCAACCTGCCACAGTTCACAGAACCATGGAATCACAAGAGGTTTGGGCTGGAAGGACCTCAAAGCCCACCCAGTGCCACCCCTGCCATGGCAGGGACACCTCCCACTGTCCCAGGCTGCTCCAAGCCCCAATGGCCAACCTGGCCTTGGGCACTGCCAGGGATCCAGGGGCAGCCACAGCTGCTCTGGGCACCCTGTGCCAGGGCCTGCCCTCCCTGCCAGGGAACAATTCCCACTTCCCAATCTCCCCCCCAGCCCTGCCCTCTGGCACTGGGAAGCCATTCCCTGCCTCCTGTCCCTCCATGCCTTGGCCCCAGTCCCTCTGCAGCTCTCCTGGAGCCCCTTCAGGCCCTGCAAGGAGCTCTGAGCTCTCCCTGGAGCTTCTCCTCTCCAGGTGAGCACCCCCAGCTCTCCCAGCCTGGCTCCAGAGCAGAGGGGCTCCAACAGCTCCACACCCACACCTTCATCACCTGTCTCTCATTCCAGAGCTCATTAATTCAGTAGCTGCTGGAGAAGAACAAGAGCTGAGCAGCTCCCCAGCCCTAAGTGAAGGCCCTGGGCACAGGTCACTGGCAGAGGAGCCCCCAGCAGCAGCAGCAGCACATTTACCTGCTGATGAACCTACAGGCTTCCTGCGGGCTGCTGAAGGCTTTCCAGCGGGCCGTGGGGATCCCGTGCCGATCCAGGAAGGCTTTGCTGGAGCTGCAGTTGGAGGCCAGCTGGGCTGCCCTGGCACAGGGCCCAAAGCACCGAACTCCTGCTGCCCTCAGGTCATCGACAATCCCTGAGCCACAGAGACAGCACAAGCACCAAGGAGGATCTTTGGGGATGTGGAACCACTGACAGAAGGGAATTCCCATCATCCCTTTGTTACACTTTCTCTCACTCAACTCATTCAGCCTTAAAATGAGGTTCTGAATCTCCACTGACCCTTCTCTGTCTGTAGTTTTAAGGCTCTTTAGCTCTGTGTGTTACTAAGCACTCTCACAGTTACCATCCCCCCCATTTTATAACAGAATTCAAGGTGTTGATTTTTTCTGTCAACCTAATTTTATTATTTGATATTATTATATTATGTTTATCACATTATAATATTATCACCTCATTTATACATATTTTTATGTCAACTTAGGTTTATTTAATTATTTGATTAACTTACCAGCTGCCAAAAGAGCTTCTGGGCCAACTAACACAAGCCCAATGTTATGATCTTTGCAGAACTGGATAACAATAGTGTGATTGCTCACTAATACAGCTGAAAAGGAAAAATAATTAAATGGTTGCTGTAAAGCCTAAATAAGAGATGGGAGATGAGAATGTCTTTTTTCCATCTCCCTGAAAGTGTGATTAAAATCAGGAAACAGCCCACAAAGGGCAAAGTGAAACATCAATGAAATAGTAACAAGAGTCCAAAAGGAACAGGGAACAACTCAAATTTGCACTACTATTTTTAATACACATCTGCTAACTGATTAAATCTATTTTATATGCCATGTGTAATCAAGATATTTTTTATAAAGCTGCTTATCATAACAATAACAACTTTGAAAAATAAAACTTTAAGTTTGGAAAGAAGCTCAATTTCAATAGCTGAGGAGACATTTACTCAAAGCATTGGATGATGCAGCTAAATTTAGCTGAGCAGCCTGGGCAGACACAGAGATGTTTCTATTCAGAATTAAGAACTTTGGGCCCTCTGTTCCTGGGTTAAGTTTCACTGGAATTGGTCACTGAATTCAAGCACAAAAGTGGAAGAGATGAGGTGTAGAAATACAGTCTCATTAAAGCCTCACTAGCTTAGGAAGCGAGGCTAAAAATAAATAGAGTGGGGTGTTTCAGGAGGCAGCTCTGAAATCCAGAAACAAAACACACAATAAAAAATAAATCAGTGCCTTCAATCCTTTGTGGCACCAGTACAGGAGGAGCAGCTGGTACCTCCCCACTGGGTTTGTCTCAGCTGCTGCAGCACCGATTGCTTGGCCCAGGATTTTTTTTACCTGCCCTTTTTACCTGAATTGGAGATTTTTCCACTGTCAGCTGTGCCTGCATTTCCCGGGGCCACAAACACATGTTTCACGTGTGGGGACTGGGCCAACTTCCAGGCCAGGGCATGTTCCCTGCCTCCGCTGCCGATCACCAGCACCCGCTCAGCCATGGGCCCCTGGGGAGCACAGGCAGCGCTTGGAGCAGCCCTGGCCTCACACACCCAAAAGAAGCAACGACAGAGCAATTCCATCTCACTGCTACAATTCCTCAGTAATGTGAACCCAGTCTGTGTCAGAAAGGTGCTCGTAGGCCACGGGTCACAGTGGCTGTGCCAGCAGTGCCACCGCATGGACACGTGGGTCACATCTGGGTTAAATACTGACAACAAATCCGCTGGGAATTGTCCCTAATTGTTCCTGCAGAGTCAAGATTTCATCTCTTAAGCACCCACAGACATGAAATAATCTTGGCTTGAGTAGGTCTTATCAGGTTCTTTGCACAACTACACAGGACAGGACTAAAAGTGTCATACAAATGCTCTAAAAAATGTATTTTTATATATTTTATATGTTATATATGTACTTATTTCTATACAAAGATACAATTATAGAAACAAATAATAAAAAATTAAATAAAATTATAATAAACAAATGACAGAACTAAGTAATATATATTATATATCATATATGTCATATATAATGAATAAATATATAAATAAATGCACAAAATAAAGATGTAATTGTTTAACTCCTTTTCACATTTGGTAAATATATTTCAGTCTGAATGCCGCAGTCAGTCTAGAAGCTTTTAAGTGTGCAAACATCCTCAGCAGTAAATGGCAAAGGCAGATTTCAGGACAGACTTTTTCACTGACAATTGCTAGGAGGACACTTCAGCAGAGCAGCACATTCAATAAAAAGACAACTGTTCATCTCACTGGCACACTGACATTTCAAGCAATATTTCCTGGCAGATTAGTTTTGCTTTATTACAGAAATGTTGTCATAGGTCACATCTGCAAACTTAATTTCTCCCTGTATGCTGAAGGTGGACAAATGTCAGAGAGGAAAATGCACCCCAGAACATGACCTTTAAGGGAGGTGCTAATGGAGAAAGCAGTCCTTAGCCAGGAGAGAGATCATAAATTAAAGGTACCACAGACACCAGCAAGTTCTGCTGTGCTCCTGAGCAATCACAGCCACTGGGTTTAATTCATTGCACAGTTTCCAAAGGCAGATGAGACCTAAATGGTGACACTGAGGGAGAATATAACAGGCAAGAGTTCACAGAACTGTGATACATCAAGAATCATGCTTGGAGCTCCCGAGACAGGATTCCACCACCTTAACCCACTGCAAAATCCAATTGAACTCTGTCTGTTTCATCGTTCTTGAATTGCCCAAGTACAGTGTCAGGAATGCTCACAGCCCAGCCCTGGGAACTGCAGAATATTGGGGGTTATTTGATTTTAAATTTTAGCTGTTGTGCTCTAGGTGTACAAACACAGAGCACCTGCTTAACGCTCTACCAGGGACAGACTGACTGCCTTACAAAAGACTTTTCTTAGGCTTTATGTTGGGTAACAATCCAGAGTGTCAGACTTTGTCTTTCCTTTCGTCACTGCCTGACAAATCATTGCTGGAAGTGGCTGTGAATGTGAAGGTAATGAATTACAAATGCTCTGTCTCTAACAAAGGCACCAACGTTCTCTGTGAAGCTCCAAAACTGTACAACAGTCATCAATAAAAACAAAAGTGGTTTTAAAAGCAATCCCACGCACCCCACACCCCCCACCAATAATTTCACAATTCCATGAGGTTTTCTCAAGTAGAATGACTTAAAGTTCTGAACTGGGAAGAAGAGTGAAAGTGGGCAGTGCCTCCAGCCCTTTGGGAAAAAATTCACTTTTCCATTCCACCTCCCAGTGAGGACACTAAGGATGTTTTTTGCAAAGCCAAGCAAAAGTGTGCTGGAAGAGAGGAAATTTGGTGATTCCATTGGTCCAGGAGAGAAGGCTGGAGAGAGGGACAGAGCATGCTGGAGGAAAAGAGAGCTGCAAGGAGAGTTGGTCCTGGAAGTAACACTGTGGAGAGGAATGTCTCCCTGGAATTATTTTCCCTTACCGTGTCAGACCCTGCTGTTTGCCCGCTCAACAGGCTAAGGAGTCCTCCAGAGGGATCTTCCTCCAGTTCCTGCTTCAGATCCAAGGGATTTCTGATCTCCTAAAGCCAAGGCTGAGAGTGAAAGAGAGAGCCAGAGCTGCAGCTGCCCTGTCCCCCTTGATCCTCCACCCTCACCACAGCATCCCCAGCAGCATCCCCTCAGTGCCTCCCACCCTTGAAGTCCTCCCCACACCCCCAACACCGTGGGTCCTCCTCCCTCTCCATCCTCCTTCCTTAACAACACAAAGAGCTCCTCCCAACAGCTGGTCTGACCATGGAAACAGGATTCAGCCCTAGGGAAATAAAACAACCCAGCTACAATGTGTCACAAAGCTGAGCTGTCACCCACATCCCACCCAGAGCAACTTTCTATCCCGTGCCAGGGAAGGAGCTCAGGGACAGAGACAAAGCACAACTGGTGCACTGTCCAGCTTGACAGAAACACTCCAGCTGAACCTGCCCAGACCTGTTCTTTCTCACAGAACACATTTGAAATGGATAAATAAAGGTTATTTTACTGTCCAGCACACGCTGGGAATGTGCCCCCCCCGCCCCTTCCTTACCTTCATTTTCTCCTTTCCAAATTCAATACCAGCAGTGCCAGAGGTACAATGCACATGAGAACTGTTACTTTACTCTCCAGGGTTTCCTACTCCATCATCTTGGGCAGCCAAATCCATCCAGGATAGACTCGGAATTCCTCTGGTTATCATCTGGCAAGCTGCAATGTTCCCAGCCTTTCCTTCTCCCTGGTGAGCAGGGACAGCACCCAGGGAGCAGCTGGAGCTGGGCCAGGGCAGGCTCAGGCTGGAGAGCAGGGAAAGGTTCTTCCCCCAGAGGGTGCTGGGCACTGCCCAGGCTCCCCAGGGAATGGGCACGGCCCCGAGGCTGCCACAGCTCCAGGAGCCTTTGGGCACTGCTGCCAGGGATGCCCAGGCTGGGATTGTTGGGGGGTCTGGGCAGGGCCAGGGCTGGCACTGGGTGATCCCTGGGGGTCCCTTCCAGCTCAGCATTTTCCATGATTCCATGAATTTTTATGCTGCCAGCACCTGCCTTGCTCCCGACATGGACCAGGCACAGACAAGCACAATTGTAAGAAGCAGCATCTTTTATTCCCATGTTGTGATCACCAACCCCTAGCGGGAGGGAAGCACCCACACTAGTACCAGGTTGGCCATTGGGGCTGGGAGCAGCCTGGGACAGGG
>VZTN01002618.1:0-98230 GCA_013400515.1 Erpornis zantholeuca | reverse complement strand
GCTTTTGCAGGATTAATCCAGTGACACATGATAGCTGAAAGGGAAGAACTAGAACTTGAAACAACTGCAGCCCTACCTGGTACCTTTCCAAAGCAATCCGACTTCAATTAGTCAAATAGGACACTTCACATGTGTCTATTAACAGAGCCCTAGTCTCAGATGGAACTTGCATACTTCATGGCAATAGAAAAAGCTGTTCATGATAAAAGAATGAAAACACACTCATTTTTTCCCCCAAGTTTTCAGTGTTAAAGCTTGTTTGCTTTAGTTGGTGGAATGATCTGGCAAACCCTTACAAGCTGCACAGTTTGTTTGTAGTTTATAGAACTCTGTGCAGGTGGGAAGGCTGCTGGTGTCTGTTTGCTGTGAAGACAGCAGTAAGGAAACTTGAAACAACATAAAAAAATTGAAATGTGTTGATAACACTCTGGATGACAATATTTGACTGTCCACACTTTTAATAACTAGTTGTGAGCTAGAAGAATAAGATTTATTTGAATATTAAATCAGATGGGAGATTTCTGAAAGATGAATGTACATTACAGACCAGATAAGCTTACCAAGCCTTTTGAGACATACTGATGAACACTGAAGCTGGGAGAGGTGATGACAATCACTAAATTAAATATCAAATCTAAATGCTATTTATCTTCTTAATTAGTCACAGTTAATCCATTTTTTAATTTATAAGCCATGTTTGATTTAAATAATGAAAAAGGTTCTGAAAAAATTTATAGCATAGAGTTTAAGACAGTTTCAAGAGTCTGTTTCTCACCATGATGTAAATGAATATAAACAGAATATATTTCTTAGACTTTTCAAACCATAGGTTAATTTCAGTGCTCCTTCCATTCTTACCTCCTCATCAAGATAAATAGATCACAGATGCAAACACTGTTTTCTTATATGTTAAGTTTGGGAAAAAATCTGTAAATAAAGCTTAAAACACATCTTATCCATTCAGTACATTAATAGTTCTCAGAATTATAGAATCATTAAACTTGTGATAGACCTAAGAGAACATTAAGTCCACCACTAAGCCAAGTGCCACAGCTACATTCTTCTAAATGCCTCCAGGGATGGCAACACAATCATTTCCTTGGACAGCATGACCAACATTTAGATAAATTTTCCCTAAGATCCTATCAAGACCTCCCCTGGGGCAACTTGAGGCCATTTCCTTTCATTCAATCACTTATTACCTGGGAGAAAAGGCTGTCACCCTCCTCACTAAAATCTCCTTTTTTAAGGCAGTCGAAATAAGGCAGCAATAAGGATCCCCTTTGAGTCTCCTTTTCTTTGAGCTAAAGGCCCCCAGCTCCCTCAGCCACTCCTCTTAGGACTTGTTCAGGCTTCTCCAGACCCTTCAGCAGCTCCATGCCCTTCCCTGGACACACTCCAGCTCCTCAATGTCTGCCTTGTAGTGAGGGGCCCAGAACTGGACACAGCATTCGAAGTGTGGCCTCACCAGTGCCCAGCACAGGGAGGCAATCCCTGCTCTGGTCCCGATGCCCACATTATTCCTCATACAGGCCAGGTGCCATTGGCTTCTTGGCCACCTGGGCACACACTCTCTCATGTACAGCTGATTGCTGACCAGCACCCCCGGGTCCCTTTCCTCTGGGCTGCTTTCCAGCCGGTCTCACCAAGCCTGTAGTGCTGCATGGAGTTGTTGTGACCCAAGGGCAGGACTCAGCACTTTGCCTTGAGGCCCACACAGTTGCCCCCAGCCATTGATCCAGCCTGTCCAGATCCCTCTGCAGAGCCCTCCTGCTCTCCAGCAGATAACACTGCTGCCCAGCTTGGTGTCACCTGCAAACTGACTGAGGATGTGCTTGATATTAAACAGGAGCAGCTTCATCACAGCCTTGAAGAAAGAGTTGGAAGAAAGAAAAAGCCTTTGATTTTTGTCATTGTTTTGGAGACACTTTAGAGGAAATATTTGGGGGAAACAGAACAGAAAAAAAATAGTCCTAAAGGACATACTATGGTGCAACCACCGAGACATGACCAGAATAATTACAGAACTCCATCCAATAACATTACACAGCCCTGTGAGGAACAGTGTTGAACGCTATGATCCTTATGGGCCTCTTCCAACTTGAGTCTGTAATTCTGTGATATGAATTATTTAAGAAGAGCAATATGTACTGAGTCACACTTGCCTCTGATATGCATCATATCCTGTTTCTGGCAGTGCAGTCTAATGCACAAGTATTCAAAATTTCAGCACTGAGGACTGCACGAAAGACAGGGCAAGAGAGATTCAGGCTCAAGTGTTTATAATTTTTTAAAAAGGAGAAATGGAAACATTAGGCTAAAATCCTACTCCCATATGTATAATACAGTAAGATTTCAGCTTCATTGTCTTTGTAGGTTCCAGCCACCATTTCTCAATCCTTTTGCTTTTTTTCAGTACTGTGTGAGTGAAAGTTCAGCCTAACATCTTCATTACTTCAGAAACAACAGATTCCTAAAATACCTCAATGAGCTCAGAATGTACTCCTTTTAGAGATGCAGCTTCATGAGTTCTATGTTTACAGTGACTTAGCAATACTGGAAAGCAAACCAAAACATCAACTTTACTCAACCTCTCAAAAGCTATAATTATTTTTCTTCACATAGCAAACACAAGGAGGTGGTGGAAATTGCATCATGCTTTTTTCTTGCCATTCTGGGACATATCTAAGATCTTAATAGTCCTCCTCCACCCACCTCTTCTGACTCATGTGCTTCCTACTGTCATTTCTTTGTAATAACTTTATTCCTTCTTCATTCATCTTAGGACAAATTCCAGGAAATTGGTGACCACAGAAGCCACCTGGCTCCACGGTTTTGTCAGATGAACATCTACTCCTTGATAGCTCCCAGGGCTGCAGATGCAGTTATAGCCTTAAAGATTCCAACCTGCAGGCCATTAGCATAAGCCAGTAATAAAACATATCATTCAGAAACCACAGTCCAAGTCATACAGTAAAACTGAAATTCAGGCTTCCTTTAACAGCAGCTTCCCTGAAGCTTGATGACTGAAAACAAAAGAGGCAACATGCATTCATAAATTGGAGTAAATTATGGATTACTAATGTGCCTGGGAGCAAAATTAACAGTATATGGCCATAACAAGTTAAAATTCTCTCTAAAAAATTCACTTTTACATGTAACTGATTAGGATTTTTTTTCTTCCTATATAGTCTCCTCCTAATACAGGACAATGAGCTGGTAAAAATATGGTTCATTTATTGGAAGCAGGCATCTCTCTTTGCACAGGCCTTTGAGCTCTTTAGCAATATTTGACCCATAATATCCTTGTTCTCCTAGAATAAAATGCTTGTGTATAATAATTCTTTCTGATAAACATTTTTTTTTTATCTTGTAACTATTTACTTCATCAATGTAAAACCTGAAATTCTTCAAAAGACATACTTTAAGGAAGGATTCTATCCCTCACTACAGATCATCATATTAAAATAGAGAAGTAGAACATGAGTGGTAAAGGTCAGCAGAGCGGAAATGCTTTTAGCAAAAAAGCACAAAAAACAGTCAAAAGCCTGGCTGCTTCTGCAAAACAGGAGGAATGATAGAGAAAACAACTTGTTCAGACAAAGCAGTTCCAAGTTCCCTGAAAGATGTTTTTTACAATCATTATCAGTGTAGACAAGGCTGTTGGGATATCTGTAAGCTCTTGTGTTTTACATTTTGGCTGATTGACTCTCTGATAGTAAAGAAACATTAAACCACCTGAAAACCTCTCCAAAAGCTTTTCCTGACGCATGTGTGGGACTTTATCAGGCAGGTAGCAGTAACCAACAATAATGGTGAACAGAAGCTGCTGCTCAGGCAAATGGATTCTTTTCTGGAAGAAGTGTGTTTATAAATATCTGCACTTACAAACAATTCGTGCTACAAATGAGTGTGAATAAATGCACATTTATTGAGAAGAGAAATCAATAAGATTTAAGGTTCATCTGGATTTGATCAACTTTAAATTGTTTTGAAAACTGCACTAGTTTGTCCTATTAAGTAATTTTTTTGTTGTCCTATTAAGTATTTTTGTTGTGTATGAAGATTTGCTTTATGTTAGGGTAGCAGGCAACCTCTGCTCCAAGCAGACTCTATTTAAATGCAAGTTTTATCACAAGATTATTTTTAAACAACTGTACACAAACAGTACTAGACAAATGCTCTGTACTGCTATGCATAGGGAAAAAGCAGCCATAAATTAAAGCAGCCTTTTCTCAACTCTGCAAGAGGAGGCTGATGTCCTGGTATCACTGAATCGTGAGAGCTGTGCTACTGAACAGGCTATACCTGTCTTCAGTTCTGTGTAAAGAGTACAGAACTGTGCCTTTGAAACACACTGTTAATTGTAGCCAGTTTAACAATTCATTAAGCTTACAATCTACCACGTTTCTGTCAGAATAATTAAAGACAACGCAGAAGTATTTTCAGTGATAACATGGGGAATCTTTAAAGGATTTTTGAAAAAATTATCACAGATTCGTGGGCTGTAAACCACAGGGGTTTGAAATAATTCCATCTTTAGCATGTCACACTGTGCCTGGACATGATTTCATTACACAACTTAGGCTGATGGGTTAAGAATTTGCATGCAACATTAAAGTTTATTTCTGGCTTAAGTATTTTTAACTGTAAAACAGTGCCAAAGAAGGATATTAACAAACATGCATTTAAGGAAACAAAGGGGGGGAGAGAAAATATGTTTATTGTTTTTCTTCTGAGAACTTCTATTAAGAAATGACTGAACATGCCTGTTTATCCACTGAATTAGATATACAAACATCCACTGATTTGATATACAAACTGTCTTCTGTATTTCAGAGAGACACTATTGACTCATCCCAAAACAAGAGCTAAAATGGGCATGAAGTTAGACCTTTCCTATGAGTGCCAAACACACAGATCTGGGTGGGGTGAAAAAAAAAATCCACCCCAAACCATAAAAACACCACGCTACTGTTGTGGTGCTTTCCAGACCTGAAAAGATGAGAGTAGAAGTGAAGATCCAAACCACATGGTGCAACAAATGCTGTTTCTGAAAGAGCACCAGAAAATAACATATGGAAGAATCATGACTTCCCTCACTGCAGGAATAAAGGAATATCTTGCTGCTGGTCTTTAGCAGATGTGTTTCATGAGGTTAACAACTCTCTGGCCATTTGCCTTGAAGAAGGTTGCCTCATACAGTCCTGTCTACTTGATCATGCAAAGACTAAAGGTTTGAGTAATCTACACAAATAAGAAATCATAAATATATCTTTATATAGGCCCTCAAACCATGTGCCATTTTCAGTGGGTTACTATATGTGCATAACTTACTTAATACTCAGTTTGTGATGAAGCATACAAAGTTGAAAACTTTTCATTTTTAATTTAAGAAACGCAAAGCCCAGGAGGAATTTTAGATCTTCAGTTATCTTCCTCCACAATTTCAGCAATGTGGAACAAGTCTATTTTTCTTTCTCATTAGGTATCTAAGTGTCATAGCAATACTAATTTCTCCTCCAAATAACCATCTGCAAAATCCTGTTAGTTATTTGTTCAGAAAAGATGACACTAAAAAGCATACCCGTCTTCATTACTGCTTCTGCAGCAGTAAATTGTCACTCTAATATGAATAAAAAACTTCAAGTGGGAGATTTTCATACATTCTGTGTTGGCTTAACTCCATTTTCCATTGATGTTTCAGGAAACGAAACTCTACTAAATTAAAATCTTCAATGAGATTGAGGAATACAAAATTATGATGTCCAAGAATAAGAGGATTAAAACAGTCTTCTGTAAATTGCAAATCAGTTTCTTGTACACTACAATTCAGTGACTCATTTTAATACTGGCCACAGCCAGTGACAGGCTTAAGAACATTCATATTATTAAACATTGCTTATGTGATTTCAGTGGAAAAAGTTACTGACAGAGAGAAGGGTAAAAACCTTTACTAAATTGCTCCCAGAACCAAGTTTTATCTTAATACTGCTGAAAAGACAAAAATGTCATGGTTTACTACAGGTATTCTGACCTGTTTGTCTGCAGAACTCTGCAGATATTGTCATAAGAGGAACAAACTGACCAAGTTTCCTTTCCTAGTCACCCATGAGAAACACTCAAAACAAGGGATGTCCTCCAGGAGTGACATTTACCCTGGTAGCACCTTCTCTCATTAATATTTTCATGTGAAGGTATTGTTTTGTTGCGATGTCCCAAGTGAATAAATTTCAATATCATGTCAAATAACTACACCAGCCACAGCTGCTCCTACAAGGTAAAAAGTGTGAGTTCCTTCTTGCTGCAGAGGCTTTTGCTTTGCATTAAACCCCCTCACAGAATGCCAGTTTCTTATAGGAAAGGACAGACTGAATGGCACCAGCTTAGTCTTTTGCTCAACTGAGCTTGAAGGTGGATCTGCAAAATATACTACCAGCACCAAATCCATTTAACCCAAGACTCATTCAACTTGAAATAAGTCAAGTCACTGCACAGAGTCTAGTTCCAAAAAGATTTAGAAAAATAATCAAGCCTTTATGAGTTTTTCATGTTAGCAGCGAGTTGCAATGTGTGTGTTAGCAGGCTTTTGGAAGTGTTTCTTGGAGATAAAATTTGAATAATCTATGTGGTTTAATTTAAATAATTTATGCATAAAGCACTGCAGAGTTATAATTGTAATTATAGTGTTCAACTCAGTAGCAATGAGGTATATTTGAAGTTGGATTCTGATTGTACTGTACATCTTATGCTCCGAATTTAATTTTGTTTTGAACAAATCCTTTGGAGCATAAGGAGATGGCTCAGAGATTCACAAAAGTTCCTGAGTGAAGTTTTAGAGAGTTTCTTTGCTACACATTTTTTATTATTATTTAAAGTCTGAAATCCAGTCTTCCATGCTTCTGTGTCATGGTGATAAAGTAAAGGTGGCTGAAAAGTGCCCCTGGTCAGAAAGGAAGGACTTTTCTACTTTTCTCATGAAGGAGCAGCTGTTCCTATCAATAATTTCCTGAAGCAATAGGCCTGGAGTGTAAACAATATTTTATACGGATGGCAGCAGAACAGATTACATTATTTCTGAAATTTTTGCACTTCACTGTGGAGAATGGATTAACCCTGTGTGACATAAATTCAAATATTAGTTCTTTGAAACTAATGAAAGGGTTAAAGTATTGTAAAGAGAAAAAAAAATCTACAACAGAATAGTGTCATCTTAGTAACTTTGTTCAGAGAGAGAATGTGCTGTGG
The DNA here is from genome assembly GCA_013400515.1 of Erpornis zantholeuca. NCBI lineage: Eukaryota > Metazoa > Chordata > Aves > Passeriformes > Timaliidae > Erpornis > Erpornis zantholeuca. Next base: position 90,982 of record VZTN01002618.1, on the reverse strand, counting down.
CATGAGGAGCACTTCAGAAATAGCAGACTGAAGCCTGAACAGACAAAATGTTTGTTGCCACCACTCATATTAATGCTGTATTTTTTTCTGAACTTGTAACACATGCTCAGAGGCAGATAAGAGTAAAATCCTGTATACAGCCATTCAGGACATTGGACAAATGCGAAGGGAACAGGCAACTGATACTTGTGTGCTTTTTGTAATTAAAGATGTATTGCCAGTATTGGAGGTCGAAGGACCATTGTTACAGTCTAGTAGGGCATACCTGCTGTTGTTTGCAGTAAGAACTAAATGGGTAAGTAATGCCCAATTTCAAACACTAACAATGAACTCAAAGGTCAGTAGATTTTAAATCCCTGGAGCAATTCTCCCAGGGGCCCAGCAGCAGGCAAGAGAGAACACTTGTGGATTCCACTGCTCATGAGCGAGTCCTGCAAGAAGCACACATCTTCAGATAGGCTCCAGGCAGAAACAGTGGGCTCCAAAGGTTGAATAAACCACAGCCAGATTTTCATCGGTGAATGCTGAATGGGCCCATCAGTATCAGGAAAAGGTGGAAGTTTACACCTTCCTTTCACTTCACAGAGAATCTGCTGCTCCACACCATCCTGCTGCTTGAAAAGCAGCTCTGGGTGGTAATGACATAATCACTGGCTTAACCTCTTTGCCAGTTCTGTATTTAGCTCTTTCTACTTTGTCCAATATTATGTGTAATAATGGATGATCACACTCATCCTTTACCCACCCACAGCTATTAGTGCAAGATCACTATACCTTTCCAAAATATGGATTAATGAGTAGTCTCTAAGATCTTGTATCTTCGCAAGATTTCATGTGAAAGAGGCAAGCTAAATTACCAAAGGAAAAAGCTTACGAGAAAAAGAAGGAGCTACATTTATTTCAGTGGCCTCCTAAAAAGCTATTTGAAAGTGTTAGAACTAGTTAAACCAGATAGCTCCAGAAGCTTAATATTTCAGCTGAAGCATTAGAGATTCACAGATCTTTCAGGACAAGAAAACAAGGTAAGTGCAAATTTCTTCTACATTGCTATCATAATATGCTTCCAGCATGCATTAATAAAGCTGTCATTCCAGGTAACCCCTAAGTTTCTAATCAGAAACTAAAAACCCCCTTGATTTTATCTTTTCAACACCTACACATTACTGTAATTTTGTTTTACAACTGGAAGACAATCTATTTTCTGCATTCAATGAGCTCTTATAACATTAAGTCTGGATCTGAGCTGGTAGGACCTTTCTTATGTTTTATTTTGAGCAACAGAATTTTCCTGGAATGATGTAGGAAATGCATGTTAGGCATTTGGAACAGACCAACACCCACCCCCCACCAAAAACCTCCATCAACAATCAAAAGCCTGAAACAATGGTAAGATCAAAGGCCTTAAGGTTCACATCAACATGCCCTTTGATATACCTCCAGGGATGGTGACTCCACTGCTTCCCTGGGCAGCCTGTTCTCCCCATGGACAGCTTGAGGCCATTTCTTGCCATCCAGTCACTTGTTGCCAAGGAGAAGAGACCACCACCTACCTTGCTACCTCTTTTGGGTTGGTTTAGAGAGTACTACGGTCTTCCCTGAGCCTCCTTTTTTCCAGGATAAACTCCCTCAGCCACTTCTCCTAAGAGAAGGAGTGCTCCAGCCCCTTCACCAGCTTCATTGCCCTTGTTTGGACACACTCCAGTACCTTGATGCCTTGTAGTGAGGGGCCCAAAAACACACAGTAATTTGAAGTGTGTCTTCGTGATCACTGCTCTAGTCCTGCTGGCCACATTCTCTGTGGTACAAGCCAGGATGCTGTTGGCCTTCTTGGCTAACTGGGCACACTGCTGGCTCCTAGTCAGCCAGCTGTCGACCCACAGCTCCAGGATGTCACATTTAAGAAGAAAGTAGCTGCTAAATGCAGCCTGTTACTGCAAAATTAAAGTATTGTGAAGATGCAGATATTGAAACTGATAGACTCCTATTCTTGGAGTTTAATAAATTGAAGTTGATAGATACTGTGCTCTTGATCTGAGATAAGCAGCTTTATCAAAGCAGCCAGTTTGATAAACAAGCAATCTGTGAGGTGTTAGAAAAGGGATTAAGCAAGTGAAACCTTCAGAAGCCATGCTTTCCTTCTTTAGTGGTCAAAATTACAACTGCCATAAGCTTTACAGCTTCAAGCTTCTCTCAAATCACTATGAACACACACCCACCAGGTATTAACCAGTCATTTCAAAAAATACAGCTTGATTTAGAGATTAATTTTCATTAGGACTGCACCTACATGTTCAGTTTTGCTAAAGAAACCCAGCATCAGTCTGCAAACACTAGCAAGTTGTGCCACACTGAGAAATAAACCAGTGTGGTTTATTGCCAGAGGGGAAAAAATACAAAAAAATCCTGCTACTTCAAAACCTACGGTCTGTAGTTTGGAGTTCCAATTGATTTGCATTGTGTTTTTCAGGCAATAGTTCAAGATCAAGAGATAGTAATATCAGATTAGTGGGGAAAAAAATTGATTTTTCAAGATGCCACTGTTCAAATGCAAAATTTTACTTCTCTACTTCCCACCATAGAAACAGTTAAGGTTTAGAATCTGAAGTTGAGGCAGAAGAAAAGTTAAAAACTGAGAGCAATTTTATAAGATTTTTTACCACTTTAACTCAGTCATTTTTAAAGCTTATTTAAATTTTAAATCTGCCTTAAAACCAGTGTATGGCAATTCCAAATCATTATCCCTGATTACAAAAGCAAAATATTCTCTCTCAAGACGTACACATCATAGATTGTTTAGGAGAAAAAGTACACTCCGTAAAAAATAAACCCTCAGTAACATGAGGTAAAGCCTGAGACAACCTAGCTACCTTCCCCGTAGAAAATCCAGGAGCAAACTGTGCCACAAGGCAAAGCATGCAAAATAAACCTCTAGAACAAGACGTGTGATGATAAACAAACCTATTCCAAACTCCATTCTGTTTTTTTTTTACCATTCTGAAAACCATATTGCTGTTTCAGCCAGTGATGATGCAAGGATTCAGCTGTGAGTGTCCCCCACCAGTCCTAGAAGCCATGGCCATTCAGCAATTTCACCAGGCTTCTGTGAAAGTGCCTGAAACAACACTCATGCTGTAAGAAAAAACCAAAAGAAACCAACCACCAGCAAACATACCAAACTCCCCCAGATTTCACTGGCAGCAGTAGCCCATGAGTCAGTCAAAACTGGGCACAACTACACTGATAAACTGAATTGTAAAGTTAGAAACAAAAAAAAAAAGGAGAGGGATCATGTATGTACATTCATGCTGCCACATCAACTGCACATGAGAGACTGTCTGAAGCTCAACTCACTCCTCTGAATATTTCTACCCACCTGACCTGCTGTATTACATATGCCCAAGCAGGGGCAGATGGGATATGATTAAAAATTGTATTAAAGATCCTGACAACTTTGAATAGGCTATAAATTGGAGGGTTCAGGTTACCTGTGGCATGACTCTCAGAACAAAGACCTTGTTTTTAGTAGTACATACACTCTGTTCATCCCACAGCAGGCAGCTGTCTCTTATAACTGATGTCTAAGGTGGCACAAATTGATGCCAATTTTCCAATCATTTTCCAAGCTTTCTTGTTTAATGAGGTGAGCTGCACAATGGCAGTTTATTTACCTGCTAACAAACCTTTTCTTTGAAGGGGCACTGCTCTTAATTATAGTGGCACCTGTGTGCTGCTTTGCTTTTAGGCCTGTCAAGGCTTCCATTATAAACCTATTTCTGGATGTTTATTCTGCAATACCCTTCCAAGGCCACTGTGGGTTGAAGCACAGCTTGCAAGCTCTCGGCAAGTATTTTCTCTAAGTAATCATGGTTGTCTTGTTCCATTCCAAATAACTCAGGAATGACTCTACCACTTTTTTGTGGGAAGGTTATACCTATTTTTCCTAAGGAAATAAACATTTTACAGGTAGGAAGACCTTAAACAGAAAGGTTAATCACATTAGAAAGTATAATAATCTTAAAAGAAATACTAGCCTGTACCCCAATACCAGAGAGCTTGATAATTTGCCATCTTAAATTCATCACATCAGTTGGAAGGGATTGCTGTTCTGCCTTGGTTCACCATCATTGCTATATGATATTGACTTTTTATTTTCTTCTTCACCTGTCTTGCCTATTATCACAGGCCTTTGGCATTCCCTTTATTCTAAAGTCAAGAGACACTACTCCTGCAGAAGAAAGGCTACACTAAAGCATGTAGGTTAAGTGCTTTATGTTTCAGATCATATGGAACATTGCAGACAAGGGAATGGAAAGCAGCCTCTACATATTCTTTCACCTGGAGCTGAAGAAAAAAAGCACCCAAAGAGACAAAAACTATTCACTTCTGTTTAATCATGGTAACATGCACATAAAGAGGAGACCAGAGTGTCACAAGGACAGTGATGGGACTGATCCAATGGTCCAAGAAAGAGAAACCCAGCAGAGAAACAATGAGCACCATCAGTAACAAGCAGACACCAGGAAGAGACTGATGTATACAGTGCTACCTGTGGCCAAGAAACAAGTGACATGTGGAAGGTACTCACTTTTTTTTGTGGGAACATAAACTAAGTTTCAAGCCTCACAGCTGCAAGGGTCACAGCTGCACTTGTCCACCATGCACTAGAATCTTGCAGGACAAGAAGCAGGGAGACCACAAGCCCAACTTGTTGCAGTAGGTTAGGCCATTTACACATCTACACATCAGGTTCATGAGCCCTTATAAATTTTCAACATAATGAGCTGAGGTTGTTTATCTACCTACCTGAGATACCAGCCTATGAGCCTCTGATATACACTGAAGCTCCTAAGGTAATGCAAAACCAGTAAGTCTATGGAAGAAATTAGTTGTTTGCAATGGAGGTCAAAGTTTCTGCTTTGGCATTAGGATAGTACCTGCCATGACAAGAGATGCTTGCACAGAGAGTTCCTGCAGCCAGAGAAATTGCTGTGCATGTGTACACAGCCAAATCTGGAAGGGAAGAAAGTGTGTTAGTATTGATAGTTACAGCTGGGGCAGCCTGCTCTCCTTCCAGTGTTACATGTTTCTGAAATGCTGGAGTGTTTTTGTATTTTCTAATCTACTTCTAGTCATGCACTTTCAAATCCCTAATGATTCTCCATTTTGATCACAGATAAAGGCAGCAGAAAGGACCAGGTTGTGAAAGACACTGTGTATTCCTTAACACAGCTACACAAAACCTTTTGTGTTAGCTGTGACCCTGTTTGAAAGAGTTATCCCCTAGCTAGGAACAGAAATATTCTATCTTCAAAGTTACCATCCTCTCCTGTATTCCTTTTGCTGTGATCATCTCAATGACAGAATCTTGCTTTTGATCCCAAATGGGCAATTCAATAAATCATTCTCATTCAAGTGAGTGGAACTACAACAGCCGATTTAGAATAACAATGACAAATAGAATTTCTGGTCTTTGACTGCCAAAGCTGTTCAAATCTAACTCTTCTTCCCATGTAAGAAGATGCTATTGTCTTCTGATATGTAAACAAAGTTAAACTTCAGCTCTGTCTAGACCCCAAAAACTTCATGACTTGAAGAGTGACTTAATAATTAATATAATTATAAATTAAGCAGAAATCAAATTACTTCTTGGACAGGTATTAGCCCCCCCAGGCGTTAGGAATCTGTTTTTCTTGCTAGAATACTAAATATCTAAGTAGGAAAGAAATAAAATCCTTTTTATTTTAATGAAAATCCCTCAAAATCCAAAACCCCTACAGAAATAATCATCTATATGCATTACTTTTAGCTGCCCATCACAAATCATTACCACGAGTCTGAATGCCCTTCATGATGCCTGTTTATGTGGGATGTTTTGCTTGGGGGTTTTGGCACTTGTTGTGTGTGTGGGTCTCTTTTAGTTTGAGTTGTTTGGGTAGGTTTTTTGGCTTTTTTTGTTGGTTTTTTTGCCTTTTTTAAAAAATTTTTAAAATTTTCTCCATGTGCATGCAGTAACTTACACGCTGCAATCATTAATTAAGCATGGATTTGTACACAAGTGAATCAATTTCTTGCAACCACAAAGATTTACCCATGTAAAGAAGACGGGAAGTTCTTACAGCTCCGATTAAAAAACGTGCACAAACATGTAGATGCATGTAAGGGAGAGAAAATGTCTTTCAGACATAAGATACAACTGCTTTTTCACTTTCAGTAGAGCACTAAAAATTAACAAAAGTATTTTGGCCATATTCAAAATGCCACAGAAATTATTTAATGCACAGAAGAGTTTTTTTGGGCAATAGAGAATATCCTCTCATCAAAAGCGACACTGAAATTAACAGAGAATAAACAGCTTTTTGATCTCCTCATTTTAGATTTGCAACCAAGAAGAAGGAAAGCTGTATCTTCCTTTGATCTGAATTTAGCTTTGCAATCCCCTGTTATTTCATCTCATCGGTGAGATGGGAAATGATAAATACCAAAACTGAAATCTAGATAGGAAAAGTGGCCAAAAAAAAAAAAAACCCAAATATCCTAAAGGGCTGATAAACTGCAATAAATTTGCTTTGCTCTTAACTTTGAGGTTCTGCTGCAATGCAGAATTTCCAAGTGTGACAGGATAATGAAAAAGTTATATGACACCCACTAACATACTTTTTACTACTTCAGGTAAAAAATACTCCTTTCTTTTTCCCCTAGGACTTCCTGAGATACAAGGGGCTTGCCTTTAATTTGATGCCACTATCATCAAGCTTTCAACGATCTTGATGGGCTCAGTGGCTCTCTCTTTGCCCCATATCTCTTCAGAAATTACTGTAGCACCATAAACTATAAATCACCTGTACAGGTGACTTCCAAAAGCAACAAATGGTCTTATTTCTTTTTGTTACTGATTATGAGGTAAAGACAAAAAATCAGAGATTCTGAGTTGGATATCCTGGTTAATTTTTTTTTTTTTTTTGGATTTGGTTATTTTGGCTGTTAAATGTATTTTCTACTGATTTTATTTTCCCTAATTTTCCCATGTAGCTCCCATATGTTTTTTTCTTAACTTCTGTGCCAAATTTAATTGCATTAAAACAGCAAGTGAGTTGCGACAAATAAGTCAGATTTCTGGGCACAATTAGGGGTACATATGCAAACATGAGATACAAAACCAGTCAGATCCTCATCCTCTCCTGCCTCCTCTTTGCATTTGAGGGCTAACAGAAGAACTAATCACCACTGAGGAAAAGTACCCACTATTGTCTTCACTCAAGATATCTCTAGATGAGGCTAGGGATGCTTCCTACTGGGATAATGAGATTGCTCTCAGCTGTCCAAGGGCAGGATTATACATATTAGGCTCTCAGTTACTGAAATTCAGGGCTTGCTGTAGTCAGGTGAGGGAGAAAAAAGGGTTTTGAACTGCAGTGGCTGAGATTTCTTCCAGCCCTCTCTGGAAGAAAGAAGAATGAATAAAACATCGAATAAACTAGGTCAAAGCATCTGGGTGCTGGAGACTATGGAATGCATTTTGCACATCCACAGGTCAACCACTCATTGGCATCACAGCCCTCCAACATGGCACTGACAGACAAACTCAAAAGTTGCAGTACTCTCTGGGGAGAGTAGGAGTAAACTCTTCCAGGTCCCCAGCAGGACAGAAGGCACCTTTACTTTCTTCATATGTCACATCTTACTAAGTCTCTATTTGACCACATAGGTATCAGAAGACTCTGTGATTGTTACAAATTTTAGCCTGTCTACTTACAATCTATACTTGCATGTTTTTGCTATTTAACATGCTTCATCATCAATATCCTTCATGAAAGTCATCTGAATGACATTCTATGGTTAAAAATAACCTTTAACTTTTGTGCCAGGAGCTACATTTCATTTTAACAAGTCAGAATTATAGTAAATCAATTAATAAATTAACCCACAGAGTACTTTTACTGGTTTATGTATCAACTGTTTTTTTACATAAATTATATAAGAAACAGCTGATACAAATTATTTCTTTGAGAAATATGTGAAGTGTGAAAACATCCAACTTCTGAATAATGCTGAGAAACACCAGGAGAGTACATTTAGAAGAAAACAGTGTCTGTTCTGCATGCACTTTTTCTTCTATTTTAGCTATTGCTATTTCATTAATTTACAAATCTCTTGGTGAGGAAGAAAGTGATCACAAAGCCTTATAACTGACTGCACTGTATCAAAAATTTTTTGAGGTAATGAACTTAATAATCTGCTGGTAATAAACAAAAATTTGCATGTACATATGTTCATAAGTGTTGCATGTACATATGTTCAATATTTGATTTACATATTACAATGCCAGTTGATAACCTAGTGCTATTTTTCTGATGTTGTCACATATCACTTTAATGCCAGAGTTAACTGTAGTATCTACCTGCTTGTAAATATTTGCTTGTACAAGCTTGTGTTATAAAACAGATTTTGAAGATTCCAGAAAGCAAACCAGAAAAACAGGGTAAGCCTCTTCATTCTTTTATCTTATAGTTAAAGTAAAGACATTACTACTGAGAATGAAGGTTTCATGCTATCTTTCACTACACCTTTAAGAGCAGTGCCATTGTAAAAATAATTGTTTCCATATGCTTTGCAATATGATCAAATACTGTAAGGAACTAACTGCAGTTTTCCTGTTGGCTTCAAAATGGAATCAAGTCCCATCATTATTTATAACAGGGATGTCTTCAATCCTTCATTGTGGCGACATCAATATGCACAAGTAGAAACAGAAATATTAGCAAAAATAGAGTAATTTTAGAGTTGTTACAATTAAAGGAACTGGAACCAAGTATAATTTCCACTGTCACCTCTACCATTGTGTTTCCAAAAAAAAAAAACCTTAACAAAGTAACAGCATAAGATAGTCAGGCTCAGGCTCTGTAGGAATTGCACCAACATTGAATCATTCCTACTCTTTTTTGTTTCCTTTAAGGAAATTGCATTTCACTGTCACCATTTCAAGCGCATTTGCAACAAATAAACTGAGTCATAGGAGTGTCCGAAGAGCCTTGCTGTCCTTTGGAGCTATATTTGTAGCATGCTTACTATTATTTATGCTTTTCAGGGGAAAAAAACAAACTTGTGGCAGGGAACTCACCAGCTGCAGCAGGTCCCTGCAGGTGCCACCAGCATTCTTCCTTTTTCCCACTGGGCTCCTGCCATTGGAGATACAGATGCTTCAACCAGCTGGGACAGGGACCTAGGCCTGCCTGGCAGCTCCTTCTGAAAGTGCTGTTTCTCCTCGGTCTCCCATCTTGCTGCCTTTTTCACACCTTTTCTCGAGGCTTTTTTCCCCGCTTAAACCTCATCTCCCTTTTCCCTCCAGGCCCCTCACACCCTCACTCTGAGGTGAGGGGGCTGGCACCGCCCAGCAACTGCATGTGCTCCCCTGGGCTGGCCCCAGCACAGGAGGGGACCCTGCTCTCCTTGCTGCTCCGGGGGCTCCCCCAAAATCACACCAAAGGGTTACCCACCCCCTGCTTGCTGATGGTTTAACACTGGCCCCCAAAACACCGCCCAGCTGAGGGGCTGGCGCCAAGCAGGTCTAACAGGAGCTGCCCACTCCCTGCCCCACAGCCCAAAGGCCCCACACCCTCAGCACAGCTTTAGCTGAGCACACACCTCGGCAGGGAACTCCACTGCACTGAGGCAATGCAACCCAGGCCACACAACCACAAAAGGGGCATTTCCACAGCACTGGGGCAGCCCTTTCTCACATGTGAATGCTGCCCAAAAGCATTACTGCTCCCTGTCCCTCCTGAAATAACCACTCCACCCCTTCTGCCCCTTCCCAGCACCTTTTCCCAGCTCAGCATCCTCAGCTGTGCTGGGAGCCTCAACCAAGCAGCTTCCAGGCACTGCTGTCCCAGATGCAGCCAGAGGCTCCTTCCTAACCTAAATGATAAGGGCCCAGGAGGAGGAAATTTATGTAATGATCAAAGGCGTTTCCACAGGCTGGGATTCCTTCACCTGCCCTGTTGTGGTGTGAATGAGGACAGGGTCTCTCTCTGGAGGCTAGAATGGGCTTACTCCATTTTGGCTGAAGGGCATTATAGCTCCCTGACCTGCACATGATGAGGGTTGTTGGTCATGTTGACAACTGGCCTCCTCATGGCTGGAGAAGATATGGTTGGAGAAAAGGACTAAAACCCACATCAGATGCTACTTGTGTTTGCCTGAGGAGATGTGCTGTGACTCCCTGGTAGGCCTCCCTGCACCTTGCAAATCTGGCTTTTTTTCAAGGATCAGGCAGAGGCAGAAAACTTAAAAAGTACTGAGTTCTCACCAGCATCATCCGAGTTGGAGCATTTTTTCACCTTTTGGCATACACCAGCATGTTTATAACTTAAACCAGCCATTGCATGTTGAGTGACAGTCCCTCAGACAGCAAGGCCATATGCAGGGAAAGAGGCAGAGCATCCTCGCTCTCACTGTGGGAGATCTTAGGGACAAAGCCCCTTCTTCACCTCAGACCAGAGTTAGTAATTTAACAGGAGAAATAACTTGTTCACTTATTCAGAATTTTAAAAACAAACCCAACCTTTTTCAACTTTTTAATCTTGAAAATAAAATCTCAGGGAGTTGGTGCGTTTGTGTTAAAGGCACTGTCATGGAAGGCCGATGCCTTACAGCATGGAAGTGAGGATGGTGCTGCCTCCTCAGGTGCTTGGCAGCTTTCTGGAAGGAGATTCAAAACATCTGTGAAACAGACACTCTGTCAAGTTTGTTTTAACAGGGAGAGGGCCAAAGCCTACAGTTCATTTACAGGGTGCCCATGGCAAAAAATATTTGCCTTGAAGATTTAGAGTAAGTACCAGGACTCTGGTTAGCAGGCCCTGAATATTTTGCTGACTCATAGTATATATAATGAAAGCTTAATAAAATGGAATATATCTAGTTCATGGAGTCTCTTGATACTGTGTTGTAATTTAGTCCACCAACAGCCTTTATTTAAAGTTGGAATCCATGAGCCTGTTATAATGAGCTAAAAAGCGCACAGATAAGCAGTTATTTCTGAAAATGTGGCTCCCTATCGATATATATTTTGCACAGCCTGTATATCTTAATTGAATTGAAATGAGCATGAGACCCCAGGGTTTTTTAGGTCTAGTGAGGCATTAAATACTCCAAAAGCACAATAAAAATGAAAAAAACCCTCTAATTCTCCAAACTATTGAATCTTATTGCTTCAGCTCTGGGCACAGCACTCCTAATACCCAGGAAAAACACACAAAAGCCCTTCATTGTCTATGTCTGTAGCCTTCGTGCCTTCATACCTTCATAATCTTACTTATCTTCTGCCCTTTTGATGCATCCATCTTTCTAATTATTCCTTATAGCTCATCTTCAAGTTGCTTTACATGTGCTTATATTTTTTCCTTTTCTTTTTGAAGCCTCTCACTCCAGGAGTACTCATGCACTGGTTAGAAAAAACCCACAGTTTTGGGGAACCATTGCCCTCTGTATTCAGATGGGGCTCTATTTTACTTATTTCTAAGGAAGTCCGTCTCTATTGGAGTTGAATTAAGATCATGTAGACGCATCTAGTAAAATTTTTGAATAATCTGTGTTATGTACTTTGCTGCATATATCAGCATGAAAACCAACAGTAGCTGTTCTGTGTATTAATTACTCAACAAATTGAAGCTGATGTGGAAGAATCATCTAACTCAAAATAAACATCAGGAGTGAAACTCCTTTTCAAAGTGAATCTTTTTAAAGCTTAATAGCTGTTAATTTTAAATACTGTTCTTATTTATTATCATGCTTCCTGCCTACCATATACCAGAGCAACCCTGAATGCTATAAACAAGCTGTTGATCAACATATTTTTGAATGAAATTTAGAGACACCAAAGGGTAAGGCACTTAGAAGAAAGATCTGAGGTCTTGGACGCTTACCCAAATTGGGCTGAGTCTCTGAATATTTTTGCTTGGCAATCACTCTTGGATGATACTATTTACATTGTCACAGAGGGAGTATTATTGATCACCTTCCACCACCATGACTGTTACAGTGTCAATCAAAAACAAGCAGCTTGCTAACATTCACACTCCAGCTGTACAAATGTTCTCTTTTTGGGGCTCATTAGTTTGCTCCTGCTGGCATCTCTTCAGCCAGAAAAAAGAAAGTCCTGGTGTTTTCATTCAGTACAAACAAAACAGTATGAAAATATTTGCATAAACTTGAATTCCAATTAACCAAAGATGGTCTTTCTTTAAAAATAATCAAAAGAACTCATTTAGACATCAGAACTACAAGTGACACACTGTTAGGATGTATGTTTTTTATTCTCTGTTTTGATATCTGAAACAAAGTTTGTTGGTAGTGGGTGAAAATGCCCAGACTATGGAATAGACTTGAAACCAAAGACCAAAAGATTTCATTATAACAGAAGGAGATGTTGCCCACAAATTAGGTTACGTTAATTCAAATGCCAAGCAGAATACTTTGATGGATTGAAGTGTAGAACTGGACAAAGAAAAGAATGTCTAAAACTGTTATGAATTTCTAAATTCATTTCATCTGTGAGGAGAAGAATATTGATTTCATTTATCTCATTCAGTTGGTGGTATGACTGAAGAATAACTCAAATTCAGTGGCACCAGCTGCACAGATGATGGTACTGTAGCAGAGGAGGGTGAGAAAAGGTGATTCAGGAGTGATAATTTCATCAGAAGAGCTCAAACCCCATCTGTCTTTAAGAGAAGGCAAAGTGCAATCTACTGCTCCCTAAAGTTATGATAACCTTTGTAATGTCTGTGGGATTTAAGCTATGGTTGATTTTTCATGTACTTACACATAAGTTGAAGACACAGACCAAAACAGTAATAACATGGGACTATGGTCTGCTGGTATAAATCAGGAGAAACTATTTAAATCAAAGGAGTTAACAAAGTTGTAAGTAAGTGATGAATTGTTTAATAGGTAAATAAATTGTTGACATCGTTCAGTAATATGGGCTTGATTCAATATCATATTGAAGTAAATTTAGATATTTTTGAATGGCATCAGTAAATTTTGGATTAAGGTTCTATATCATACATTTTTATTTTGCTTTAAGAATGTTTTGTACTTTTTGAATTTGAGGTTTTGAGAAGTGGTTTTTTCTGACCTTCCTTAAAGTAAAATATTATCCTATTTTTCTCACCCAAGGACCCAGTGTGTGGCAGCTTAAGCACATGAACAGCCATCCTGAAGTTAATGAGAGAATCTGTGTGCTAAAGCTCAACATTTCTGTGAATTGTTGAAATCACTTGAAATAAAAATACAGATATCTCCACAAATGACAAGAAATTCATTCTGATTTCATTGCACTTGATACAATTCTAAACAGTTATGGTTCAAATACACTAAAAATCTGATCTCATAAACATATCCTGCTGAAGCTGAAATTTCTTTGGTTGTCTCAGCTTCCTTTCAGTTAAGGATATGCAAGGAAGCCAAGACACACTAAATTTCTTATAATAAAAGATGTTTTATTTCACACACTATTTACATTTTAGGTCTCTGAAGTAAAACATTAGAGTATTTTATATAGTCTTATTTTGCTATAAGGGCAACCAGTCCAGTTTACCAGAATATGAATAAGTACAAAAGTAAAGAAGCAGGATTGACTACACAATGTCTTTGCTCATGGTGGCCAAACAAACAGGCATGGTGAGGAATAAAGCAGACAATAATTCTTTAAGGAAATCCTGAACACATTAAAATATATCTGAAATCTGAATGTTTTTCTTTCTTGCAGGTTTCGAAACAGTCTCTTAGAAATACATTTCCAGGGTTATGTATTAGCATCAGCATTTTTAAATGAGTAAATATGAGGTAAATGTGTGAATTCAAACAAAGTATGAAGGATTTAGTCCCTGTTGTGTCAACAGGATTGAAATGAATCAATCTGTAGAGCCTGATGGGAGCACCAGGCTCTCTACAGAAACATGTACTTACCTTAAAACATTTGCTTACATTTAAGTCCAATGTGTTATTTCTTTTCTTGTCACCAGTAACAAAAACCTTTCACACACTTTCTGTCTCCTTGTGGATTTACACTGTGTTCTTACATATTTTTACACTTCACATTGCAAATTTTGTTTATGTAGTAGTGAATCTCAGGCAAAGTCTTCTTGTCCAGTATACACACAGAAGGCAACACTTTCCTGGATTAATTTTCAGGGATTCAGAGTATCACAGAGCCTCAATGAAATGAGATGTATTAGTCAGGCTAAGAAAGTAACAAGATTTGTGCCTAACCTGAGACATAAATTTAGCGTGAGTCACCATTATGCCTTGTACAATAGATTATTGGGGAAAGCCCTGCTGGGAGGATGGTCCCTTCTGTGGGATCCCATACCTTAAATCTCCTTTTCAAGCAGATGTTCAGACTGATATGTCTCAGAATCTAACCATGGTAGCGAGACTCCTTTTGCTTTTTAAATGTATTTTTACTCCAAAACAATGCTAATAGCAAAGGAATTGGCATCCAAAATACAGCAAAAGAAATGTGAGAAGTACTGTGTTGTTTAAAGCACAAAATGGAGATATTATGTTTAGAGTCTCAATATGTAAACTATCAACAAGTATTCTCTGACTTTTATAGTAGCTAGGAAACAGTTTGGGTGTTCCTAATATTTATACTCTGCAGTATTTAGTATTTGTTACAAAACTTTCAATTGCTTGATTTGCATCTATAATCAGTGACAAAAGCCCAAATAAACCCCGATTTTGATATAAGTATTTTACAGTTATTCCTATGTCACATATTGAATTACAAGATAACCAGCTCATGATTGATGCTGGAGCTGAAATCCTTATCACTGTAACTGACTCAGATATGAAATCTTACTTTAATATTTGTAAAAATGCAAAGTAATTTAAATAATTATATTTAAAAAACAAAATATACAGAGCATAGGAAGAATGAGAAAATAGAAAAAAATAGAGAGAAGAATGAACTGGAGGAAGAGTCACAATAAAGGCAAAGTGCTTTATTGGTGTATTCTGCCAAAGGCCAGAAAAGCAGTTTCCATGCAAAATTCTCTTTTCCTGTTATTCAGAACTGTGGCCAAAGTCAAACCAGCATGACAGCTGTGCAAACTCCACTTTAAAACCTGGTATTTCACATGTTCACTTGGCATTTGAGTTCCATGAGGTTCTTTTTGCACCAATTTTCTCTGGGATGATAGGAGTCCCATAAAGGCTAGTCCTTCTCTTCCTAAGTGTCATTAGATCAGAGCTAAAATCTCTAAGTTAAAGCTGACAAAGTTAGCAAAACTAAAATGCCATTTACTGCCCTCTTTGTTGACCACTGCTCAAGAAAATGTGAAGAGAGTTAATACGTGCCTGAAGGATCCTCATTATGTTTCTGGCAAAACCTTTCTCCTCCTTCCCCCGCAAGTATCTTTACTCCTAGAAATGTGAAGAGTAACAGAAGACAAAAAGAGCCCAAGTGCATTCTTATATTCCAAATATTATGTGCCACCATTTGATTAGTCTCTCAATTTATAGAAAGAACCAAAGCAATTCATAGCTTTCAATGACATTTTAATCCTGTGTTTTCAAGCATCACTGTGGCTTGCTGTCTGTGTTTTCCATGACACTGAAGTCTGTACTTGCCTGTAGTTAATTTTCAGCTTGGCTGCCTGACTTTTGATGTTCCTGCTGAAAGTGTCTGTGGTGCTGCACCCTTCTGGGAGATCGACTATAGTGACTGTTTATTTCATCTCTATTATCACACCATTCTGCATGTATTATCTTATAGATATCTGCGGCACTTCTGTTACAGTTTACTGAACCACTTATCCTGGAAAAGTCAAAGTCACTGGGAGAAAGTACTTACTCAGACAATGCATGTTAATTCAACAATGAGAGTCTCTGATTAACACAGCAGGACTGAGTTCTTATGAATACTCTGCAATCTGAAGCCGAGTGACATTCTAGTGCTGATTAAATCATGGGAAAGGCCTCTGTTGCCTTGCTAAACAGGACCTGGGCAGTCAGCCTGCAGCTGCCATCCAGCTGAACTTGCCAGACTTTGGCAAAATATTGAGCTGGCTGAAGAAATTTTCTCAAGCCTATGCAAGAGTAATTTCCTTTCCATCTGCCATTGTGGAACATGGTTTGATTTACCCAGCCAGCAAATCTTGTCAGTTCCTGGAAAAATGATGCTATTGTAGTATCACTTGACCTAAGTTCTTCTGAACTCATTAGCAGCGCAATTTTCAGGAGCTTTAAGTCCAACCACTTCCCTCAGAAGTGGCACTGTGCTATAATTTTAGTGCTGCTAGTTGTCCAGTGCAGAAGGAAAAATCCAGTGTAGTTAATCATGGTGTTGTGTATTGGCTGTGATGCTAATCAAAGACTCTAGTTTGAGTTATAAAATTCACAGCTTCATAGGATATCCAGTTTGCACACAAGTGTGACTTCTCCATAATTATCATTAGTTCCTTCCTATAACTGATTTTGCTTTGCCTGCACACCCAAAGACCATGAAGTGACTGTGTCAGTTGTTCAGTCAGTCCTGTCATCTGGAAAGGTCAACACAATGGGGAACACGGTTTGCTGAGGAAGGGCTGATCAGTTAATGCTAAACTTCCTGAGCAAACAGGAAGTTTAGCATTAACTGATACTTGAACTGTTTCAATTAAAAGAAAAAGCAAACCCATTGAAATTCCTCTTTTATTCCATCTCTTTTTAACTTTTATACTTTCCTATGATCACGATAAGGAAGACTGAAATACTTACATTTTTAAAATACAGTCAAGTGAGAACTGACTGGAGAACTGTTTCTAACTACATCAGGGGATAAACACCAGGGAAACAGAATTGGTGCATTAGCCAAAGACTGACTACACAGGAGCAAATGGCCATGAATGCATTTAGGAATATATTAAAAGGATGATTCTAATCTTTGGAGGCATCAGATGTGAGAACAGCTTTCTAATAAAGCTTTGTAATAAACCTAAGGTATTAAGCTTGACTGGTTTTGATCATGGTTAATTGCAATAGCTGAGACTGACTTGATATTTTAGGGGGCTCCTTCCAGAACTGAATCCTATATTGCCATCTCTGTATGCTGAGGTCCTTGACAAAATGAAATTTCTAAGCAAAAAATTACAAAAGAAGTCACATATGAAATCTAACTTTTTAACTGTGTGCTGTTTTCCTTTGCAAACTCAAATATGCAGATTCAAACCATATGTCTCTGTTCACATTTAACTATCTATTCTAGCAACAGAATTCAAGGCTAATTCTAGGCCTTCATGGCACCAGACAACTTCTATCTTACTCAATGGCCAACATGAGCTCTGCACCCTGTTCAAAGATACCTTCAAAACATCTTGCAATTAAATGAAAGATACCAAAGTTACGTATTTTAGGATTATAATCTCTGTGTACCTGCAATAGAGATGCGGCAGCCTTTAACACATTCAGGGTGGATTCCTGGGAGGGACAGCTCTGTGTGTGTTCCTATAACTAGAAATTTAAACACTTATGGGAAGATTCAGCACTAACAGATACATTAAAATTTTTTGTTAGGAACGTGAAGGAATTTTCAAAATTCATGATACTCTATCTTTATAGTATACCTAGCACTAAGTTAGTTGAGTGTTAAGTACTCACCCTTACTGGAGTCAACAGCCAATATGTTTGAAAGTCCAGCTAATTTCTTAAGCTATATTAGCTTAATGAAGCATATATAAGCCCCCCCAGTCTTTGCACTTGTATGACAACTTGTGATTAATATTAATTAATGACACATCAGTGCACATTTGAAGTGAATGTGAAAATGATCATCCAACCATGAAAATGTGTTAAAGCAACACTCATGCAAGACATCAGAGAGGCAGAATCTAGATGAACATGCACCAGGTTTTGCTGTGGTAAGTTGAACAAGAATTGTTTTTACACTGCAGGAGGCCCCAAACAGATTTGACTGATTACTTCTGCTTTCCCAGCTTGCTGTCTCTTCCCTTTTTAAAAGACACTTCCTCAGTGATGTACAGAATAGAAGACAACAGTGAGTGAGGGTGCCAGAAAATGGGAAATGCAGATGATCCCAGAAACAATCAGAAAAAAAAATTCTGCATCTGTCCATAAATCAGAGGTTTAAAGACCAGGCTAAGATTTTTTCAGCCATCCTCTCCTTTCTCAAATTGATGATAGAGGAGTGGGAGAACAGATTTGACAATATTTGGTGAGGTGTGCAGTGCAAGCCAGAAAGCATAACAGTATTTTAGGAAGAAGAGCCCCTGTTCCTCCTCTGCCTTCTCTTTAGATAATCTGTTGTGTCTGTTCTCATACTGTTGCTTTGAATTTTCTTCACAGAAGAATAATAGACACTGTAATGGCACTTTGTACTTCACTCAAACGTTGCAGACAAGGCCCTTGAAGCACCATTTGAAGCTGCTAATTCCAGGCATATTTTCAGCATATATGTCCACATGTGGACCAAGGTACCTTTTGCACGGTTCTGTGTGTCTGGGAAATGTCATAGGTTTTATAACCACAGGGGAGAGATGAATCCTGATGCCAGTGAGAGAGATTGACTTTTTATATATCAGCAAGTCAGGGGTAGAATGGGCTGAAAACCCAGCTGAATATGCACATTTTGACTGCACAGCTATGCAGACAACAGTGGGAAGGAGGTATTATCAGCAGTAATTATTTAGTGGGATAAATTGTCCCAAACCTAAGAAGTTCAGTAATGCTTTTTAATGGGGTTGCACAACAGCTATACATGAGAAAAAAAAATTAAAAATAGGCAAACCTTAAGGGCAAAACCATAGATAATTTGAAGTCGTAACAAAGTTCTCAGGGTTTCACTTTGAAAAGATTGCAAATTGTGGAATAAAAGAGGATAGATTTGGGAAAACAAAAATTCCTTGCACTAAAATTTAGCAGACTGCAAAATAGTTGATATGAGAAACTTTGGAAATGCTATTCCATGAGCTCATTAAAATTTTCTTCAACAAAGTGTTGTGAAAATATTGCTATGTGTTTGATGAAATAATAGGCCTTTCATCTTTTAACTTTTACTATGCTTCTGTAACAAAAGACACAACACTCAATTCTTTCCAGTGGTTCAAGGAATTATTCCATTTTACAAAGCTAAAAATGTGCCTTTTCACTTGGCCATGTTCCTTTAAGACATTCTAACAAAAATATGTTCAGTTATTACAAGTTTGAAAACTTGTACTATCTGTTTTCTATATTCAAATGATTTCCCACTTTTTTTGGGCAAAATTATTCTCATTGTAATATTGTATCTTAGCTGTTAGAGAGCCGTGGTGTCTGGATTTCTTTCTGACTTCCTTGTAACACCTACCACAGAGCACACATTTATTTTTATTTAATGTGGTAAGTATGCAAGGATTGAGAGAGGAACCTTGCTCCTGTAGAATGAATTCTTTTCTTATACACTACAAATGAAGAAATGTACAATCTTCTGCTTCAGGTGAATGGAAATTCAAAAGTAAACCCTTCAAAGCACTTAATTTTAGATCAAATACGATTAAGCACCTCAAGTGTTGAACAGAATATGAGTGCCAATGTGGTTTCACCTAAAAGAAAACAGAAGGAACTGACATCTTTCTGCTGTAAAGATGGGCAGAGATCATAAGTGAAGTAGGAATGATCTCCATGTTGAATAGAGTCTTTACTTCAGCCTTAGCTGGGTTTATAAAAACCATTATTCACTGCAAATATGGAAACTAACATTATCATGTCTGAATTAAAAGTGATTTTGCCTGCAGCAGGCGTTCTAAGATAAATTTAGCACAATGGAAAATTCAGACACATTTTAAAGCCAATCATATCTAAAAGCAGGGAGATAATGTGACTAGAAAATGTGATAAGATGCAGGTAGGGATGTAGCATGCTAAGTTCATACAAGTATGGGAGAGCTCAGCACAGCCATGATTTTTCAGATGCAGTGGAAAGAAGTGCACTAGGTCAGTAAAATGGCCAGAGGGAAGGGGGAGGACTCCCTCTGGCAGATGCTGCCTGCTGTGACTGTGTCCTACTCAGCCTTGTTAGTGCCGTGCTGAATCCAAGTGCTCAAAGCTCATCTTGAAGCATCTCAGGCCTCAGGATTGCCTTGGCTGAGCCAGCATGTGTCTGCATGGAAAATGCCTGAAGGCTTCTCTTGCCCAGCCTGCTGAGATTGCAGTGCAGGACACGTGTGGGGTGTCTGTAAGCTACAGAGGGGAGCTGCTGCAGGGGCTTCTCAGCACAAGGACTGCTGCACACCTAAGATGGGTGAGGAACGTGTTCTAAAAGTGAAGTGTGAGCTCCAATACACACATCCAGGAGAAACTGAGGGACAGACAGAGAGATGGCTTTTATGGCTGGATGTGATAGGCATGGGGAAGGGAATCAGGCTTACTTCTGTCCATTTTCAGACTTTGTGACTGTGATAGCCAAGATTTTTCTGCTGAGGTCTCTTCTGACGCTGATTTAAAAAGGCTGTAAACATGAAGAGTCAAGAAGAAAGGTTAGATAAATGACTGGGGAGTAATCCTGACTGCAGCAAACTCAGTTCAACCTGCTGATTTGATGGGGCTGGAATTTCGCCTTGACTCATGTGCAGAGATTTTCCTGAGCTTGTTTTGTCTGGCAACACAGAACACCTAGAAGCAGGAACACACATTAAAACATCAAAGCCTTTATTTGCTCTGTGCCACTTCAAGGTACATGCTGCAGTTCTAAACACTTCAGCATAACTTTCCTCTCCCAATATGAGACTGGCTTATTTTCTCCTGTAAAGAAGAACTAGTAGCATGCTTTCTAAAGATAGCTTCATGTTGTCCTAAGTTGCTTGCTCTAGCAATAAAGTGGGCATTTTCTTAGCACAAAGGAAATTACTAATTAAAATTTAACTAACATACTAAATGCCTTAGATATTTTTAAAGGAAGATGTACTTGAAAAGTAATGACTTTTCCTTAGAGTTTTTAGTTTTTCTCCTTTACAGTCAAGGAAGAGCACTTGGGTAAGCTCAGTTAAAAAAAAAAAATCTCTGTATTATATTTTATATAGAAGAGAAAAATTGTAGTGAGACAGTAAAAGAAAGAACTGGAAGTATAAATGCCAATAAAACTTACAAGGCAATTTACTACAGTGTGAGGCCTGATTTCTGCATGGTTGGGTCCTTAGCTTTTATGTTCACCCATGCTGAATGACAAGCAGAGCAGAGGAGTATGCCTAAACCCTGATGGTTTCACTGGGATGTGCACAATTGAAAAGCTGGCAGGTGCCATCAGGACTAAGGATGGACTAAAGTATGTTAATTCACATATATTGATGTTCCCTGGAGGGCAACAAACTATTTTCTCAGACCAGAGGACTGAGGAGTGAGAAAAGATTTTCACCTCCACCTACAGTTGTTCTGAGGTTGCACAATTTAAAGTGAAGTATAATTTAAAGTCAAGAATGTATTACAGACATTTATTTTTTATGTATTGCAAAACCAGCCACATATATAAATGTACTGAACTAAAGGGAGAAAAGCAACAAATAGATAGTTAAAAAGACCCCCAACTTTTCTCCTCACCACCACAGAAAAATAAATCTTTCCTCCTGTTCTTCTAAGTCACTCCATAATTAGCAGACTTAAAGCAATTTCTTATCACCATTTAGTTAATTCTCATACCAAATAAACCAAATATACCTATTAATTTATCTGAGTCTGAGGTTTACATGCCATGGACCAACGGAGGCAAACTTGGCCAGGTCTCTGATGCTGTCTTATGTGTCTCGAGCTCAGGAAAGTCCATTACTGTGACCTCAAAAGTAATTTCAAAGTACAAATGCAATGGCTAACAGATTCTTGTCTGTGACCTGTATTAAAAGATAGGTAATTTCCTTGTCCTGTGCTCACTTATTTTCATACAGAATGAAGTATAGGGCAGAATTTTATTTGTTGAGTTACCAGCAGTAACTCAGATCAACTATTGACCTAAATTCTTCCTTCTGGGAATCACTGAAGTAGAAAATAATGAAGGCAGTGTTGTTTCTCAATGCAAAGCTTGAAATTACAGAATGCCTGACAGTTCAAGGCCTCCAGATTTACTGTTCAATTCCTTATAATAAATTCTCATGTAGGAAATTTTACCTATTTGTTAGCTATTCCTGTACTGAACTAGATAGCTTAATATAATAGTGTTTCTCTCTCTCTTTTCTTTTTTCTTTTCCCTAAAAGCCCTTGTTATTAAAAAGATTGTGAATATCATTTATGGTGGAGGGACAATCCACAATTTTATGCCCAGCTATATATTTTTTATTTTCATGTCCATGTGGAATTTAGTGCTGGAGCACAGCATTATGGAATATCTGCAAAGATTTAAATGATGATTATGATGTCTTCTGTGTTGCTGTTTGAATGTAATCATTTGGCCAAAGTAAATATTTGGAACTTAAATGTCTTGGTCTTCTGCTGCCCTCTTTCCAAGGGTGGATATTTTTATGCCAGAGAGAGGATTCTTGTTCATGGTGTTTGGTACTTTCCGGATGATGTATCATTTTGGGCAACATTTCTTTGAGAAACAACCAAACAACCTCATTAAAGCTGGTGTTGGCATCTGTCAGCACTCCCAACCATCAGCATGTCAGCAGTAGCAGTTTTCATCAGTGACATTTTTATTTGACTAGAATAAATTACTCCAGCTAACGGCAATTAAAGCTTGTGTACAGCTTTGGTCATCTCAGCAGGAAATCCCACCTGAGACAGAGATACCAATGTGGCAACCTCCCAGGCCCCATTGCATGCTCAGCTGGGTGGGTAGGCATCCTCTTGTCTCTATATGTACTGTCCCTCGATGCAAATTCTTCTCAAATATCTTTCTTTTGCTGCTTCTCTTACTTCACTGTGTTTACTGCAGTTGGTCAACTACTGATTTCTGGCTGACATTAGGGATTTCTTTTTATACACAGGGCGCTGTCTACCTGTCAAAGATTTCCTTTCAGTCCCCAGGGGTGAGAAGAACTGAACAGCATGGCTAGAGAAAATAAATTGCTCAGGACTGTTCCCTACTGTGCTGAATCCAGTACAGAAATACAAATGAGAGCAAATAGGGTAGCCAAAGGCTGCCAGGACTGCGCTGCACAGAATGTCTCCAGACAGAGGCAGGAGAGTTGACATCCCTGGTATCCATAAAGGCCAGGGACAACCCATCCTGTCAAGTGTTGTGCTACTGCAGCATCCTTTGGCCTACATTTCGGAAGAAACAATACATGCTGAACCTTTAGTTTTACTTACAGATATATCTGAAGAAAATGGAGCTATTATATTATTTTTGCTTACAACATGGTTTTAGGGGATTTCAGAGGACTGCATGTCAGATAAAAGAACAACACAGTTTCTGTTCTGAATGGGTAATTCTGCATACCATAATGATTAATTTTGCACAGCCTTGTTTTCGTGAAGGATTTTTGTTCATCGGCAGCTGTAGCCTGTGCATGTTTGCTTTCCCAGTAAAGTGTTGCTGTCAGCTGCAATGAGATGATGGTTGAGTTTCCTGCTTCTGCCCTGTATTGGTGCTACTCAAATGTGGAGCAGCTCAAGGGAGGTCTGGGCCCCATCACGGCTCTGTGTGGAGAGTGTCTGTGCAGCCACACTCTGCAGCCAGCTCTGAAGTAAAAGGAATGAAGGTGGAGGTTAGGCATTCTGCTAATGTGGCTTTTTACTTTACTCTAAAGTGTTCTGGTTTGTATGAAAATAGCTGCTTTACCATAAGATAAATTTGGGAAATATAAAATTGCCTGGGTATGTTGCATAAAGTAGGTGGATTCATATACTGTAGGATATTCTACTAATAGAAGATATCACTTTACTAAGTGTAATGTAATTTTGTATTATTCATATTGCATATTGAATTTTCACTTTTCATATTGCAATTTGTATTTGATCTCATTATTATACTCTCTTAGACTGCCATGCCACACTGGGGAGTTGTTAGGTTGAGTATTTGGTCTAGTTTTATTTTCTGGTTTCTGCTGTTCCCTTTAGGGGTGTCATTAACATGAGAACTTGATGTTCTATATTTTCAATCATTTGTATATCTCAAAGGGCTGATTAGACTTCATTATTTGAAAGTGTGTGTGCACACAGAGACTGATAGAGAGATCTACAGGCATATATATTGTATATGAATGGTAGATGTCGGTATGTTTGAGGGGGTAAGTTAAGCAAGAAACTTAAATATGTGATTGCTGTTTAATTAGTGTTGAAATAAGAAGGTTATATCCTGAGTTCCTCTGAAAATGTATCTACTCATGCTTATATAAGACTCATGCTTGAAGTCTTTAACAACAGATTCTTATGCACGACTGAACTGCTCCTCTAAATGCAGGTGTTCATGTATAATAGAAGGCAAGAATGTATAAACATTTCCACTTCAGAGTATGGCAGTATTACACAGGCCTGTTCTAGGGTCCTACTAAATACTGGGAAAGGTTGCCCCTTGAAACAATGCAATTTATATTTAGAAGGCTGCCAAAATCAACTCTGAGGCATTCTTGTTGCTGTTATTATTTTAATGTTATTTTTGGGTAATAATTATTGGCTGTTCTGTTCACTTCTTCCTTTGGTAAGTTAGACATCTGTACAGTAGTATCTATCTTGTATAGTCTCAGTGTGCCTCAATCTTTTTTTCTGCCCTCTTTTTTTTTTTTTTCTTAAGTTATTTCCTTCCTCATCCCTGTGATTGCAGGGCCAAAAGTTTAGACCAACCTTTGCAGAAGGTAATATGACTTCTTTTAACTGGTCCTTTTGGCTCGTTGTGCAGTCTGGTGGACATGCTCTTTGTAATTCTGTTTCCATGTCAGGAAAACTTCCTGAAAGCCTGATGTAAGCCTGAGTTCTAATTGCACTGAAAAAGCAGCATTTTCATTAGAAGAAATTAATTCCATGGCAGATTATACTTTTTTTTTTCACTACAGGGCTTTCTTGTTATGATAAAAATGGCTCTTAAATGGCACAGATCCCCTGTGAGCAACACAAGAAATCCCTAAGGAGTAATTCGTATATGAAAATAGGCTGTTAATTTCAGACACTTTGGAAGAGTTAAGAAAGACACCCTCCAGCCAGGGATCTAATCAGCAAACCCCCAAATCTATGTGGAAGGCATGATTTCTATTTCTCTGATAAATAAAGTGGGACTTCTGGTGCACTGTGAGCTTCTGCCAAGATCAGTTTTGGTCAAGCAGAAGTCACCTGCTCCCAGGAGTGTTGTTCTGCTGCCCTGCTTTCCTACTAGGAAGGAAATGAGCAGATCAGATCCCATCTATTTTTTCATCTTCTGGCATTGTATTTAGTATAGAAATGAAATTATGCACCTGGGAAAGATTGTAACCAACACTGGTTGCATTAGAAAAGAGACATTTTCCTCCATCACTGGAAGTATATTTCCTGTGCAAAGAGCTCCCTGGAACTCAAATGTAGCACTAGATTCATCCCTTGAAGTTCAGCATTAGGCAGCCTACAGGTGTCCTCCATCTCCGCTTGCTCTGCTGTAAAGCTGCATTTGTTGCACAAAAGCAAAGGTGTTTTCACATCCTTTGTAGACATCTTTCAATACTATTGGCATGAGCTGTCTTCCCCACATTGCCTGTGGGCTTTCTGTGAGTGCTCTCCAGCAGCTTCAAAATGCTGGATGTGTCTCCCCTGTTGAGGCAGAGCACAATGCTCAGGACAAGGAAATCAGGAAATGCGCAATGCTTGGAGATAGCTCGAGATCAAAACAGGATGGCTGCTGCTCTCTGCATGGGAATGTGAGCTCTGCAGCACATCTGATAGATGAGTGTTTGTCTCTCAGTATTGCCAGATGGGTATAAATCTGGGCTCTCAGGATTTGGAGTGCTAAATTTGTCAAGATGGCATTGTGAGAATATTAGCTGCTAAAACTCTTTGTTCACCAAGAAGGCTGCTCTTGACACTTCCTGATAAGCTCTGTGAAATGTTTGTCATTTTTACTTGCCTTTTTTTTTTTTCAATATTTCTAACCAGTGTTCATCTTGCCCAGGATTTAAAACTACATTTGCTTTAAGCTATGTGAAATAACATGTAAGTAAACAACATAAAAATAAACTCAGTGGTTTAAACCACATTTTCACTATTTAAAACTGTCTACACATTTTCCCACTGCTGTTATACATTTTTGAATATATATGGTCTTTTAAGAAAAATCATATAAGTGTATTAAGTTTTATTTCTGTTCTTCAACATAAGATCTAGCAGTAAATTTCCATCAAAGTCAGGAAAATACCCTTCCCTGTGCTGCTTATGCCAGAATGTACACTACTATCAATTGGTTTATTACCTCTATTCTTTCTAAGCTTTTGATTGCAGTCATAAACCCCAAAAGGACTCATTAAGCTTTTTTCACGTTTTTTTCCACATGCTTGGAGCACTCTTAAGAAAGAAAAGTTTTAACCTAAGTAAAACTACTCTGAACATGTTTTAAAAATCAAACCAGGTACTAGGTCAGCAGAAAGAATTTCTGGTCTTACAAGAATTCCTTGGTTCTGCACACAAACTGTCATTAATTTTAGGCTCTCAGAATAAAGTGATGAGGTTTAGCATTCCACAAACAAGCAAGGATAGCTCTAATCAAAGAGTAGAATGAAAGCTGGCCAGGTTTAAAGGGAAGTTTCTGATGTTAAGGTAGGTAGATAGGTAAACTAACCCCCAAATTTAAATTACATGAAGTGATGCATGATCTGGAGAAGTTTTGTGACATGAAATAATTTCTGCAGCTTAGAATAATTTGCAGGAAAAGAGGAAAAAACATTACCTTGCATGCATTTTGTAGGATGACAGGAGCATGTCTATGATGATCATGTTTCCTCTTTTATGTTCCCCATTGAAGTATTTTGCTTTTCTTAAGGTTTTCTTTCTCACTAAACCATACATATTTGTCTGGGAAGTTAGCCAGTGTAAAGTGGAATAGTTCCATTGAAAGGGATATCTTTGCTAATTCACACCAGTTCAGGACTAGCCTCATGCACCAGGACTACACATTCCTTTAAAGAATGACTGCATTTTTTTTTACAATAACAAAACCCTGTTATTTGGGCTATGGAAAACAACTCAGGCTTCAAACAACATTATGTTCAGTAAAAATATTTGGCATAGAGAGTACGATGTCGATTTCCCCTACCATAAAAGCAGTCTTACTTCTATAACAGCTTAAATAAATTACTTGTTAACATTTACAGCTGTTAACTTACTCACTCATCCCATCACAACAGATCAGTGTCAGCTGGAGTGGAAATTGTGTTAAAGCAACTGCATTTAACAAGACAGAAAAAATTAGTTCTGGAAAGTTGAAACATTTAATTACATGCTGTTTCCTGGGAATGAACCACTTTCCTTGGAGTGGCAGTCCAGTGAGTTTCCCCAGGCTCTGGGTGAGTGGGGAGAGCTGGAAGATCTGCCTGGACACTGCTGTTGTAATAGTAAGACAGGTTTAGAAATAACTTGATCCTGGCTGTGAATGGCTAGTCTGAAGAGGTGTTTGGCCACCCTCATCTCAGAGTGGCACTGGAATAAAGCCTTGTGATAGGAGCTTCATTGCTGTGCTGTGCTTTAATTGGTGTGAAATGGCCAGAACTGGATCAAAATAAGGAAGTGAGTGTTTGGTGATAATGCCAATGTAGTGCAATGCATTTTTAACCTCAAATATAGTTAACTGCTCAAACTACTGACCTTAGAGGGATGCAAAAGAAAGACAGCATTCTCTTGTGCTGATTCNAGTTCTTCACACTTTTATATCAGCATAAATTCACCAACCAGAACCCAGCCAAGGATGGAATTTCCCCAAGCTTGCCCCTCTCCCCAACACGATGGTTTACAGTTTTTCAGCCTAGGACGGTCTGGGTGTCCTTGGAGAGCTGGAGAGGCTTTGTTGTGTATGTGTGAGCATGAGAGAACAGCACTGAACAAGCTCCAGGGAACTTCAGAGTTACACTGGCAGTACAGGATTTGAAAAATATAAAAGTTAAAACCTAAAGCATCACCACATCTATGAACACTGTTCCAAATATTGTGAACACTATTCCACACAAAATGTGTGGTTCTACTGCATTTAACTAGAAACAGTTTTCAGGCTGCTCTATTAAAAACAACAAAAAAAGCAAACATGGCTTGAATTCTGTCAATGCAAATTAAAAATATGTTAAGAAAAAGTCTGATGTTGGTAATGGCCTAATATAACAAGGTTATAAATAAATTGCTCACTGTTCTCATGTATTTTTAGTAAACGGATTTGGGAATAGCACAACAAATCCCCAATGCCCAATTAAAGTCCCTTAACTAATTTAACAAATGCATTGTAAATGGGTAGCTGGAGATACTTTAAGTAAACATACATTTCACAGAGGAACTTTAATAGTCAAACAAATGGAAAATCAGTTCAAATGATTTAGCTTTCTCAATTGTCCTTAATAAATTAGTCATAAGAAAACAAACACAATTAACAAGCACAATCATCACATTTTTTTAAAATTCAGATGACAGCATTTTGCTGCATGTGTCTTTCAAGAATGTCTCAAGTGAGAAGTAATTTATAAGGTGTTCAAAGTCCCAGTGGAATTATTTTTTTTTTTTACCCAGGCTTGCAATTATTTTGATGTGCTTTGCTTGTTTTGCTTTTAAATTATTTCCAAATGAATGGTGAAAAAACTAATTCACTTCAAAAATCTGAGGCAGTTAACTTAGTGGTGAATTAACTCTGTGTCTGATTTAAGAAAGAGGCACAGATCTCTCGTGTTCTCCCTTGGCAGGACCATGCCAGCCATCCAGCCTGAAATGGAACATCTGGCTTTCCAGTGAAGATTGCTCTGGCATTTTGCCTGCACAAATTTTGTCCTTGTGGAAGCCCTGTAAAGACTGCAAACTGTGCACCAATTAAAGAGGACTGAAGGACACACACAGCAGCTGAGCAGCATGTGTGCTGGGACTGCCAGTGATGGGACTGTGGCAAGCAGGAAGATCAAGTGTGAAAAGAGGCAGCTGTGGAAAATCTATTCAAGAGCAAATAAAATGAATTCAAGGTAACAAATCGGGAAGCAGAAAACAACAGTACAACGTATCTTGTTTTCCTGGAGTACTTAAGAAAGTACTTAATAAAGTCATGGATGGTGACTAAGTTTTTCTCTCTCCTTTCCTCATGAACTTTTTTTAAAAAAAATTAGTAATATACTTTTCAATCAGATGTATTTTGCTCATGGTACTTTCACTCAAACTACACGAACATAAATTAAAAAACAAGATTTTCTCACTTCACTGTGAAAATCTATCAGCTTGGATACTCAGAGAAACAACCAGACACATAATCTGCTTGTCCAGGTATCAAAAAAATTAGTCAGGAGGTCTTGGTCTACAGAAGAACTTAGCATATTCTTCTGAGTGACATTCTGGTTTATGCTGTATGGAAGAAGAAAAGCAAAACATGACTTAGTAATTTGGAAAAGATTGATCTCATATGGCATTGGAAACTCAGACCCTTGGTTGTGATCAAAACTTCAGACTCAAATATTTTTAAAAAAATAGGAGAAAGAGTGAAAAAGAAGTACAAAAATGGTCCTGAAAGCTCTAAAAATGCCTTATGATGCCAAACAAAAAAGATTGTTGAAGTGAGTTGATGAAAACAATGGAAAACTATTTGATCAAGCTCAAAAACAATATTCTCAACAATTTCACAACCTAACTCAAAAGAATTAGGCTTTGTAGTAAGAAGTACATAATTCTCATAAGTTTAAATGTGAGATTTGACAGAACGTGTATGGAATAAAGAAATTGTTAATGCATTTAGGAATAGTTATGTCCAAAAAAGATTAAACTGTGAGACACCTACCAGAATTCCTGCGGGCCAAATTCAGATACAGTTCTTGAGGCACTTCTTGACTTGAAGAACATCGGTAATTAAAGAGAAGTCTGTTAGCTACATTTGCACATTAAGGTGCAGAATAACTGCCTGCTACTTCAGATTTATGCCTATGCATGAGTGAACTTCAAATATCTATATGCTAATATCAAAAGGAAAGCACTAAACATATTTCTGAAGCAACCATCACAGTGCCCTATGTCCTAAAAGCTGTGTTTCTGATGTAGTTTGTGCCTATCTAGAGAGGCTGAAAGTGTTTTTTAGTTTAATTAACTTTGCTAAACTGGAATTGTTGGTCAGGTGCTGAAGACAAGACTCCTTGAAAGAAACTGCAGCTGCAGCAACAGCAGGAAAATTTCACTTATTTTCAATACTGCATTGGGCAAGACATGGAGAACACAAAAGAGATCAGCTAGAACACTGGGAAGATGGGATGCTGCTCTTTATCTGAAACAGTTCTCACATTGTTATATGAACTTCCAGGAGTATTTCTGAGGGAAGTTCTACACCACTGGCAATATTGCTAAGGGAAAGTGCCTTCTGCTGGAATTGGAAAGGTCTCTCATGCTGACAGGGAACAGCTAACAAACCAGTTGAGGTTTTCAGTTTTCATCAAAATTCAATTAAAAAAAATTGCGGGATGAATTTATGTCACAGATTTGTATCTGCAGTAGCTAATCCAGCACTAAAGAGAGATGCATTTGAATATTCCAATTTAGATGAAGATGGGAATGCAACTCATAAGAGCATTTTTAAAACTTCCTCTGCACAGACATAATGAAGTGTGTTTTCCCAGCCCAGCCTGAGAAGGTACCTCTGGGAGCTGGTTTTACTCTCAGCTGTCAGGTCCATAAGCCTCCTGACCTTAAACTGGTCACTCTGTTGTTAATTGTTTTCTGTTCCCATTAAAGTCTAATTAACAAAGGCACTAAAAGTCAATATTGTTAATGGAAAGATCTAACAAAATGTAATCAAATTATTTCCATTAAGTTAACATTTTTGACTTTTACTGAGTTATCTTAATAAGGCAGTCTTATTAAAGGGAGTTTTATACAAATTGAAACCAGGCCCTAATCCAACAATGAATGTTACTGGCCCGTTCCACCAGTAATTACTTTCCTTGCCATTTTTCACATTTGTGTTTCTGTGCAACTACCAGGAGCTCTCTCTAGGTAAATTTTGCCCTTTTTCCACAACAGAGAAAAGAGTCTTGCTTCTTTTCTCTATTTCCAGTGTTTTTGTGGTTTTTTCCCCCATATAACTTCTTCTTTAATTGAAATGCATTGGCTGTGGAGAATGAATTGATATATCTGCAGGTGAACAGGTTAGGAGGAAAGAAAATTTTCCCCTGCCACTTTTATCTTGACCTGCAGGAACCTCTATAAGACAACTCCATCTTTTTTTTTGGTCCCTTGTCTTTCCTCAGGCTGTCAGCATGACAGTAGTTATGAAAGTGATTTTTTAATATGGACCAGACTCACCCCTGACAGAATATACCACAACACACTGTAAGAATCTTATCCCTGCAGAATATTTATCTGAGATGGGTAATTCTCTAAAGTGTGCCCAATCGACCCATTTAATGAGAGCCACTGTGAGCAGCCAACCTGAGAGTCTGTCAGACACTGCTGAGCAGGGAAGGGTTTGCAGCAGAGCTGTTCTCTTTCCCAGTTGCTGTGCAGTGCTAAGATCAGGCTGTTCTTCTCTGTGCCTCGCAAGACAAAGCTTAATAATGTTGGATGTCTGCTTAATTAGTCTGGGGATTTTCTCTGGATCTCCTCCACACAAAATCCAGCTACTGTGGGAGAAATTAAAGACTTATACATCTCTTGTGGCAAGCACCACTATGGTATCTACCACATCTTCATGCAGCAAATATTTGAACACCCCATGTTTTCAAAAGGTTTCCTCAGGCACAATAGTTCACAAAAATTAATAGATTAAGGTGTGTCATTTGGCCCCCAGTTCTGAGGACCAAACAAATAAAATGAACGAGGTAATTTAGGCTGAGCCTTAGGAGTTTGGCATTATTCTGTTGTTTAGGTAGATATGCTGTAGTGTTTGGATACCACTTCCAGCTTTAGATGTTGGGAAACATGCTCTGAATCAACTGCAAAGAGAGGGGCAGAGTTCAGCTCTTACATTCTGTAGAACTAGGAGGTATCTCATTCTTTCAAGGAAACTGTGATGTGTAATTGAATGGAGCACATCTTTAGTGACAACTGCATTTAAAACAAAAACCATGACAGCAAACAGTCGTGAACCATGTAGGAAAACGACCTGCAGTTTATTTTGTTTTTCATTATGTTGAATAATGTAAAATTTACACTAAGGCAATATAGATGGCATGTTTACCACTCATACATCAATAACAGAAATTTTATAAATCTGTATTTTTAAATGATTTTAATGTTTTCTTTAGAAACAAAAGATGATTTACACTAATATCTTTTCACTGGAGAGGACATAGAATTTGACACATCTGACTTATGAATAGATAATTTCTGGTTGACTGCTTTTATAGAAGGAGAAAGGACAAGATTAAGTTCTAATTTATCCAAATCATAACTGCCCTGGACTGCTAAGAAAGCATTTGATTTCTCATTTGTACTCTGAATTTCATGTGACTTTGGCTGGTAAGATGAGAAAAACTTGGACATTCTGTTTGTCACATAAGGCATCTTTGGTGCATAGTAAAGAAATAGATATAACTTGACTTCTAGGAGTTGACAAATTTTTAAAAATGGCCTTGTAGGTTTGCTGCAGTTTCAGAGCAGTAGGAGTGTGGTGTGTCATGCAACCTGCAGGCTTTATGCTTGCCATAATTCGCTGAAGTGTGTACAGAAAAGGATAATTGCATGTAAAGAAAAATACAGCACTTGCAAAGGGCAAACTGCACCAACATATATCCTTGTGAAGAAGTATTACTTGGAAAAAGAAGGAGGCTCATTTACTTGTCCAGGATTTCTGAATTAGGACCAGTATCTCTTCTTTTTTTTTATTGGAGCCCTTTCTTGCAAAGGTAAATAGTGAGTAGCCTTTACTGGTGCATACAGGGAAGCAAATAATTTTAATATATTGGAAGTGTGTAAACACAGAGAAATTAATCACTGTGATCCACAAGATATTTCGCTGCACTTCTTCACCTGAGTCTGTAGTCAGCTACTCTTGCTCAAATTCACAGCCATTGACAGATACCTATTTCTCTCCCAGGCAGAATCCTAAATCTGATATATGTGTTTTGGTGGAATGGATGTGCTTGGGAATCATGCCATGCTTTTTAATTCATCTTCAGACTTATGTGCAAGTCATGATAATGGTAGATTCATGGTCACTAGGAGGGAAGGACTAAAAGGGGAAGAAAAAAGGCAAACTTTCTTAACAATTAAATTTAGTCATTCTCAATGTTATGATATGGTCAGCTGAATATTTTTTGCTAACTTGAGGCAGGAACCTCCTGAGAATCGAGTGCCTATACTTCCTATTTCTTTTTGGAATGAAAATGACAGTTCATTTCTTTATGTCAGCTCTGATGAGAGCACATGTCTGCATGAAGACAGTTACTCTTTTTCTGCTCAGTTTTCATACCTCTCCACTCCCATTTGGGAGAGGAGAGGGTTAGAGAAGGGAGGAAGAACTGGAAAAGACCTAATATATTCAGTGGAAAAAACCTTCTATAGGTAGAGAAACATCACAGAGAATTAGAGGATTTTGATACTGTTTGAAAAAACTGCTGTTTTAAATACTGTTAGATTTGGCTTGTGTTTTTAAACACAGTTTTTCCCTATGCAGTATGGTATTGCTGTATTACTTAATCAATTAAGAGATGGACTTATGTAAAAGTGGTTTTTATTTTTACCATATTATTAAAGTTCCCAGATGCACACAACAAAAGATTAGTTTTCCTTTTGGCTCTCTGTAGGGAGGAGGATATGATTATATGATATAATTCCAGTTCTGTTTCTCTTCCCTAATTTACACGTGCTGGTGCTTCTGTTTATTCTAGGTTATTATGGAAGGTGCTATGGGAAATTTATGGTAATCAGCAAATGAAAGGCTTAGAAATAGAAGGATAATTGCCTAAAAATCACAGGAAAAGAAGGAATGAAATAATCTCAATGTCGTATTGGTGAGGCAGACGTAGCAGATTTCTACAACTGCAGTCTCAGGTGCTGTCCAAGGGGTCAAATCTTCATGCACTGTCATTTTTTGCAGTCAAAGGAAAATCTTAAATTAACAGTACCTGTCCTAGCTTCTCTCCATCATCTGGCCTGAAGCTTTATTTCAGGCAAGTGTAAAGGCTCTGGGCAGTATCTGCTTAGGATTAGAGTGCTGTGTATTTGCTAAAGGCAGCACCATACCCCTGCTTCCCAGACTGTTCTCTAGTCTGTGCACAACCACTCCCCCAGTGTCTTCTTCCCTTT
This sequence comes from Erpornis zantholeuca, assembly GCA_013400515.1. Lineage (NCBI taxonomy): Eukaryota > Metazoa > Chordata > Aves > Passeriformes > Timaliidae > Erpornis > Erpornis zantholeuca. The sequence continues at coordinate 56,657 of VZTN01002618.1, read as the reverse complement.
CCTCATTTATAGACTCCAGCCTTGAAGAAACCTTTATTACTATTTTACTTACCCCTTCTTATATACTTTTCCCATTTTATTCTTTCTTCTCTCCCTGCCCTACCTCCCACTCCCATGGTTTATAGTATTTTATAATATTTTTCTCTACATTCCTCTCCTTTACATAAGTTTTCAACTTTTCCTTATGAATCCCTACCAGGATTTGACACAGTCTTTCTCTGTTTTCCAGGTCTTTTCTCCTTCCTTCCTTCCTTCCTTCCTTCCTTCCTTCCTTCCTTCCTTCCTTCCTTTCCCTAGGTAGTTCTGTGTCTCATTCCATAGGAAGTACCCTTATGTTGCTCTTTCGTCTTCCTCCTGACTAACTGCCAGTGTGAAAAACTTCTCAAAGAAATAGGAATCTCCTAAAAAGTGGCACTTCTGAGGGCTCTAATACACATCTGCTTTTTATAAACTTGAGACAGTGACAGAAATGTTGCACAGAAAATTGTTAGCCATTTTCTCAACCGGGGGAGAATTCACAGCAGAGACTCACACCTCCTATTTTGACACAACCTCCCACAAAGCAGATACCACATCAGGATACCAGAGCCTGACATTGCCAGGTACACTCTCACCCATAAAAGGGACATTGGAATAAGCTGGGAACAATTCTGACCCAGCCAATGCCCTATACTATGTTAGAAGAAAACGAGCTGCACTGCATGTTTTCCCAAAGGCAGATGAAGATAAGAATAAGGTATTTGATATCTGCTTCTTTTCCTTTTTCCTGCACCACACACTGTGGAAATGAAATGCTAATTGGAATTGGTCTGCTGACCTGAGATCTGCTGCAGCTGTGTGCCTCTGGGAGCACTCAGCAGTCAGTCCCACAAGTGGGAAAGGATTCAGCTGGGATTAAATGACTGGAGGGTCAGAGCCAGAGAGAAGGGGCAACAGCATCTCTTGAAGGTCTTCTCAGCAAGCACCACAAAGAGCAGAGCTGGCTTGAAGGCAGTCTGCTCATGTCTTACGGGGTCCTGCTGTTCTAATGTGTAAACATGCCACTTACATCTGAACTGCTCTTGTTTTTATTCACTCTGCAGGTGTAAATCCATGTAAAAGCAATGTAGGTGCCACTGGCAGCGCTGCCATCAAACATTTACGAGGTGGCTGCTGTGTGTGTGCAGAGCCCACTGGCTGTCGGTGGGGTGGGTGCACGGAGTGGGGCCCAGGGGCCCTGCAGGCACTGCCCCTGCTGCCAGCCTGTCTTCAGCAGAGGCAAAAGGGAGTGCCCTGCTGAGGCTGTGCGCTCCTGCTCACATCCATCGCTGCCCTGTGTGCAGACTGCTCGGGGAAGGCAAGCAGCCCAAGGTGCCAATGGAAATAAAGAGTTCTGCTTGCTGACTTACACCCTGTGGAATCTAGGACCGCCAGTTATTGCTTCTTACTACTTTGTTATTTTAAAACAATACACTACAACATGAAAATATCTGTAAACCACACTGAAAATACTCTGTAAACCACTGTATGCTCTCGGGTCTAACTCAGTAGTATTGTACATTTCTCTGTTTATAATCTGGAGATGTGTTGCAGGAATGTCTGTATATTGAAAATGTCCAAATATTTCCTAACATTCTTGTGAATAAAGATGCAGCATGAATGACATTTGTCAAGACCGAGGTCCAAAAGCATGGTAATGGCTGAATCATCAATCACTCCTTGTGGAAAGGTTCATAGGAAATTACAAGGAGAAGAAACAAGCCTGATCTCTCTCTCTCTTTTTTTCTAATAATACAGAACAATTGCTATTCTTCTGCTCTTTGAGAATTACAAAAGTGAATCTATCTACTAATCTATAACTATTTCTGGATTTGACTTTAATATATGTCTTGTGTATAAACCTGACAACATTCTACAAAAGAAGCCAGCATTAGTGTCCCTCTTTTGCAGATAGGGAAAGGAAATCATAAATAAATGAAATACCATGAAGAAGAGCACATGAAAATCCATCCAGTGGAAGAATTAGACCAATGGCTGTTTTGGTGTATCTTAAGCACCTTCTGCCCCAGACCTGTTGGCTCCTACAGTTCAGTGGAATGACTTCTGAAGTTCTGAAGGTGCCTAGCTAGAGAACACTAAGCTTTTAGCCTTACCAAATGAATTCTCAACTCCAAATTCTCAAGATATATAATATCTTTGTATATAAACTTCTGCTGAAACAATTGTCTCGGCAGTGAGAGCTATGAGAATATATTAGGACATACAGATAATTATTAAAGTTAAAGCAATGAATACATTTACTCTTGCTTGACAGTTTACATCATCTGTGAAGTGTGCTGTGATTTATTGTTCACACCGGTTGATGAGAACTGAATATTTAAACTAGCATTTCAGAATCCACACGTGGCAGAGTTGATTTTCCTGCACTGAAATTCTATGAGCAATTGCTCATTTTCGTTTTACTGTAACTGTTGATACTAGAATAAATGTGAAGTAGTCTGAAGAAAAATATTCAGAGTATGTCTTGAAAATATGCACTTACAGTTTTGTTTTTGCATAATAAATACCTCAATTGTATTAGTATCATGTTGAAATTAATTGTGTGAGAAAGGTAATTTTAAGTATTTTAAGGCTTTCATAGGCAGTAAGTATTAATGTCATTATATTTCATTACAACTCCATTAAAAGCTAAGATATCTTAATACACATCTTGGCCAGGAGTCCTGTGCTACAGTGTTGAAAATGCTAGCTAACTGCTTTTCAATAGTTTTATAATTGCTTATAATTGTATCAGACAGAGTTGTCAAAAGGTGAGAATTTCTTTTGGGCCTTTTAATATTTGTGTGGCAAACTTCATTTACTTTAGAGCACTCATTTTCAACAGATGAGCACTCTGCATTTCTGAAGTATCACACATTAAGAAACAAGCACACTTTACAGAGTTTGAACACCAAAACACCCCACAAAAGTAGTTCTTAAAATGCTGAAACATTTAGAAACTCGTGGCTCTTTCCTGGATTGGTTGGAAGTACCACAGGAGTGTTATTAACACCTCAGAACTTGTGCATTCAAATCATAAAGAATTATACAGAATCACAGAATATGCTGAGTTGGAAGGGATCTGGAAGGAAAAAAGCTTCTTGAGGAGTTAAAAAATGTTATTTGAAGTACTTTAGCAATTTTCTAACAAATGGCTCATCTGTGTCTCAGTTTTTAAATTACTTGTTTAACGAACCTCTTTCCCTTACTGGTGAAACTCTTCCTCTAAATAACAGAAAAAAAAAACCCCAAACCTGAAACAGGTTAACAAGTGGAAACTACCATGTCAACAAGTAGAAGTGAAATTTGGGAAAAGAAACTGGCTGAAAACATCCTCTTGCCTCATCAGCATGTGGCACTGGGGATCATTGTGCAGTAGGTGTCCAGTCAATTTCCTGATTCTGCAATAAAGCTCATTTCTGAATAATAATAAAATTAATACCCTGCTGTTTTATAATTTGGTTTGCAAAGGAGTACTCTGCCTCATTGAAGTCAAATCACTTTGGATTTAGAGGGTCAGAGAACCATGAAATTTTAGCAGTATTGATAATAAATCATGCTAGACAAATTATATTGCAGTTTTTGGAAAAAGAAACCTGCTTAAATCAGTATGTGAAAGAACCACAAGAGGTGTCAAGGGTCAAATCTGTTGCTGGTGCATGGGCTCCACTACTGACACAGGGAAATGCACAGCAGGAAATTAAACTATTTCCTGTCGCATTTTAGAGAAGTGCTGGGGTCTGCCTTCCCACACAAGGGTGTTACAGGTGCCACATGTGTGCCCTTCTGCTTCTTGGTGGCTCCATGTGCCCTTTTTTCATGAGGTGCTGCAAGAACTCTTTGCTGCCTCCTGAAGACATTGCCACGGTAATATTTTTTTCTTTTAAAATTACATTTCTTACCACAGAAAATGTTGGGTTTCAACTCATAAAAAGTTTTGGCATTCCACGGTCTTTTAAAAGCCAGCCTTACTTGCTTTTTCAGTGATATCTCTTTTTATTTCTGACAGGCTGCTGGCAATCCAGCTAGGATGACACACAGTGTTCGATATCCCATGACTAAAGCACGTGCAGAATTCAGAAACTAGGCTAAATTAGGCTCAAAATTTTTAATGAATTTTGAATTATGCAGTTAATCTATTTGTGAGTTTTACAACTCTTTCATTCTGAAAGAAAAAAAAGGAAAGAAATGCAAACAGACAGTCAAAAAATTATATCTAGTTATTGGGGCCACATGTGGTAGAATGCTGAGATTTTATTTTCTTCTGGAAATACTACCTCTTGTAAAGCCCATCCATCATATGTAATGAGGGCTGTCAGGAATATTTAGCTGAGAAATAGCTACTTGATATGCTAATGGTGCTCCCTTAGTGAATTCCTTTGGTTCTGCTGCCTGACATTAATGGTTTTCATAATCTAATGAATGATGTGTGTAATAGAGGTAAGGCCACAGGGAATGACATTTTGAAACTAAGGGAAGTAGTATATATGTATTTTATAAATATGTGCATTTTTTATATATACACACATACACACACGTATATATACTCACAGGGAGAACACAAAATTGCTTTTCCAAGCTAGATAAAATAAACACTAGGGAGAAACTACATAGATGGAGCAAATCTTTGATACCGACACTTTAAACTCCAAATTCTAAAATATCTCTATTCTCGGGACTTCACAAAATATCCAGGAGTGTAATAAGCTGGAAGGCTTCACTTCCACAGCTCTTCCTGGCTCAAGTTTCAGAAACTGAGACCTTGTCCCCCAGCTCTTGCCAAGGACAACAGCTCCTCTCTCCCAGCAGGATCCAGGTGGGGGGAAGAAATGAGAATCCCCAACAAACACCTGCACAAGGCAATCAGGTCCCTGCTGCAAGGCTGAGAGTTGGATCCTCTGTCTGGTGTGCTGAAACCACTGTGATGATCAACACTTACCCTTTCCTGGTGAGGTCCTAGATTTGCATCTCCCGTTGTCTCTAATTTCTGGAGGAGATGGGAAGTGGCTGTGAATCCAACATCTGATATTCCAGAGCCGAAAACTTCCTTGTGGGCTTGGGTTTTGTCAGCTGTTTGTAACCATAAACTTCTGTAGCCACCTCTACCTGGCTAAAAAGACAGGGAAAACAAGTTCTAAGACTACTCTGAAAATCTACTGGAAACCTATTTGCAACCTTGACAATTTCATCAGGTGGTGATATTCCAAATGCCTGACAACTTCAGAGTTTAGCTGCAAAGGAGCTTTCGCTGTCCCTCCGTGTCACAGGTGCAGATGTTTGTAGGATTGATGCTGTGATTTGCTCAACACCTTTACCCAATCCTTTCACTTTTCTGTGGCTGACCTTTCTGCTGTCTTTGCAGAGTACCTGATCTGGTACTGATCTCACAGGCAGCTCTGGGTGTCAATATTCACAGTGAATCGGGCAGGATGCAGGATACTCTCCCATACAGATATGTTTGTTTAAAGCATTTCTGTGGGGTAGTGATTAAAGCCTTTGATGATCTAGAGACATAAACAAGAAGTGATTTGGGTTCACAGAGCATTCCTATTCCAACTCTAGTGCTGTCCTTGCAAACATACTACAGCATTAGGCACCAGGGAGAGCATGATGGGTGTAATACAAATTACCTTAATTCTCCATGGATCTGAAAATGTGCACCCACAGCAATTGCTTTGTGTGGACATGCAATATGCATCAGAATCCTGAAGAAGGATGAATCGCTGAATGATAAAGTAGTGATGTACAGACTGCCACGAGAATGTTTCCTGTGTTTAATTTCATCTTATAGGATACTTGGGGTTTTTTTTATACTTTTAAAAAGAGCAGAAAAATAAAATTAATGATAGAAGGATAAAATTAATGAAATCCATAGATGACATTAACTTGTGACGAGTTGCAAATACCAGAGACCCAAACCAAATTAAAAAGAGATTAAATTATAGACCAAAAATAACAGGCAAGCCTTAGAAGCCTTAGAGCCATTGAAAATTAAAGTATATCTAGAGGAAATTAACAGAGGAGAAATCCAGTAGGAGGGAGAGATCTAGGAGAGCACAGCACTACCAGTGTTCAGGGAGATAACAGATCAGAAATTAGACATGATTTTGAAGCTTAGCAGTGCAAAGTTTAGGAAGCGTGCAGAGTCTTTATGCTATGAAGCAGAAAAATAAGGTTCTTTCCTGTGGCTTTTTATACTTTGGGATATCTTCATTGGAGATAAATGTCTGGGCAAATTGAGTGGAGTTCAAAGATGAGCCACAGAATCATTATTATAGTCAGAGGGATTTACTTAAGATGAAAATTAACAGACTGAAACATGGTTTATTTGGGAGAAAAGAAGAGATGCTAGAAACTAGTAATGCTAAATGCATGAACAAAACAGAAACAGTTCCTTTATAAAGGAATAAGAATGATTGTGATTAAGAAAAAGTTGTTGGGAAAGTCTCTAGTACAATAAGATGTATCAGTTAGGAAGTAAAGTAATGATGGAAACCTCATGTGAATGACAAGGCAGAAAATTTCAAGCTAGGTTTTTACTCACAGAATATTTTATGCTGCTTTGTAGAGCCTTGTTGGGGCAGGCAAGGGTCTGGGTTGGAAAAGGTCTCAGTGGTGATTCTATCCTACCTTCTGCAGGTGCTTGTAAACTGTTTTTCATGGTTTCTTCCCACAACTTTTTTCAGGGAACTTGTGCAGACGTGCATCCTGACTGCCTTGTTCAGGTTCTCTGAGGATTACTTCATCAAAGTGAGGGCACTTTCTATTTTTAGCTATAGTGAACAGACCTGATTTTTAGTAAGGTTTTGTACAGCAAGATCCTACTTGCTTCCAAGGTTTCCATGAGTCCTCAGAACCCACAGAGAGCAGTCCTCACAACTTATGTGACCCACAACCTCCCTTCTCCCTTTACCTTTAGAATTTTTGAGTTCAGAAACATCACCTGCAAGGATTCCAGATCCTAAATTATACTTGGCCTCCTGTTTCCCCTTTAGGTCAAAGTTAAGAGAGTTAGGATCTTGGATAGCTCATTCCCTGGCTTATAAATTTTCTAAATAATAGGGAAGGTTTCATAAAATACTGTAATATTATTTAAGTTAATTAGGTGACATATTTCCCATTAAGTCTGTATCTCACACATAAATAATGGCAACAGTATGTTCCTGTTTAAAAAATGTAATGATCTCTGTAATATAATTTGCTGAAAATATTTAACTATTCCCAGAAAGATTATTAATGATCATACTTGATTTTTATTTGTCCTTCTACCTGACATATGGCACAGTACAGATGGTTCTGCATCGTACCATCTTTTTTTTTTTCTTAATTTAAATGAGTGCATTAATTTATACATAATTTCTACATTATATTTTGTCCCAGTTGAATTAATACTCAGGTTTATTATTGAATATATTGTGCAACAGGAGGAAGCTGCAACAAGTGGGATATCTATCCTTTTCTTCTTTCTGACAAAGCCAGTGCCATAGTTAATTTCTTAAGGAAAGATCCTGACATTAATTTTCCATGAGTGCAAAGACAGCTGCCTACCTTGTGGATTAAAATATTCCTGTGGAGTTCTCCTCCAAATCATTAATTCTCTTTTATGTATCTATTAGAGAAAGTGTTTATGTCTCTCTGATTTGTGTTTGTACCAAGTCAGCACAATGAGGTAACAGTCCAGACCTCTGTCCCTCGCTGCTGTGAGAAATATTTGTGTTTAGTTCAACTGTGATGTAAAAAGAATGGCTGGCTGACTTAATGTGGAGTTGTAAGTGATCATTTTCTTTTTTGTACATTGGATGCCTATAAGATTTTTCCTCTAATAATTTTCAATATTTGCTTGCTAACACTTCCTGGCAGTTCAATTGTCAGGTATAATCTAGGCAAAATGACCCCTCCAGTTCCATTGTTAATTCTACAATGCTGTTAACTGTTAAAAGCCTTTTTCCCCAAACATGCATAAAACAGAATAACTTATGAGGAAATTTAGCTGCAGCCTAAAAAGATACAGCTGGTTCATGCTGTAACATATTTTATGTCTCAAGAGGGGAAATTGTAGATTTTGCTTTAAATTCAGATGATTGCATAAAATGCACAACAATTAATCACAGACAGGTTACATGGGAAAACAGCCCCCATTGTCATATATACTTTACATCTCCAGAGCCAAAGTGTCACTTATAAACAGCTTTAACAGCAAGTCCCATATGCTGAAGTCTTGAAACCATTCCCTAATGGAAGTTAAATGGAAAACCTCATTAATACCCAGTAAGGCAGAGGTGCATATGAGAGATTCCCACTGGCTGATTTACTGTGGCACCTGCCACGACTATGGAAATAAAGGAGAGAGTTATTTTCAAGAACATGAGGAGAGAAAAGGTAAAAATCAGGGTACTCTGCTATCTAGGGGAATTTATACCATACATGTTTTGAACTGCTGGGGGAGTTACCTCAAAGACTCCCAGGCACTGAGATGGAAATGTCATTCATAGAATCTGGATAAATTTTTTTTTAATTTTGTTCACATAATTATAGTGATAATAATTTAAGAAAATCCTTGATATTCTTTATTCTTTCAAGCACCGTAGGACAAAAAGGCCTATTTCAATTTCTCTCTTAAATATGAGAATGCATTCTAAGTTAGGGCTTTCCTGAGACTACATGTGATGACCACTAACTATGCAGTACCCCCACTGTTTTTTCAAGAAGTCATTTGAAGTCCTGCAGCCTCTCTTTGTGCTTACTTGAGGTTAACTGCATACATCTGAAAACTTATTCCAGTGTGATCCTCGGAGAGACAGCTGAGAGATGCTCACCGACTGTAGGTGAACTGCCTATAAAACTCATTGATCTAAATTACACCCTTTGAGTAAGGCAGGCAGTGATATTTAGTTAAAAGGAGTTTTTAACACTCTGCTGGCTTTTTAAACCACTGCTGGATGTACCCAAAGAGTACTGCACTCATCTATTAAATAGGGAGAATACATTTGACTGGGCCAAAATCCCAAACTGACAAAAATCAGTGTAGTTACTCAGTAACTTCTACAGAGGTTTGTTATTTTATATTGGTTATGGATTTATCTTGACTTCAGGGAACCAGCTCATGTTAATGATTGGCCTGGGTGTAGCCCTAATAAAAGCAGTAAAGGAATGTTCTTGTTCAGTATGTTCTTCTATATCCATGTTTACCACACTGGAAAATTTTATTAAAAGCAAGTGGCCCACATGTATCCAGTCAGTTTTCTGCATCACCAGGTGCTAGAAAACTCCAGAAAGGCTGCTGCAGTGCCAGCCCTCCCCCATCCCTTGGCAGCTGAAATGTAAAGCTCCACTGAGGAGGTGAAGAATAAGAGCTGTACCTGATGGTAATTGGAATGAGAGCGAGTCCAGACATGAACAAATGTTGACACATTTAGTGTGAAGAAAATACACTATTACGAAAGAAGTGTCATATATGGTTTCAGAAAGCAAATAAGCAAACAAAACTAACAGCACAGGATATGAATTTGTTATTGCATTCACAGCATTACTGTATGGCTTCCTAAACTAATTTGTTGTTACATGATGAAGAGAGGGGGGGGAAGCTTCCTGTCTCCAGCATGTCACCTTTCATTAAAATTGTGTTTGTCTGAGATTTTGTTATTTGCAGTTGCTCATCTGTTAAATTAGAAGTTTTAATTCTTCACAGTTTGTCACCTTTTTAATTCTGGTCTGTTGACATATACTTCTCTGCAATGCAGAAGGGCTTGAAAATGAAATTTATAAGAAAATTAGGTGAGAAGAGGATAACAAAGTGAAGCATTGGTTCTTTGCTTTTTCCCAACAAATGCGAGATGGGTCTGGGAGTCTCAGATGGATGGATAACAGTAGATTATCCATGTGAGATTGCACATGTTTCTGTGCTTCTGATTTAGGAAACCTCCCTCTCATATTTTTGGAAAGCAGGGAGTATGGTAGACTTGGCTTGATTATATTGAGGAATAGGTCATTCCTTTAAATCTCCATTTCTCTAAAGGAACAGAGTGATTCTGGACCACACATGGACAGGCACTGTCCGTGCTGTTTGCCTCTCGAGGGTACAGCATGGCCCTGAGCACCAGCTGAAGGGAATTGTGCCTCAGCTGCTTTTCTGGCTGCTGAGCACTCCCTGGAGCGGGTGCCAGCCAGCTGGCAGGAAAGCCCATCTGCTCTACGGAGCCTGGTGTTTCCTTACCACCCTTCAGCAGCACTCATCTTGGGCTGGACTTACAGTTTAACTCAGGAGGGCTCGATGAACCCTCCTTGCTTTCTGGGAAGGAAATAATCTCCTCTGTCTGAAAGTGAAAACACCTGCAGCTGCTGGAGTCAATGTATGCTGCTAATGTGTTTGGTCCAGAGGCAGGTGAAAACTCAAAAGATTCCCATTTCACCCTGTCCCTGGAGTGTGGCAACACTTGAGACATCCAAATATGGTAAGGGAGGGAGAGCTTCTGCAACACCAAACTGAAACTGGGGCTCCCATCCAGTGTGTCATACTCATCAAAGGAGACCATCTTCCTTACTGAGATTTGGGCATGAGCAGGCCTAAAATAAAGTTTTCCAGATTATAGCTAGGCTTCACAAACAGAGGAATTTATTAGCTTTTGACTGACATTTTTGTTGGTTGCTTTGTTTTCAGCTCCAGAGGGAATCAATGCAAACGTATTGGAATGATAAAAAGTCCCCCATTCAGAATGCTATGTGCCTGCTGAAAATCACATCAGACCAGAAGAGCCTCCCAGCACCTTTTCCCTTGACAAGAGCCATCTGGCTGCTTTGTAGCATCTCACATTCTTCAAACTTCAGCCTCCATGTGGGCAAAATTCAGCAGAACTAATTCCTGATAAGATGGACTCATTTCCAAAAGTCAATCCAAAGCTGCTTCCTTGCATCTTTCCATCAAGGCCAGAGAAAGAAAAATAATCCCGTTCAGAATTGGGTTTCAGCTAGCTAGATAACCACATGCATAGATGTGTGAAGTAATTACTGCTAATCTCACTTTTGGGCATAATCAGACTTTTGGAAGTCTGATCTCACTGTAGACACAGCACCATGTGTACAGGGCAAGAATGTGGCACCATTCCATGGGGAATACATCAAGGGAAGAAGAGGGGGAATAGAGAAAAAGACTTTTTTTTTAAAGGAAGAGTTTTTGTAATAAGCTGAATCATACAGTGAGGAAATGTATAAATGCAAGCTTAGGGCTCTACAGCCCTGCATACTCACTCCTACAGCACCTCATCCTATATCCATGGTGTTGCTACATGGGATGGGACATACACCAGCCAAGCTCTCCAAAGGTGAGAATAATGAGAGAATAAAAGAGAGATAAAGACCCTGCTTAAACTCAGGGATTTGACCAGTTTAAAGAGGTGATGGTCTTCTCTGCCCAAACAGAGACAACTTGATCTGCCTAAATTTCCACTGGGGTTCTTGAACCAATTCAACTAAACTGACCAACTTTAGATGACACAAAACTCTGCTCAGGTCTGTTTGGTTCTTTGCCCTTTAAGTGGCCAGAACTCTCACTGGTTCTACAGGAATCTTCTTTGAAGGAGATGCTGAGACACTCTGAAATGTGCCATTCATCAAAGCTTGCTGAAAAAGCTGTGTGTAGAATACAGCATCATGGACTAGAGTATTGTGTCTTTTTAAGTATTTATGTCCATTTTCCCCTCAGGTTTGAATGGCTGGTTTTGATATGGCATTAAATTGAGTAAGCCTTAGGAATGGGCGTACAAAAGCTATTTCCCCACACATAACTAACATGGAATTAATATATTAATACATCCAGTCCTATGATGAAATTAACTGTAAAACTATTTCTGATTGAATAGTTGCTATATTTTTCTGTCATAATGAAGGATCAGATTACATCCCCAAATTCCATGCTTGTGACAGATACAGAAAGGGTCATGCTTGGCATCTGCATTACCAGTTACTTACCTACACCTGCACTCAAAATGCCCATGAGGTTTTCAAAATGTTTAAAATGGATGACATTGAACAGCCAGATGTCTTCTACTCACATTAAAAAAAAACCACCTTATATCAATGAGAAGCCAGTAATTTTCTCTCCACAAATTTAAGGTTAGAAAACATGGGAAAATGCAAACCTTGAGCTGGATTAATATTTTTAGATGTATTTTTCTAGATTAATTGCTAATTATTTCTTTTTACTACACTTTAAAAGCTGATATGCAGTAGTTTGAAGCAAGCAATGTGATTAAAATGTGTAAATAAAATAAGAAGGACATAAGAAGGACTGGCTTTGATATACATAACTGGTTTGCTGTACAAACAAGATTCAAATATCAGTCACAATCTTGTAATCAAGGGAAAGTGGTAGTTGCATTTCCATATGGTGTCCTGAATCCCTTTTTTACTCTCACAGTAAACTAGTAGAGTGGCAACACACCCTTTGGTGATAAATTTCATCATCTTGATGTTTTCCTTAGTGTTTGAGTGAAATCAGAGTTTTGATATGTGTAGGTTCTTAAATGGGAAGAATATATAAAATATTTTAATTTTATTATGACTGTGGTTATGCCACAATACAAATAAGATTAAATGAGAAGCTTCTCCTATGTTCCCTTGTATTTATTTACTTATTTAGATTAAAAATAATAAATTATGCTTATCCAGGACCTTAGGCACCGTAACACATCATTAATATTACAATAAAATCTCAGCAGTATTAAACTAATCGCTCAGTTCGACAGACTCCTACACGGATTCCTTCTCATTCTTTCCTTGTGGGAAGAAAACACACAACATTGCCCCAAAAATTATCTAACTGAAACAAATTTTTGAACTCAAACGTATTTGTTTGAACTCAAACAAATTAGAGGTAATTCACAGTGTGTGAAGGAAGCAATTCTAGAAACCTGAACTTTTACAAACATGACTTGGTAGAGATTCCCCTGTTCTTTATAGTGAGGAATAGGATGTTTTGGGATCCAGCTGTTCACTGTTTAATACTTGCTGGTGACATGTTTTCTTCTTTCAGGACAGTTTGCTGAGCTGGCAAGTCCAATGATCACTTTTTGATTCTCTGAAAAGGTAGGGAAATGCAGCCAAAATCAAGAGAATATCATACACAAATAAGTCAAATCCTTGAAGGACTTGTTAATGAGAGAAGAAAATGAAAGAACATTTGAATTTACTTTTGCAACCTATATATACAGGTACTTTTCCTCTTTAGTAACAAAAATATCTAGTATGGAAACTCAGTCTGTATTTTATTGATCGTTTTAACTAATAAGCTGTATAGGGAGAGGCACAGGTATCTAAGATAGATAGCCTTGCATCTGTTGATGCATCATAAATGTCTCCTTGAATGGCATTTCTTGTTTTCATATGGGTGTGTTATTTTAGCTGAAATTCCATCAGTAGTGGCTGTACCAGAGAAAACTACACCATAAAGATATGCAACTACTATAATTGTTTTCTTAATTTGATACCTTAATGAAGACTCTGCTAAAATAAGGACAGCATTTGTGTACTGCTTTGTACAACCAAACCACTCTAATTATGACAGGATTTGTTGCATATGTTGAATTTCACAGGAGAGGTTTTCTTCCACACTTACACCCATTTTTCAGTTAATTATCTGAGTCAGATTACAAGAACGAGGAAATCTGTAAAAGCTATGGCAGAACCATGATTAGATTTCAGTTGTTTTCCCTTAAGCTTGCCATCAGACAGCAGTGCCCTGTGGGAACAATTTAAAGAGCTGCAGACATGAAGAAGGCTGGGCAGAATATTGGCTGCAGACAAGGATGTTATAGAATGCCAGAATATTCTGAGTTGGAAGGGACCCACAAAGATCATGGAGTCTAACCCTTAAGTGAATGGCCCATTCCAGGATCCAGCTCACAACCTTGGCATTATTAACATATTCATTATTGCCTCAAGTCCCACAAAACCTCTGAATATCTTTTCAGACTTTTTCATGTCAAGAGGGCAGAAGGGTAAGTTTTTATTATCAGCCATATGAAAGAGAGAGGCCAAAATCCAGAAGGAAACAAAGCTCTTTCTTTTGAGTTTGCCTGGCCACATCCTTTCCTTTTTGATCTACATAGGGAGGAAACAGAGCAAGGGAACCACAGGGTGGTGCTGATAGTTCATTCCTGATACTTGCAGTATTTGATTCCTTTGGAGGCTGTCTTCCCAGCACTGGCTAAGTCAAAGCTATTTTGTTAATCATAACATCACTAATTTCCTTTCCTGCTGATAGCTGCATGGTGGTTCTGCTGCTGTCACTCCACAGTAATGAAATGTCATTGCAGGTGGTACAAAATGTGGCAAAGTTAAACTGTTGGGAACAAACAGCCTTCTCAGTTACAGCAGCTCGATGGCATGGATTAATTTGAGGGGAGATCCCTACATATTCTCAGGAAGGTTCACCTTTGCTCTTATGCAAAGGGTGTTGCATAAATGGTCTGTGAATTCTCACTGCTTGGGCCTTCTGTGGAGACTGGGACAGAATTAGTTCCATGCTTGGCCTATACTTTCTCACTAACATGATCTTTTCTAGCTGCTGAAACCCTCTTCAAAGGAGGGCAAAGCAACCCAATCTGCTAAGGCAGCCTGGGCCAGCTGCATCCTGAGAACAAGAAGAGAGAGGGTGAGAGAACACTTTGCATCCCACCTATTCCCTAGCTCAGGCAAGCGAAGGGAAAACAGGAGGAGCTGTAGCCTAAGCCACAGTGACTTCCCAGATTATCTCCTTGTGTGCCACAGCCCATATCTGTGTTGAGTCCAACCACTCCTTTCAGCAATTGGAGGGTGATTTCACTCAACAGATGAATTCAAGGCAACCACAATATGCTCCTGGAAAACTGGAGCACAGAAAGCAAGAAAGACTGGGAAGAAAAAAAAAAGGGGGGGGGAGAAAAAGGGACCCCCCGTGATGTATCATGACATTGAAACCCAACAATTATAATCCTAATGTTGATTCTCTCATCTCATGCAATTTCCCAAGATATTTAATTTCTAAAGGAGCTATTCATATGGCCAGGAATGTTTTAAGGGAGAAATACTCTACACTCCTAAGTTAGTCACCACATCCCAGAATTATTTCAAGTGAATTTCAAGGGCTTGTTCATCAGGGCAGCTGTAGGAATAATATTCCAGGGGACACCATTTCCTCAAAAGTATTTCTCAGCAGCTTCTGAGCAGAGACAAGGCACTTGTAATGGTGCTGCAGAAGCCTCCTGGGCAGTTTTACAGAGCCATTGCACTCAATCTGTGCTCAGAAAAATATTGCTCTCTTGTAAAGCAAATAAAACCAAGAAAAAACTTATAGTGAGACAATATATCTTTTTTCCCCCAATCTTCTATGCAGATCAATACAAACAGTTCAAGTTGATTGAATGTAATTCTTTGCTCAGATCAGATCAAACCCATAAAAACTAACTACTACATCGAGGTAGTCACCCAGTCTCACTTTAAACATAAAACTTTTTTCCCTTGTAATGCATTAATTAATCAGGCAATCTGGTTGGTATATAGGAACCATCATTTACATTCCCATTTGCAAAATGTGTGAGTGCTTGTTACATAAATTCATATGTGATAACTTTTTTGAAGTTTCATTTTGATGGCAGCAGAGCTTGATAGTTCACTTTCTATATGCTTATGTCAGAAATTATAGCCTCTTAAGAAATGCATTCTGCACAGTAGCTGAGTCTATGGTAGAAGCACTACTGCATGCTCCACATAATACAGAAACCAGTTCCATTGTTCCAGTAAATACAGAACCTTGTCTTTAGAATATTGGTAAAAAGAGAAACAGAACAGGTCCTGCTTCCTCAGAACAGGTTCCATTAAAAATCTTACTTAAAAGCCTCTATTAAAAGCTTTTAGGAGAAAATGTGCCCTTTGTGGCCCCCTGAAGCCTGATGAAGAACCCACCAGAATGATTTGTAGCTCAGGGAGGCACAAGCACCACAGTGGATTTTAATTGCCATCATGGCAAAGTCTCTGTCTCCTTTTTTTTCCCTATGGTTAACATTTTATGGGCAATGAACCACAGGAAATAACTGCTACTGATTATAATGAAAATGCTGAAACCTCTTAAATTATGGCATCAGGCAGGAGCAGTGCTGATGTAATTACTATGTTAATGATCAAGTAATATTTAAGTACTCCTGTGTGATTTTCTAGTATTTTTAGTACTCATCTCTAATGTCCTGTGGAGGGTTTAAGAGCTGTTGCCATTCCCCTGCTGGGTTCCCATGCAGAGACTCTGATAGCTGTGCCAGGCCCGCGTAGGTCTCACAGCAGGGCCCAGGACTCCTTCTGCTGCTCTGCTCTTCGCGTGGAGGAGTTGCCCATAATCACCTCTCAGAGCCCCTCCGATCCTGCTCTAGGGGTCTAAAGAGGCACCAGCACTGTCATTAGGTTAGGATTTCTGTAGGAGACTGAAAGTCTCTTACTTTTCCCTTCTCTGAGTCTTTGTGCACTGAAGGCACTAGGAGAAAGAAGGCGAGGAATCAGAAAGGCCACTTTGGCAAAGGAAACGTGAAATACACACCCAGAATTTGGAATGTTCACTATGCTGCAGGCTATGTTTGACACATCTCTTGCAAACTAGCATCTGGTAATTTTTGAAGTACAGTATTCATGTATCTAGATACTTTTGGGAGGAAGAAAATAGAATGCAACTGTGGTTGTAGTCTGACAGCTGGCTCCCAAGCACACCTGCCATGGAGCTGCCTTAACATCAACTGCTCTTCCCCTGACAACCTTGAGCAGAAGGCTAATAATTATTTACTGGGACAGCAAGTATTATAATGATATTACTAAAAACTTTGTTCTGAAGTTTTTTTCCCTTCTTCTTTCTTTTTTTTTTATTATTTAAAGAGGCCTTCATGAGGTCCAGTGATACAATAATAGGTTTGCAAACCCTATAAATCTACAATTAGATCACAAATTAAGGAAGTTTACTCTAAATTGGTACTTTAAAGTCTTAGACCTGGTAGATTTAATTAATTTTTCTTTCTTTTAGTGTTGGTGACCAGTGATGGATCCAGAACCTCTGTGCTAAGGTTGCCAAGGCCTCTGGGCCACAAGGAAGGTTAGAGCCTCCTGCACTGGTCACCGCTTTTGTATTAGCTCCCCTGCACAGAAAACGACCTGTATTTCTGCTGTGCTGTTATTTGACTGGAAAAATTAACACTGAAATTTTCACATGTGATATTTAATCCTTTGTGTGTTTGTATTGTGACTATTCTACTTGGGGAAACTAAGCCCAAAATGTGTCTGTGTGTGTAGCTGAGCATCGTGCATGTCATGTGAGGGTGGGGCTTGCTGCAGCTGTGGTGGTCCTGGGAAAGTAAAGAATGAGAGCTGTGCCACATCATTGCTTTTTTCTTTAGAAGGAGCAACCCACAGCCCCACTAATGAACTCTGATATATGTCAGAGGCTGATGCCCTGATTCTGGTGGAGCAATACAAACACAGGACAAAATGCAACCCTGCTACCGTAGGGAAAAACAAATGGATGCAAAAATGGAGGATTGAGCAAAGTGAATCAAGGAGACAGTTTGTGAAAGAGGCAACAATCTCAGAGCTTTTGCAGTTTAGTCACTACTTACACAGAGCTGACAGCATGACAAGAGATCTTAAAGAACAAGCCAATAGCCTGTCCCCGGGCTGAGCAGTCCAGGGGGGTTTATGGCTAATTAACTCCAACTGAAAGTACTCAAGCCACCCTGGAGCTTTTCTGCACTCCTGCCTTGTCTGCAACTTTTCTGTCTGTATTTGGAGCAACCAGAGCATGTACTGACCTTGGAGGCACAGAGCTACACAACCTGAGCCCTGAATGAGGAGGAGAGAGATCTCCCCAGGAGAAATAAGGAAAAGAAGGAAGAGAAGAAAACAAAGTGACAGGATTGTTGTGTGAGTCAGAAAGAACAGTAACACTGAGTGGGGAAGGACGGAAGGACGGAAGGACGGAAGGACGGAAGGACGGAAGGACGGAAGGACGGAAGGAAGGAAGGAAGGAAGGAAGGAAGGAAGGAAGGAAGGAAGGAAGGAAGGAAGGAGTCCCCTAAGTGGGTGTGGAGGGGTTGGAGACTGGGTCTTCAGGAGGGGGCATCAGAGCAGGAAAATTGCTCTTCCTGAAGGTATAAAGACACTGAGCTCAGGACCCCCTCCACCACACCAGCTCCAGCACAGGAGGAGTCCTGCACACCCCTGCACAAGGCATAGCCGTGGAGGGAGCATGGAGCTTCCCTGGGGCTGGCTGCTCCAGCCCTGGAATTTTCCAGCCCAGGCAAGGACTGGCTGGAGCCTGTGTGGCACTGCATGGCACAGGTAATGTCTTGCATCTGTGAAAGACCAAAAAGCTGCACTTCAACAGTTCAGCAAGGACAGTAACTATGTGTCTAAGCCATAGGGCAGAGAACCTGTTCAGAGGCTGGGAACTGCCAGACTCCTACTGTCCCTGCTCAGGTTCAGCAGATGAGCACCTCTATCACATCACCCTTTGTTTGCAGGATGAAGTTACTGGAAAAGTACCTGGCTCTTATCATCCATATGCCTGTTCAGTGCTCTGCCTCCTTTTATCCGAATATCTTACGTTTCTTTGACCAACCAGAATTTTAGTAGACTTTTGACATGCTACATTACTCACCAAAGATACATTCCCCGTTCTTTTCATACCTGTCAGGTGTACAGAGCTTGGAAAGGATTCCTGAGGAGAGATATGCACTGCTTATCTGTTGTCCATAAACTGCTGGAAATATGTTAAAGAACAAGTATCCCTAAAAAAAACCCCAGGTGACTAAAACACCAGTAAACAATCAAGATAATTTTGATATTTTCTTATAGGCAAGTATATGTAGTTTGAAGACAAATATTTGAAGATGCTAAATAGCAAGCAGAATTAGTTTTGCTGCAGATAAATTCTTTATTTCTCTAATTATAGAGAACTGACTGGCAGACTTCTTTTAGTATTAATAGATACTATATGCTTTCTCCATAAATGCCAATTCAGCAAAGGGATTTTTAATTTGTAAATGTGTATCACTAATTTTGATTTTCAGTCAGTAATCTCAGCCTGAGAGTAGGCATCCACATCCTGCAGACACGGAAATTCTTGCATCTTCTTGTTCTGTTTTACAGGAAACAGTTCAATCCTGTACATTAAGCAGATTTTGTAAGAAATTGGTAAGTATTGAAAGGAAACCTATTGTAAGCAATAATCTGAAACCAGAACTTTGCTTTTTAACAACACTACAGGAGGTCCACAAGCATATTTCAAATGATATTTTAATAACTGATGCTTAAATACTTTTAAAGCAGCACTGTAATTAGATGTGTCTCTTTGAAACTTTCAGTTAAATAATTGCACACTAATGTAAAGAAAAACAGCTTTTCACTAAACAATTTTGCTTTCATCAGCTGAGATTAATACACTTAATAAGCAGTTGTTATTAAACTAAACGTTCAATAATGAGTCATTACAGCTATGTCAAATTCTTAGGGCCAAGAGCCAGCAGCTTGTACTCCTGGAAGTGGGCAAAGCTTCC
The DNA here is from genome assembly GCA_013400515.1 of Erpornis zantholeuca. NCBI lineage: Eukaryota > Metazoa > Chordata > Aves > Passeriformes > Timaliidae > Erpornis > Erpornis zantholeuca. The sequence continues at coordinate 37,080 of VZTN01002618.1, read as the reverse complement.
ACTGCCTGGATGGCAGCTTTAACTGTATAGGAATTGTAGGGCCTGTCTCAAAACTAACTTGAAAAGCTAATAGGGAAAAATGACACTGTGCTGAAGCTGAATTTAGAAACACATTTCGGTTCTTCTGCCTTAAGTCACAAACTTGCATGACACCTGCAAATATTTCTTGCACCATTCATCATTTTACAACAGCTAGAAAGGAGGTGCCTACTTCTAACTTAATGATATTTCAGTGTAACATAACTACTCTAAAAGTCATCATAGGAACTAAGATATCTCTGGAGATCTTGCTCACTTTTTGTTTCTTGAATATGATCTAGTTTTTGAGTGAGAATAGCATTCAGGTCTAAAAAAAAGGATTTTAAAATCACTTTTGAATCAATAAAAGTTCTGTTAAAACCAACAAAATTATGAACTCAGCTTACTTAAAAGAGAGACTTTTGTAAAATTTGTCATCTTAGAAGCCACAGGATACATTTTAAAGGTATGTATTTTTCTTCATTTTGAAGAAGAAAAAATTAGCATCTTGCCTTTTTTGGTGTACTAAGTATCTTCAGAATTGATGGTTATCAGGTGAAATACCTGAATTTCTAACAGGAAGTTAAATGGTCTTGTGGATAAATATATTAATTCAAAATGCAAAGTTGTCCTGTGAACATTAGCAAATATTCATTCATGTTGTTGAAAATGCATTGGTTTGTAGTAATGAAAAACTTTAAAAATATGAGATGTTCAAACCAGCTGCAAACACTTCCACTGAAGTCTAACTGTGGCATTTTAAAAGACCTGAGAAAGTTATAATGATCAAACAAATACATAGCAGCACTTGGTGTGACATTCCAGCTGGCAAAGATCTGAACCAAAGGACTTCATTGGCCAGATGAGATATCTTCTTATTTAGTGGTTCAAGTTGCATTTTTTGTCCATTAAATTTGAGTGTTATCTCTGCAAAATATTTTTACTAGATCAATATTGGGTATAGAAATTTTAGGTTTTGTTCTCGTGTATCATGTCTGAGCCATCAAGACACCTTCTCCTTCGCTTCTTAGCAAGAATTAACTTTCCATCTTTAAAGCACAAATATTGTACTTTCTGCTGAAGTGACAAGAATATGCATTGACTTATTATCCTTGTGAGACATGAAGCTAATAATTTGAATTTGAAAACACTATTCTATTCCTTTTAAAGTTTAATACTTGTAGTTAAGAACAATTTAGTATAGCAATAGTCCTTGAAATGTTCAAATGCTGTTGAGACTTGATCCCTGAATTACCACTTTAAAAAAGGAATTACTCCTTTTTTTTCTTCAAATAATGTTGTTTGGGAGTTCAGGCTGCACAATCCACAAATGCCTCAGTGTGGATCCCAAGTGGAGTTTGTGCTTGTTATTTAAATGAGTTGGTTTTGAGCTTGTTAAGTAGAGTGGCATTTGAGCTCTCTCAGCCTAGAGCTCTACAAGGTGAATGACTTGCACAAGGACTCCGTGGCTCTCCTTTTCAATTTACCTTCAAACTCCCTCAAGCCTTAAAAAAAATCAGTTTCACTATAACAAGAGTTTAGCCTTTAACATGCAAATCTCACAAGCCCTTAGTCTTCAAAAGGCCAATTTAACAGGAACAAGAAGAAAACCCACAACACAAACTTGTTTTGTTAAGTCTGCAGGTGAACTGCATAGTTAGTGGAAATTCTTGATTCTCTCCAGGTCTGACATTGGAAGATGGAACCTGAAAGAAGGAAGGGTTAGAGGTTGTTTAGCATCAGTGGATATACTGATATACAAGTGGAGTTTTACTCAATACCACATAGGTTTAAAGCAGTTTCAATGAATGATTAATTAAAATCACAGAAATATAATTAACAGAGTACACCATTGATTCACCAAGGGCAGTAGTGGCAAAACATGCCACTGCCTTTCTTCTGAGAGAAGAACTGGTCTGTGGGCTTGGGGGAAATGACAGACCTAATTCCTCTAAGTCCTTCTAATGAAATTGATCCATCTCATGAGACTGTGTGGTTTAAGCTGAAGAACATCACAAGGACAGTAAGGAAGGTAAGATTCTGGCTAATGGGAAGCTAATGGTAAGTCATAAACAGTGGGAATAATGAGGTTGCAGAGGAGTTATCAGTGAAAAGGTTGACCTGGCATTAGATATCAGTCAATATTTTTGTCAATTATATGACAGAAAATGAGAACAAGCTATTGAAATTCATCGTGATGTGAAGCTGGAAATCTTCATTGGTATGGGAAGTAAACTTTGGGAGGATAAGGAATGCACATAGGAGATCCTGTACTATGAGAAGATTTTTCATCCATCCTAGAGATGGATGGATGGATTTAGCAAAATGATCCTCTTATTCAGGATTGCTCAGTTTGGTGTTGTATTTGCATTGCAACAAGGTTCCAGAATCATAAACACCTACAGGGGCTTTGGCTCTAGTATTTTGAAGCAGTAGCTTATTTAAAAAGACACTGATTGTGATGATCTCTGTGGATCTGCAAGCACATGACACCACTGTAAGAATCAGCACACCCTTGCTGGGAACCAGGTACACACAGCACTATCTGCACCAGCAGATCCTCCTTCAATAACAACAGAGAGACAGCCCTCTGCTCTCATTTTTAAGATTCAGGCCTAATTACATTCTTCTAGGAAATCTCAGTTGGAAATCTGAAACCTCTTGCATTTCTCTCATAGCTGCACCAACAGGCAAAACAATACAGGCTGTGCAATAATTAATTTATAAAAGTAGTCATAAATTGTAATTATACCATCACATGAGAAAATCATTACAGGCTGTGTGACTAACCTGATGGAGATCAACCATCCTGCTCTGTCACCTGCAGCTGTGAATACTGAATGTGATCCCTGCAAAGTCACAGAGACAAATGCCTGGAGAAATACTAGGCTGGAATTGCAAGCTCACCCTCAAGAATTATTCTGTTTTGGTTTGTTATCAGAGTCTGAGCTTAAGGCCAGAGTTCATTAAAGTATTATCAGACTGCTGCAAGAAAAGAACAGAAAAGCACAGCTACTTGAACTTTCCCACTTAAAACAATGCTTTGAATATTTTCTGCATTGTTCCTGACAAGTTTCAAGCTACAATATCAGTCATGTCTAATATGTTGAAAGGTTGGTATGGGAACTAATAAAAGCTCGCTATTGATCAGGCATGTGCCTTGTAATAAGAATCTGCAATAATTTGAGTAGCAATGATAGTTTCTAAGAGAATTGCCACATACATAATGTCAGTGATTTCTGGTATTTTCTGCTCCCTGTGGGAGGATGGATACATATTGCTGGAATTTCCTGCATAGTAATTCACAAGAAAAGCAGTTCATAGTCCCAAATCAATTCTTACCTGTCTTTTTAAAATTAAGACTACATGTGATTAAACTTCAGAGTAGATACAAGTGTACACTACTCCCACTCTAAAAAAATATTTCAAAAGGTCTTTAATAATATTTGTTCATGGTTTTATTATTTTCCCTTCATATTCCCCTTCATATTTATTCTTTCCTCTTTATGTTTAACATATGTGCTATTAAGTCAATGAAATTTAAGAGTAGCTTCTGAAAGAGAAATGTGTGCACCTTACTTTACTGAGCAGCTGGGTACAGATACACCAACTTACAGGTTAAAGTCTGCTCTCACAGTGGGATAAATCTGGAGTAAACTGCCTTAAATTGGTAATGTTAATACCTTTTTACACTGAGATAACAAAGCAGGGCTTGGATTTAACAATTTGTGATAGCAAATGAAATGGGGAAGGCAATGTGCACAAGTGCAGGTCAGCAGTTCACAAGTGACAGGTACTTGAAGTAAATGCAGCTCACAACTACCACTCCTTCCCAAAGAAACTTCCATCCTACACTGTATGTTCTGTTTCTCTCATAAGAGTCTTCTTTTGAAGAGATTTAGCTTTCCATGTGGCCCTGTAAGCCTGCAAATGACGAAGAAATAAAACAAAAAATAGATGAGTTGTGAACTTTACTGTTGGACTGACTCGGCTTGCTGATAAAAAGCCTGTATCTAAAATGAAATCATTATATTAAATTAATGATCCAGATACCATACAGCAGTAGAAAGGTATTTTAGTTACAGGTTTTTTGGCTGACTGAATACAATAGCTTATTTACTTGTAAATACTTAAATAGAAGCAAAAACATCCTAAGTGACTTATATAATGATCCTTCTTAAGAAATGATGAGATATTCACTTCTGAATCTATTCATGAAGAAAAATTAATATAAGTGTAACAAGAATGGGTACATTTACCAGACAGATGACAGAAGAAGGTTCTAATAAAATAAGCAATACTCATAATAATGTCAATTTTCTTATTAAGAAATATTCCTGAAATGAATTGTTTGATGTGTTTTTCCTATTAAGGATACTTTTGTGGCTGATGCATAGATAAAATACATTAATTTAACCTCCCATTGTGACATTGTTCCTACTGACATAGTAACCTTGATCCATTTATTCCCTCCTGTATTACATTCCCTTGTTTATTGTATGTTTGGCTCACCTACCTGTATGATATTTCCCATGCCATATGATATTTTGTAAAGCAGCAATCACGTTTTGACAGCTCTGGTAAAATTGGTATGTAGAATTATAAATTTATACATATTTTTATGTACATATTTTAAAAAGCCTTTAAATGAAAGGTTTAACTGAGAAATTCAGGCAGTTATTTACTAGACAATACTGTGACACTCAAATGACAGTTCCTTCAGCATCTCACAAATAAAGAACTGAAGAAATACATTAGAGTGCTTGATTTTTATTGTTTCGCACAATTTTTATTATTTTATTTGTTTTCAGTGCTTCTGCACAGTTGCAGTCTCCACCCTCCCCAAACCTTGGGAGTGAGGTGATGTGCACAACCTCCCACGATTTTCACTGAGTGCAGCATAATTGTATTTCAGCACAGCCCATGGTGAAGGAGCTCATGAACTGCTCCAGCGAGTCCAGAGAGACCTGGAAAAGCATTCTGAAAGCTGTGTTTCCCTGTCCACAGGGGTTACAAACCTAAACTTGGATTTGCTGTGGGGTGAGGGACCTTGCAATTGCCCCTGCAATAGGGCTTGGGTGCACTGGGGTGCCTGTGTTTAGATTAGGGGACACTTGGAAATTATTTTAGTTCCTGGACAAGCACCAGGAGATGGAGCTCCAGACTGCAGAGCACAGTTGCTTGGTGCCAGAACAATGAAACCTGTTATTTTTGCACTGTTAAATGCTTCTTTCTTTTCAACTCATCATTTACAGGATTTCTTTAGATCATCTCTCTACTTCTGGGAATTAAATGCTCCTTCTTTGAAGCACTGTGTTAACCCCAGGGAGCAATTGCTAATGTTTTCCTTCATGGATCTACAGCCTAAAGCTAAAAAAAACCCCACCTTATTAGGGAAAAATCAGAACATATATTGATTTTAAATAGGTTTTGGGAATTATTCTGGTAGTATACAGTATCTATAAATCTATCATCTTCTCAGTTTATGAGTATATGGAAATGCTCAAAGAGTAAAATTCCTTGGGAAACACTATCAGGTACATCCCTACTAACTCCCTTTAGAAATGGAGACTACAAAATCCTTTGTGTAAAAGCATAGTAGTTAGAAAGGGGAGAAGGAAACAACATGAAAGTTCTCCATGACACAGCATATGTATTTCTTCACTGGCATTTCAAAAATGCCACAATTTGGGGGTACTAATAATCTGAGGTCATATTTAATAACTTCTCTTAAGAAAATAAAGTCATTGCTTTGTTCAAAGCAGTGAACTTTAGAGCTGTCTGAGACATCAGCACCTGCTATGGAAGTCTAACCAGAAAATTGTTCTCATATGTGACCTGAGAACAACATTCCAATAAATCCCTTAAAAAGTGAACCCTTCATGAAACAAAATTAGTTCAGTTCTGGCTTAGCCTCCCACCTCATGAGAAGCCTGATACAGCAATTAACCTTGTTTATAAATTATACTTAAACTGGGAGTGTATGCACATGCTTTGATCTCTAGTCAGATTTTTGACACCCATCAGGGGGATTGTGTCCAACATCCCAGAGCTGCAGGTTCCTCAGAGCATGTTGCTATTATTTTCCCAGTAAAACAGTTACATGTTGAGAATAAAACTTTAAAAAGCTATAAAGAGGCTTAAGAACATAATTCATGCTGACTTTTACTTTTTGTGTATGTGTCAATATCTTTTCATTAAATCACAGTAATTTAAACTGATTTTTTTCCCCCTCTGTGCTATGTAAGATGATAATATAGAGTAAGAAACAGGTCTTGTTTTTATGCTATAGTGCTTCAAAACTGTGATATTAATTCTGGCAAAAATAGTCTCTGAAAGAGCTTTATGCTAGTTATAAATGTTTGACATAGAAAATATGTGAGAGACCAATTATGGGCTGATCAGAAATATCTCTTGACATTTTCAGAGTGCAATGTGAGAAGGGTTTGCATACTTAATTACGACTTTTTCAAATAGGGTTCTCCAACTCAATGGGAGTCACTGCACTTAGTGTTCTGAGGAAAGATAATATAAGATTTTTATGATGGGGGAGGGAAAAGAACATGTCTTCAGGCTGAAATGGTTATCAGTGTTTGGATCAATCACTCTTATGTAAGTTTTTCCATTGGTAGCAAGATATTAAGATATTTACAGCCAACATATATCACACTGAATGGATTGTAGGAAAGAAGAAGGAAAAATGAGAATATACTTAACATACTATACTATAGAGCTTTCATTAAGGGTCTAAATAAGATAGCTGTTAAATTACTTACCTCAGACTGTCTTGCCAAATATTAGAGAATGAAGTCCTACTGTAAGCTTAATATTTCTTTTTCACATTTGTTAAATTGGACTTGCCAGTATACAATCAAAATTTCATTTTCCTAAAACCACTCTTCCATGTTTATACTCAAAATACGTGGAAATACAAACCAAGAGCATACAAAATATTCTTTACCCAATTTGTGAAATTCATTGAATGAACTGGCTGTTTTGGCTCCTAGAATAATGAAAAAATTGTATTGTGAATGCCATGGGCTGCCCTCACATCTTTGTTACCACAGCACACCCTGATGGGATCATAGCAGTGCATCCTGAGTGAATGTGCAAATTGTACTTGAACTAACTGCCCAAGGCTGCAAGGAAGAGAGGAAAACTCATTTTAGATAGTTAATTCAGAGCCCTGCCTGTGGCCTGACACCAGCGTAGGTACCACTTCTGTGTGCTGGTATTCTTGTTCTGCTGCTGGCTCCTTGTGGTTGTAAGAACTCAGCTTCCTCTTCATACCAAAATATGAAATTGGGCTCAAGAAATGCCCCCAAAGTCAGAAAAATGTTAGCTTAGATGTTTGCAGATTCCCAAACTTTGTTCTGTTGAGGGTAAGTCGTGCAAGAAAGATTCCAGTTCAGGATATTAAGAGGTGGTCAAATAAATTAAACAGAGCTATATTTACACTACTTCAGATATGTTACACAGTCATGAAGGAAAAAAGCCTTTTCTGTTCTGTTGAATTGTAAATGCTCAATATGTGAGACAAATTTCTGTGTCACAATACAGTTAACAGTGCAAAATGATGAGAATTCCTGTTTCAGTATGATAACAGGATCACAGAAAGTGCTCATGTTGCTTCCAGAAAAGAGGGTGGGTATATACAGAATATGTCTGGTAGCAGCTTCTATAATTAACATTGAAAAGTAGTTAGCATTGTAATTCCCTGTTTTCAATCACATATAGCTTTATGAAACATCTCCCTTTTGTGCTGCAATTTTCATCCTGGATTTATGCCAATGTCAGCATTTTAAAGTATGAAGAAAGATTCTTCTGTGCTCCCAAGAGGAGAAGACTGAAAATACACACTCACAGGGGTGACTGCCCCGTGCAGTTCTGTGCCCCAAAGTTCTGTTGTTTGAATGCTGCAGTTTGCCAAGGCCTGGACCTTGCCAAGGCCCATGATTTTGTCCCAGGGGATAGTGCCAGTGATTTGTTCATATGGAAAAGGAATAGCATGAACTGAATGAGCTAATGCTCAGGGAATTGACACCCTTTTTTCCCCCCCACATTCTCCACAGGAAGGTTTGTTGGATAAAAAATTTAGAAAAATTGATATTCAAGCTCCCACCTTTCTCTTTAAACCAGCACTAAGAGCTGCCTCACACAGTGATAATCTGAGTTGCTTATGTTTTAGTAGCAGGATACACTGACACTTGAAAAGAAACCAGGCAAAGTTTTCATATCTGTGCAATGCTCACACACATACTTAATCATTGTCCCAATTTAGAGCAGAAAGAAAGAAAAGGTTTTTAGTGTGATCTCAGTTTTCATAAATCCCTCAAAGTGCAGAATTTTTGATGTGTCTGCAGTCATCCGTTAAGCATGCAGTTTTTAAAGGTCAAGTAGGACTCTTTAAATTTCTTGTAATTACAATCTTTATTCTGCAAAGATAGTAATGTTTGCTTACTCTTAAACTCTTCGTTAAATACAGCAAAATGAAAACATTCCCATGGTATGTAAAGATATAGTTTAATCCATGGCAAAAGGAGAAATGTTTTGCCTAGCAAGCTGATAGAACCCAGGGTACTCCTTTTATTAATTGATGCAAACATTAAATTATCTCACCTATACACATATCCATTTCCTTGTGGAAGTGCACACAGAGAATCTCTGATGTTTCCTCCTTCCATGTTCAGTCACATCTGTCACAAGTCACAAGTCACATTGCCTTTTAAACACTCAGCAAAAGCTAAGATGACAGATTCATGGACAGTTAAAGTGATCTGCTAAGATCTTTCTTCTGTTACCTCCAGCATCTCTACCACCCAGGGAGATCCAGGAAATGATCTAGCTGAGGAAGAAAATAAAAATGTCTATATGGGCTGCTCTCCCCAGTTTGGTCTGCTGCTTTTAGGCCCTTGGCTCTGCTGATCCATAACTTATTGCTCTGAGCCCAGCTTTTCTCCAATGAATTTCCTTTCCTTAGAAATGGAAGAGAGAAGTGATGTAACTCCAGAACCATTATCTTCTCCCCTGTGGATTGCTACACGAATGAGAAATTTGTAGAATGTACATGAAAATGTACCAACAAACCTGCAGTGTCTACAGATTCCCTGCTATGCCAGCAGCTGTACAAATAAAAGCACATATATAAAGGAGTCATAATCTTGGCTAACTATAAGATGCAACAAGCAGAAAAAGCATCTTAACTAGCAGTAATTTTAGCTTGGTTTTGGGCAGGGAACCTATGGATGTAGTGGCCACAATACAAGGGCAAATCCATCAGTACTTTGTGCTCAGGAATAGGAAAGCTAAATTTTGCTCACTCAAGGATGCTGAATATTTTAGGAGCTGGCTTCCATTTTCAAAAGCCTTAGGCAGTTCAGAGTCAAAAAGTGGCCAGATGCATAAATATGGGGTAATTTGGAAAAAGTGCTTTGGAAAGGCCCCCAATAGCTCAGGTGTTGGCCACAGTGGACATGGAAGAGTCAATCCCTCTTGCCCAGCTCTGAGCACCTCGCACAGAGCTGCTTCCTGCATCGCAGCTGACCAGACACCTTCACAAAACCTGCACAGGTAATTTCTAGAGCTTTTACCTGGCACTCTAGTCTTAAATAAAGAGATAAGAAGCAGACTGTGCTTTTAGCTCCCTTCCCCTCCCCCCCCCCTTTTTTCTATTTTTTTTTCTTAATTTTTACCTAGCTTTTAATACAATTTTCTGCTGACCAGGTCTGCTGCTTAAGCTGTATATTAAAGGTACCTGATTCTCTGTGCATCTGCCTGTACTTGTGCATCTCCTAGACTATCCTGGCAGTTTAAACACTTGGCTGAGTCTGGGCCTTGCCATGGCAAGCTTGATACAACAAAAATGCATTTTACAACAACAAAAAATGTCTCAAATGAATAGAATTTTCTTTAGATTTTGTCTCATTGCTATTGAATTATGGTTTCTGATAGTTTTCTTCTTCTTTGGCTCCACAGGTATGTCCTAATTAGGATTGGTACATTTAGCCCAACTGAATAATTCTTTGTCCTAATGAATGGTGTAAGTGGCCAAATCATCAGAGCAAAATAGTGGATCCAAAAGACCTCTTCTTTGATAACCTATTGCCATCCTGCAGGCAAAGAAAGACTTCTTTGGCAACATAGAAAACTCTTGAAGTCAGATCAACAGAGATTCTGAAAGTGATACTTCCTGTAAATTATAGAGCATATCCCTAATGATAGGAAATATGGATCTGTGGAATTAAATGACAGTGTGCAGGAAGATGACACGTCTGCTCTTTCAGACTGGCTTTAGCCAGAGGTTAAGCCAAAGGCTAAACTTGTCCCTGCTGAGCAAGAGGCCACGGGCATGAGGCTCCCAGCTGAAGTGTCTAATTACTGTGGTTAGATCAAGTTGAGCACTGGCCTTGGTGCTCAAGAGCTCTGCCAGCTCAGAGAGAGTGCTAGTGTTATCTCTTTTAAAACCCTTTTATGGTTATTGATCAGCATTTGTCCAAGAACCTTTCAGGGAGCACTCAAGAGGTTACATAAATGATTGGCAAAAAACCACAAAAAGGAACCTGGCAGTGGGTGAACATCAAGCATTCATTGGCCTAAAGTGGGATTTGAGTATTCCATTTGGATAACAGTTCATTACAGCACTGAAAGTAGTGGCCATTGGAGTAGGGGGCTTCTGAAATGACTGAGGGTCGAACCCATAAATCTGTTTTCACACATCTTCAACCCAATTTAAGGGTGTTAGCTAATGTGCACAAACTTGTAAACCTTTTTGTTGCTGGAGTCAATGTTTGTGTTATTGTTTGATGTACCACTAAGTAATTGCCTGATGGTTCTGCTTAAGTAGAAGATTCAACCTTTTTCTATTTTGTTTTTTGCTACTATCAGTAAATTATGCCCAGCTGAACTCTTAAAAGCTTCAAGCTTTTATTTTTCTCTAACTAATAAGCCATTTACTTCATTAGAATGATAGTAGGCTTACAGAAGTAGAGTTTTATGTAGTTTATAATGGCACTTTGAGATATCCTTTTTATATTCAGTAATTAATTATTATTCCTTCAATTATATGTTCAAGATAGAAGGTTAAATATCATCAGGTTGTCATCACCTTTATGTGTAACAGAATATATAAATTGGAGGGACCCTTATAATGGTGATATTTGCTTCCAAATACTGGATGAGTTGATCTCAAGATCCAACTCATGCTTCCAACACTGTGCTCTGGTACTCAGTGACATATTTCAGCCACCTCAGTGGAAGGGACCAGACTCTGATGTGAAAAAAATTGCAGCTTTGAGGCTTCCCAGGACCTCGTAGAGTTTTACCTTTCTGACTAGAAATTCCGTGACACTGAGTTAGAAATTTTGTGCCAAGTGTGGTGATGCCACCTGTCAAACAAAATTCCTCATTCTAATAATTCTAGGAAATCAGCCTCACTTGAAAGGGCTGTGAGTTTTCTCTTCTGCAGCTCCATGTTCTCTGGAGGCTATTTCTTGACAGCTTGAGTATGATGGCTTCCAGTTGTTCAAAAGTATGTCTCTTGCCATCATTGTACATGGCTAATTGCATTTTATAAAAATGGTTTGCAAGTGATTTGTGAGGGAGATATGCATTATAGCTTGCACTTCATGTTCATTTCCAAATTCATTTATCTCACGTAAGTGTTTTCTAAAAGTCAAGAAGTAAAAAATATAACTAGGAGTAGTTTTCAGAAGCCTATTACTGCAAGTTCTTCTACAGGGAAATGAACAAAATAAAGTTTAAATGCTTCTTCATTGCCAATAGTTCCCCTTGATCCAATTATAACTTCTTTACCTATCGTTACACAAGACTGATTTAAAGATAACTGTCCAGATTGATCTGAGAAGAAATGCATTAAACCATTTATGTTATTACAATATACACAAAATGCATTACAGTAATGAGACCAGCCTGACAGAAACTCACAAAATCAAAGACTTTCACAGGGGAGGTTGAAATGCCATTTTTAACACACCCAGCAGAGAGATTACAGCTTTCGTAGAAGATGAAATTACATGCTTTTTTGAGACTCTCTAATAAAGAATCACTCAGGCATATTGTAATGGTTTCAAAATTATATGGTATTTTAATCCTTTGCATTTGTCTTTGTGTTACGTAAGTTAGATTTCTATCCAACATTTCAACACCCTTAGTCAAATTATTATATTTTCATTACCTTTTCTTTTTCATAGGAGTAGCAGTATTTATTATTAGCTCTCTCAGTTCTAGAGACCCTTGTTCTCTCAGGAAATTAGTGGGATTTTTGTTTCAGCTTTGGTTTTTGATCAGCAGTAAAGTATCTTTAGATACATTATCGAAGAACTTAAAACTTAGTCAGCTGAAGGGGTGTTGGTAACAGCACAAAATCCTCAGATTCTTCTCTCAGAAGCAGTTTGTCCAGCTCTAAGTGCCATGGTAAATTTAGGAATTGCAGCATGAGTGCTATTCAGTACTCAGCACAAAGTCATACCTCTTGATGAACAAGAAGTTTTTGTCAAAGCAATGGTGAGGGATAAGATGGAGGTCTAATAAATACAATGGATGAATTGAGAGATATGAGTATTAAATATCAAGAAAAATCTGGGCATTTACATTTTCTCTAATGCATTTTTTATGCTCATAACCCTTTGCATTGTACTATATTCTCTGAACTAAGAACTGTGTGTCAGAGTAAATGTGAAGGATAAGGTGAAAGTATAATAAATAAAGTAGATGAGCTGAAAGATATGAGTATTAAGCATCAAGGACAAAGCAAAGCATTTTACACTAAAGCCTTTTTTATATTAATTCTATTTCACCACTTTCTTATTCCACCCATTGGTAAAGTATACAGCTGGTCAATTGTCAATGAAGGTCTGAAAGTTTAGAAAAAACACAAACCAAGTACAAACTATTTTTATAAATGAATGGATAAGCTAAAAATTTACTTTGAGAGGAGACTGCTTATAGGTTTATCAGAAGTAACTTTTCTGGTGTAGATGCAGGTGGGCCTCAGCTCTGATCTGGTGTCTGATCTGATCTGCACAGCAGGCCTAGGCTGGAGTTTAAGGGGTGCTAACCCCTTCCCGTTTGCCCTGTTATCAAATAGCAGTCTCAATAAAAGTTTGAATTTTTAAGATCACTATGCATCTTCCAGAAAGCACAAATAATCAGTTCTTTCCCAATCCTTGCAGGCCAGGACAAAGGAGGGTTTGGTTGGGTCCTTTGACCATTACAGCCTGCTGTCTGTGAGAGCTGGCCTGGGCCTTTTGCCATGGCCACGGACAGGCAAACACACCAGGCAGTGACTGACTGGAGATGGGCAACCATCACCCCCAGGGAGGACTGCATGTTCTGGCAGTGCTCAGGTACATCCAGGGGCTCTTCCTAGGAGAAACAGCCTTATGGACATTAGGGGCTGCATCTGTGTTTCCATGTTACAGAGACTTCAAATGCCCTTCTGCTGGCCTGTAAAAGTAGCCCATTCTTTGGCTTGTGTTCTAGATGAGACAGGATCCAGACAGAGAACCTCGAGTTCAGGATTTTATGCTCTCCTCTGAGAGTGGATGCAACTGCCTGGCAAAATTTGCCCCTGAAAACTTGAGCTTTGTCTTGTGCATGTTTACCAAATGCAGTGTGAATGGAGAAACACTTATGAAAACATCATGCTCAGCATGAATTCACGTGTGGTTCAGAATGATGCATCTGAATTTTAAAAAGCTTAATGCTCATTAACTGCAGGGTTTGTTGTGTCTCCCCAAACCAAGACACGTTGCTGCTAAAAACTGCTTAGTTCTTGAGGACTGGTTCAGCATAAGAGTAGCATGGAGTACGAAGGGCTATAGTTTAAAATAACTGCTGACGAAGAAACTTCTGTGGAAGCTTGCCAGGCTTATAAAAGGAAAAGATACCATAGCAGAATATAAAAACAGATAAATAATAAATTGCAACTTCGTCTGGAGCTGTGGAGTGTGCTAGTATTTACGGTTTTGAAAGGTTTTATGGAGAAAATATTTTATTTTTTATGTTGTGAAATATATAGCAACATAAAAATGTAATGGCTGGCTTAACCTATAAAGAGTTTTTTAATCAGTAAGTTCCTGACAGAAGGTGGAATTTGTATCTCAGTACAGAATTTTTTTTTTTTTGCTTTTAATTTTCGAAGTTCAGGATGCCTTGAAGTTGCCTGACGTTATAGGATAAATTTTCAAAGCTCCATGCAGGAGAGATGCCAACATGAAAAACATCAAGCAAATGCTGAGTTATGTTGGTGCATCTCCTGTGTTGTGTTTTGATAATTTGTCCCATATATCTGCATAAAGATAGGGTTTGTAAGCACAGTGAAATTATAGATTGAGCCAGTTATTTTCCTTCTTCCACGTTATATGGAAATTAATAAAGTAATTAAATGTTACATTTACTGTTCATTGAATTACTTGGTTGTTTGGTAATTATTAGTGTGATTACAAAGTGACATAAACAACCGTGTGGCTCAAATGTGCAATTATGTACAATATATGCTGAGCTGGCACACACAGAACATATTCCCCTGATTTTGCAGGCAATTAATAAGTGCTCAGGCAAAGCAGCTTGTGCTAAGAGCTGTAAATACTGCAACAGAGTCCATTTCTTGTTCAGCTTGTGCTTGTGTTTGCACTGAAGCACAGTGCCAGTGAAGTCAAACAGAGGCAATTTCACTTGTTCATTGCTGAATGTAATTTAAGTGGATGATAAGGGCAGTTCTGCTCACTAGCAGCTTGCTTGTCTTGCTGCTTTGTCTCTCCTGCTGGGGCACCTGTGTGTAATGTCACACTGTTCTGAGAAAGTGGCAATATTGAATCACCAGAGATTTTTTATGTGATTCTGGCCTTCATTTCTCTAGTAATGTTGCAATGACTTTTGCAATTACAATTGCAAAAACAATTCTGAAAAAGTGAAATTTTCTATGTTTGCACATGGCAATATTCATGTTAGTCTTTCCTATTTTCTGGTCTATTTGCTGTAAAATAAGACTACATGACTGACACTACTGTCTGCTCTCTGGTTGTAAGAGAGACAGCGTTCTTCCACTTCCTGAAATAATTTTTGAAAAGACAGCAGTTGTTCATCAAAAATGAATGAATTCATGACTCACAAGGTTGAGCCACAGCTACCCCATAAACCACAGCCGTGTAGTTTTATTTTGTAAGAGAGGTCAGGCACAACTAAACATTTTTATACCTTACATCTGGTGGGTTGCCCCTTTGCTAGGAACAAATAAACACCACTACATCTTCTTTAATCTATCTGACTGTGAGTATTGAGGCTATCTCAACTCTGCTCCACTTTTTTAGCTGCACTGGCCTTAAGCTTGCTTTTGCTAGCTGGGATGCATATTAAACTTAAATAGCTACTGTAGGTAGCAAGGGTAACATAGGACACATTTCTTCTGTAGTCACTCAAATTATGCAGAAGAGAATGAGCCACCCTGATACCTCATTCTTTCCTCTCCTTTTCCTTTTTCTTCCTACATCCATTCTGCACTGTGCTGAAATTTTATGCTTTCCATTGCAGTCAAGTGCTTGCCAGTTTAAGGCTGTGTATATGCCATTCATATGTCTTGACACACTAGTTATCCTCACTAGGCTGGTAGGGAGATAAAGAATAGCAGCATAATACTAGGACATACTGTACATGTATGTTACAGACATTCTCGTCCTAAAAACTCTGGAACCTCTGGGATCATGTGACCTTGAAGCAAAATCTTCCACCAGTGCAAAAGCACAGTAAGTTTGCTTCACCCTAGCTGTGTTTTCTGCATTGGCTCAGTAATGTCTATAAATCTTGCACATTTTGCTGATAATGCAGGTCCAGGTGTGGCTTTTGGTGTCACTAGTTACCGCTGTTCCTTCAGTCCCTTTGGCAATTTGAGTCATTTCCTGAAGAACTTGTGAAGACTGATTTATGAGGGCATTTGGCTTCTGCAGAGCAGCAAAGCAGAAGGAAGCAAGGGAGGCTTGGTTCTGTGCCCCACACAGCTCTGAATGTGAAAGAGCCAATGCAATTCCAGTCTGTGGATTGCCAGTATTGCTGTGCTCTGCTGTGCTGCACACACACTGTCATCTTCAGGCCTGTGCTCTGCTGCACAAACCTCTTGGCCACAGGCTAAACACAGACAACTCTGCAAGCAGAGGAGTCTGTGGCAGGTCCTGCTCCATTCCACCACTGCCTCACCTCCATGGCCTTGCCTTTATCTGGGAGCACAGCAAGGAGTTGTCATGTGAGCACCCTTGCTGTTTGACAGTGGAAGGGATGAAGAGAGTGGTTTTCGTGGAGGAAAGTCACACAAGAAGTCGAATGACAAAGGGTCGAATCTCTTTCATGGACATGGTGTGCTGCACACACAGCAGAGGCCCCTTGGGTGTTAAACAGCTCCTACTGTCTAGAGGGACACAAGATTTTCTATGCTAATCTCTTCTTGTAATGCCAGCTCTAATAAATAGCTGGCATAATAAATTCAATTGTCCTCCACAAAGGCTGAGAGGCTTTCTTACTGCAATCTTAACAGACCAGCACCTCCTGGTGCAAAACACCCAGACACTGGGGAATCAAGAGCAAGAAAATGGGGCTCAAATGAGATAACTGGAATTCTTATATAGTCTTGTTTGAACTACTAATCTGCACTGCAACTTGGCACAAAAAGCCCCAGGTGAAGGCATTCCCTGTGTATTATCATTAGCTGCAAGTGAACAAGTACAATGGACAGAGCCTGGTTTTATTGAGTCCTGATTCATTAAGAGGTAAAGAGGCAGGTGGGCTACAGCAAGGAAGTAGGATAAACCATGCAGGGTACAGCACTCAAATTTAATGCCAGGAAGCAGCTTCTAAGATGAAAAGACAACATTCATCCTGACATTTCTCATGCTTTCAGATTTATTTTTTTTTTTATGTAGTGTCAACCTATGCTATTGGAGGCAGAAAATGGATGGTCTGAGTGGAAAAGCTGTAAAAGAAAGGGCTTCTGCTATGGCCCTGATCTGCCCTGCTGGGTGCACACAATGGGGCATTGTATTAAACCCTCACAAAGTGCTATTGCCCTCCTAGGTCCATGGCTTTTTTTGCAGACTTGTAAAATGGTATGCACAGAAATAGTTTTTGAACAATACAATCAAGCTATGTAAAATAGTTTGCAGTCAAACAATTAGGCCAGGGCTCTGGACCAGATTTAAAGAATCAGATTTGTCTCTGAATGGTAAGGGGGACAGAGAAGAAACTTGTAAAGAAAAGAAGTACTGTTAAGGTAATACTAACACAGTTTCTGGGTTGATTTTCTAATTGCCATGTTCTTGTTGTGAAATGCTTAGAAAAGCAGAAAAAAAAATTCAGTGTTTGCTCTTCTTTCACCCCTTGCCTTATTTTGTCAGCACTATGGTGTGACAGACAGAGACAGGGATGAAAAACCTGACTTAGCTGTTTCTCAAACACAGCAACCACATCCAATGCTTGAGAGCTTGAACTCCAATTCTGATATATGTATCAGGACATGGAGACATCATACTGGTTGTGCTCATGGGCAGACTCTTTCAGCTTTTCAGTGATATTTGTGTGAATGCTTTCCTTAGCTCTCTTCTGCAGACCCCAACAAAGTAGTCCCTCCCACTCTTAGAAGTGAGTGAGATACAGAAGATCAATTTTGTAGACCTTTTCCTGCCATCCATTGTAAGCTTTCCTTTCAAGAGGTCTCTATGGCTTTTTCCATTATGGAGTTATTCTTTTCCTCATTTTACTGCAGTAAATTTTGTGCCTGCTCAGTGGGCTGGTGGAAAAGCAGGGCTCAACACATGCTTTAGACACAGATCTCATCTCTTTCTGGACATCTTTTTGAAAAAAATGTGGTAAACACATATGGAAACGTCAGAGGATACAATTGTCCCTGGTGTGGTGATGTCACTTTATGCTGTTGTTTTTCAGTAGACAAACCAATATGGTGTCACCTTTCGAGGGTTCTTTGATATACCAAACACCATCTTCCATTAATTTCTGTGAGAACAAAATGCACTCAGTGTAATGTAGGTTTGGCACTGGAGTCAAGGGGAATGATTTTTCTGACCTCAGCTTGCCCTGGACGGGGTCCATGGTGTCCAGCAGTGAATTTACAGTGCCACCTAAACCCTTCAGAGTATGCATGAGTCATCTCTGTGGTACTGAGGCAATCTCAGTAAATAAGAAGAGACAGCTTCCTTCTCAACAGGTGAACCAAATCCCCAAAGTAAATTTTTTTTCCCCCAAGGAAGCAAAAGGTTAATTTGAACTGCTCATGGTCTTCCATGAATCAAATGAAGTAATCCCATGCCTGAGGTTTAAAAGCATCCGTAAATTAGAAGGGTGTACTGTGCAGATCAAAAAGAGGGTTATCAAAGATTAATAAAAGAGAGAGAGAGGCGAGAGAGGGAGAGAGACTCTGCTAGAAACCCTCTCATAACTCCAACTAACCTGGAGAGTACAGTTCACCTACTTGAGGTCCAGTTAGCACACACTACTGTAAGGCTCAGGGCAACAATATAAAAACATCAGAAGGAAGACATAAGATAATTTGAAAATGTGGAAAATAAAGTCTAAAAAATCCAAAATGAGGAATGAATTGAATATACAAGAATATGTGAAGGAAAAATGAAAAAAATCTAAGAAAAAAACTTCTCAGCTATTTTATCCCATATGAAGCCTGGTTATTTTTTAATACCAACTCTATCTGAAAAGCAAACTATAAAATGAAAATAAGTGGAAAACTATTTTTTTCTGGAAAGTAATTCATTAGATGGAATGAAGAACTGATTTCTTATGAAAAAAAAGCTAGTCATGCAAAGAGAAAAGCCTTGTATCACAGAAGGAGTAGTGAAGACTGTGAAACCAACACATTTTGTGTTCTCTAATGGCGACAAAAATTTCTCCAGGACAAATTAAATTGCCAGGAGTATTGCAGGGGGCTGTTTATGTGTCCTAATTTTTAGCTAAAGTCTTCTATACCCCCTATACTTAGCATTAAACAATGTGAATTAGATCATGCCACACCATGCAGAGATGGGATTTAGG
The DNA here is from genome assembly GCA_013400515.1 of Erpornis zantholeuca. Lineage (NCBI taxonomy): Eukaryota > Metazoa > Chordata > Aves > Passeriformes > Timaliidae > Erpornis > Erpornis zantholeuca. Next base: position 17,997 of record VZTN01002618.1, on the reverse strand, counting down.
AGTTACTGTGCAAGGCAAACAATGCATTGTGTCCTTTTGCAATGGAGATGTCACAACAGCCCCCAGACCAACAAGGCTTTCTTCTTGCAAGTTCTTCCACATGCCTTACTTGGTCCACCTGGGAAGAATCCCTGTTGTTTTACATAAGATGGAATCTTTCACCCACAATAAAAAACCAGACCAAAGCCCCAATTATGCTATTGAAACATTGCATTTCAATTACTTTGCATGCTTGCCTCTGGTAAAAATTTTATTGAAGTGAGCAATATCCAGGAGCTTATATTTTGCACGGCAATCTGTGTTGCCAAGCAGCAGTTGGAAGAGCAGAAGATGGAGCAGAAAACCAAAAGACAATGCAGAAGGAATTTAGAAACACTGTTGAGGAATGAAAGAAATCTCATACCTAATTTGTTTTTTCATAGATAATTGTTTACGATTGAAAAGCATGGGAAGAAAACATTAACATTTGATTTGGAACAAGCAGATTAAAACTTCCATTTCATGGTGGCTGTAAAAGTGCTGACCTGCCAAGACTGCAGCTGCATCAGGGTCCTGGCAGATCAAGGGAGTGACCTGGCACAGCTCTCAGCTGCCATTCATGACACCCTGCCAAGGTGGAGTGGCTCTTTGCTAAACAGGAAATCTCTGCATTTCACATCACCACAAACAGCAGCAGAGCAGTTTCATAGGAGAGGGAATAGATGGCATGAGGAACAAAACACACTGCAAAGACCTGCATATTTCATGAGGTCCCATTTTCAGTGCAAGTCCCAGGATATAATGCTGTGATGTATCATCTTTCTGAGAGCTGGGCTGTAATATGAGAGAGCACATGATCTTGGATTGTGTTATCACACAAATAGCAAATTCTTTTGAAGGGTTTTATCTTTGCAAGTAAAGGCCTTGCCCCTGTGAAGAGTATTGTGTGTAAGCCCTCACCACTGGTACCCAGCAGCTGCAGGAGCTTGTGCTTGTTAGTACCTGCAACACTGAAAGACCCTGGCCCATTTCCCCCTTTTAATCCATCTTAGCTGAGCTCTACTGGTGTGTCTGCTCTGCTGAGGTCAGAGCCTCTCTGCCCATCTCCTAATTCCCTTATATCCCCTTAATTTCTCTAGAAAAGTAGATGGTCAGTATTTTAAATGCTGTGCTGAATCTGTGTCTGCATAGCCTGCCCTAAAAGCTGTGTGTGTGTATAGGGCAGGCCAGTCTATAACCTGGCTCTGCGTGTCTATCAGTGGGGAGATTAACCCCTAATGCTGACATTTTTGGCCAAGGTTGAAAAGGATGCATTCAAGTCAGCACATCTCCAGCCTAGTACTTTTGCTTTATTTTCAGTTTATCCTGTAACTTATCACAGATTTAAATGATGCCATCATCCTTACCATCCATCACTGGAAATTCTTTCAGTGACCAAGAAAAGGATGGCTTCTCCCTCCTTTAAACCACTTAGTAAAGACCTGATCCATTGCCTGTGCAAGTGCAAATGAAGTGCCCTCTTGCCTAAGTGAGGATTGGACTGGAGCCTGAAAGGAGACCTGTTCTCATCTTAGACTGTTTAGTCACCTTTCTTTGTTTGTTGTTTGTTGAACTTGCCTGCAAACTGCTGGAAAACCTGGACTCTATATTTCAACAGCCATAATTGTGCAGACTGAAGTAATGTAAGTAAGTCATCAGCTAACAACATCAGTGAATATGTTCAGATTATTTCCCTCTAATGTGATGCTAATTTACTGCTGAAGCATCATATTTTATTTTTTTATTTTTATTTCAATAATTAAAAATAGTAATTTGAATAAGAGACCCAGTGGTTCAGTTGGAAAACTGTACTAGGTGCTGGAAAAAAAAAAGTATAAAATGCAGCACCATGGAGATAACAGGTAATTAACTTTTAAAAATGCACTTGAATCTGCTGTACAGTTACAGAAGTTGTCCAAAATATGGTGAATAACAAATCAAAACAATTGTTCCTCACTATTACTATCAATTCAATTAAAATCTAAAACAACTTCTCATCATGGCTATTCTGAAAGCTTTGAAAACTGCTGTATTTCAGCATTTCCATTCATGGTCTTCAGCTTCTAGAAATTCATTTCAGAAAGCAACCAAAAAACTGAAACATAAACCACTATCAACTTTGTATTCCGAGAGAAAGACATTTCAAAGTTTTATATCTACATTAATCACCAGCTGTCAGTTAAATAGCTAAATAGGCCAACTCTAAATACACCAAGATTTCACTGCTGATATTTTGAATCTGCATTTAAATCACCCTTCACTCCCATTCTATAAGCCAAAAAATATTACTCTTATTTTCTGCAGCAAAGTCATGTTCCTAGTTTCCTCCGAGCCTGCACCGAGGTTATGTCCAGCATGGTATTAGAGGTCATGCTGTTACAGCCAGATGTCAGCACATGAAACAATTCCTGCTGTATTTTGGATATGATATAATAGCAAGATTCCACCTCCTGGAAAATATCTATTAGTACAGCAATGGCTCTGTTTATTTGTAGCTTGGGTTTTTCACTGTTCCTAAGCTTTTACTGATTTTTTTTTCCCCTTCAATGTTGTGTTTTGATTGCATAAATTCATGCAGGCCTCAGTCTGCATCTGGAGAGGTATTTGTTATATCTACTGCATGTGATCACCAGTCTAGTTATAAAACCTCAGTCACCCAGCCAGGGAGCAGAAATATAAAGCCAGGACTCTCAAAATGGGTACGGGCTGGATTATGCATTAAAAGATCTTTGTACTCCTGCAGAAGACACTTAAACCATAACCACTAGAGCTACAAGGGGGTTGCCCTCCTAAACAGACCCATCAGTCCTCCCCACTCCCCTTGATACCTTAAATGGCTACCTAGAAACAGAGACCAGACAGGAATAAAGGAAAAATGTGGTATTTATTTGAAAGGCCTTCAGAGGTACACTCTAGGCTCCAGAGGCTCCTGCCTCAGTGCATCCCAAAATGGACAATGACAGTTCACGAGTTCTTCACACTTTGATATCAGCATCAATTCATCAACCAGAACCCAGCCAAGGATGGAATTTCCCCAAGCTTGCCCCCCTCTCCCCAAGATGAAGGTTTGCAGTTCTTGGTCTGGGTGTCCTTGGAGAGCAAGTTAGAGGTTTTGTTATGTCTGCCTTAGCATAGAGAACAGCACTTAACAAGCTACAGGAAACTTCAGGGTTACACTAGCAGTACAGGATTTGAAAAATATAAAAGTTAAAACCTAAGGCATCACCCTCACATCCAATTTTGCTAGCTGGCTTGTCCAACAGTTGCTGCTCATACAGCTTTTGTCCTGAAGAAAGGTGTAGAACTAGAAAGGCACCTGCCAGTGCATGTGTTCCATGGCAAAGGTGAAGCCAAAGTCTGGCAGTGACATGCAAGGCGTGGAAGGCTGGGGTAACATCCTAGAGGAAATGTGAATGTCATGAGAGAGGAAATGACAGTGGCCTGCAATAGGATTATGCCCTTTTAGAAAATGTGGCTTTTATGGTCACATATTTATACAAGGTGTATTTGATGCCAGGCTGCTTCTTAAAGATCTCACTTTACATAAATTTGGTGTACATGCCATCAAAATTTTGGTTCTCAGTTGCTGTTCAGGTGTCTAAGTTGGGCTTAAGGTGCTGTTTGAAAGTTACATATATGGACCCTTGAGATTTTTACTGCACAAATCAAGGTAGTTTGCAAACCAAATTCTCATCTTTGAAAGTGTTAGTGGGGCCTTTTGTAGGCAATGTGCTTATTTTTGTTGCAGTTGTGAGAACAATGAAAGAGAAGTTGAACAGGTGTGGTACAGCAGAGAGAAAAGCCTTGATTTGACATCCTTAAATAGTTTCAATCAACAGGAACATTCGGCATCTTGCAGAAAAATCTAATGTTTCCTAGTGCAAGTATTGATGAACAACAGCTCACAAATTTGGAGCGGCACATCCCCTGTCTGATTGTAATTGCCCCCAACTACCTTTGCAAAGTGAAGAGCATGGCTTGTGTGTTTGCACACCTGCTAAAGAAACCCAGGCTCTGACAGTGGTCTGATTATCAACTGCACAGCTGAAGCTCTACTTTAGCTACAGAGGTTCTAAATAACTCATCATTGCACAGGCTGGAGCAGGAGTGACTGAGCATTGCTGGGCAGGACACGACTCACCTGTCTTCACAGACTGCCCTAATCCATATTTACCACTGTTGGGATAATGGTAAAGATGTGCACATGATAATTTTCCAATACGGAATAATTAAAAGTTATTAAAATAATCAAATAAGTGAAAAGCCTTACAATGAGGCAGACATTGTTTTCAGCAGCATCATTACATCTGGGGTATCTCTCTGTCTCTAGTTAACATATATTATATGTTTTTGTGTAGATTCCCAATTTAATGTATTGTTTCAGTGAGTTAACTAAGCACAAAGAGTTGTGCTCTTCTTCTATCCATCTTATGAAGAGTTAAAGCCTCTTTATTTTATGATCAGCTGGAATAGATTTGAGTAGGTTCTTTCCTGTCCTTAATGACTTTTTATTCTGACAGTTAAAACTTCTAGTTAGGAATTTGCTTTGGGCTAAACATCAGAATCATTAGGGTTGGAAAAGACCTCCAAGATCATCCTGTCCAACCTTTGACCAAGCATCAGCTTGTCAACTAAACCACAGTGCCAAGTGCCACATCGAGTTGTTCCTTGAACACTTCCAGGGAGGGTGACTCCACCACTGCCCTGTGCAGCCCATTCTAATCCCAACCACCCTTTCAGCAAAGAAATTCTTCCTGATACCCAAACTGAACCTCCTCTAGCAGAGCTTGAGGCTATTTCCTCTTGTCCTGTTGAGAGAGGAGACTGAGACCCACCTCTGCGGTGGTTGTAGAGAGTGATAAGGACAATATGGACAAAATCACGATAGTCTGAAATCAGCTGGAAAAAACACAAACAAACAACCCCATAACACCTACTTACATGATGAAGTAGTTCAATCCTCAAAATGCTTTGTTGCTTTGTGTCATCCGTATTGGAATTTCTCTCTCATTTTTAGCCTTCTTCTGCATATTCTAAGGTAGAGTAAAATATGGTGGTTTTTAAAAGGTTAAAATGATGGTTGTTGAAAAATTTTCTTTGTAAATTCAAACTTCCTACCATTCAAAAATGGTAGGAGGTTTATATCTGTCCCCAGCAAAGACACTAGAAAGCAGTTCACAGTGGGTGAATATTTTGAATAAGATTATGTGGAAACGGGTTATTTTACCTACATAACCATTTTGTAGCCTGATTCAAAGGTTGTTTGTGTAACCTGAAAAGCTTGCCATGGTTGAGCATATACTATATGTTGGATAACTTTTATGAATTTTGTTTGCTCTGAAAAAGAAAACAAGAGTAAATAAACACTCATTCTACTTTAATAAACCTATCAATAAATCTATTCAATTTAAAAGTACTACAACAATGTTGAAAGTTCAAAGCCAATCTTCTAAAAATTGACTTATCCCAAGGTATTGTGCAGCTGGAATGCTGGGTCTTACCTCACTTCCATAAATCTGGAGTTATCCTTTTGTTATCATTTGCTCTTTCCACAGAAATAATTTGTTACAAATTAAGTTCTAACAAATTGCCTGGCTATCTTTGCTGTACAATCAGTTCTTCCAAACTACATGCACAAATCTTTGGAAAGGTTTACAGAGATTGATATGGTGCATTGGATGTGCATCAATAAGCCAAGATTGCTACATGTGATTGTTTTATAACAATTATCAGAGATAATTTAAAGACAGCTTTTCTTTCTTTTGGAAAATGTGGGCTGGAAAAAGAAGCAGCAGACTTTTGAACAGACCTTGTGATTATGACTAAATTATCTTTTCAGAGATATTTACATTTCAGCCTGCATCTGTTTCTCTTAGGATAAACTAGTCTTTCCATGCTCTATGTTATTTTCTTTTTTTTTTTTCCTCTGGTCCCCCATTTATATTTGTATTCCTCTTTTAGGGCAGGGGATAACCTCAAGCAGAGGGGTCACACAGACTTTCTGGGACCCATCCTGTGTTTACCCTCTGATGTCCTGGGGACTTTCAAGTGACATTGCTCTTTTTCAGCTCCTAGTCATGCCCTGACAGAAATATTTAGTGTCCACATTTATATTCTTTCCTCCAGGATGCTCACTCACAAGACTGTCATATCCACCTCAAACAAAAATATATGCCCTGAGGAGCAGGATAATCTGAGAGAGCAAGACCAGGGATTGAATGGGTGAGCTATTCCCATGCTGACTCTGGCCACAGGATGTCAAACTTGCTTTAGCATTTGCAGGGAGCAATTTGCATAGCACCAGGCTTCACTGTAAAGGCTTCTTTTTTCTGTTTATATCAGCTTGCCTGCTTTAAAAGAAATGATTTTGTGGCTGTCCTTTTTTTTATGGATCCTGCTAGGTGTATGTTGTCTCTGTGATCCTCCAAGCTGTTACAGGTTACCCAGACCCTATGTAGCTGCCCAGGACATTTCCAAGAGGATACCTGCAGCACTGGCCCAGGCACTGGTGGCCCCTCAGTTCTGGAAATCAAATCTGCACTCCTAACCTGGTTGTCCAAACCCAGAGGCAGATTAAAGGCTTTATACATATAGTTCTGCCTGAGCTTCACAGGGAAAAGGGTCCACTGAGTTCTGTGAGGGCAGGATTAGGCCGAGCATTTGCAGGTTCTGAAAACAAAAGTGATGCCTGTAGGGCTGTCTAGGAGATCCCCACATTCTGAGTGACATTGGTTTCCTGCTGTGAACACAGGCAAAACCTGCATCTTCTCACTAAGGCAGAGAGCATCATATTTATTTTATGCCTGGAGAGCAAGCCACCCTGCTGGTTCCTTAAGATGCACATTAGATTTATGTCTTCCTCTAGGAATTAATGAAACTTCAGGAATTATGATGAATGATATGGAATGATTTATGAATGTCCATCACAGTTAGTCATTCTGCTTGTTGAGGAGGTTTCCTGGTTTTATGAATGCTGCTTTTGCAGGTTCATTGCCTCTTATATATGAACAATAAATGTTCTGTTTCATGGTGGAAAATGGCTTGATAAAAAAAAAAAAGGCAATGTCATAAGGAACATTTATAAACAGCTTCAGTGCAAAGCTGTGATCTGATAACAGCCATTCAGAAAAAAACAGGGAACTGTCACACTGGAAAGAGTCCTTCAGAGAAGAGCAGTGATATATAATAAAAACCAGTGCTCATATTGTGGATTGGGAACTTGCTGCTTGACCCTACTTGCTATAAAGTTTGATCCCTCAGTCTCTGATCTTTCACACTTGAAGCCAGTGGGAGTTTTTTGATCCTACTGCTAAGCAAATCACAGGACTTTAGTGGAACTAATCTTTGGCTCTGTATGTCAAATTAAGCACATATGTGAAGGAGTAACAACAGAGAGCAAGAGCCCACCTGAATTAAAACATTCAATAGTGAATCGTGGAGTGGAACAGCCTTTTTGGCACTTTCTTTCTAGGGGAGATGGATGGCTTTTGTAAGCTCAATATCTTTTTTCATCCCAAGGCAGGCACTCAGTGCTTGTGGTTGTGTTTGCAGTATTGTATGGGCCAGACAGATCCAGCCCTCCTCACTTTCACACAATGAATTTTCCCCTAATTTAATGGGTCTGGGATTTTGATCCTTTTCTGAGAAATAGTCCCTGAAAAAAACTACCTAAGTATATTCTGATTGATCAGATTTGGACTGTAGACTATATCACAAAAAAAAAAAAAAAAAGAGAAAGAAAAAGTTAAACAGTTAGACTGTTTGAAACAGTTAAGCTGCAATGAAAACACCTCCCATGCTTCTTTCCTTTCTTTCAGCATAATATGGGATTGTGGTTTGGGTAGCATACCTAAAATATTGTATTGATTAGCCTTGCAAAGGAAAAAGAATTCCTGAGATACTGTTCTCATCCTTATAAGAGAGTTTTTGCTATTGTTTATTAATTCTTTGAAATATGAAGTTGCATAAAGGCAAGTTTATTAAGTAGTCCTGTGTTTTGGATTTTCCCTCAGTCCAATGTTCTCAGGGAGATGAAACACAGAATTAGGATCTGAAGACTTTGGCAAGATTTACCATTCAAAATAGCCAACCTTGAAACACTGTCCCTGGGAGGGCAGGGCACAGCATGAAGATGACCAATGCCTTCCCACTTTGGTGTCACTTTTTATAAAGTTCATGACACTTCTGGTACTTAAGTGGCCAAATCACATACAGCCTGTACACCTGCCTGATCTGGTTCTGCAAAATGCTGTTCTTTGTAACCTGTTTATGAAAGTGACTATTGCTACCTAAGGGAAGTTAATAAATACCTAGCCACTGCTACTGTGTCCTAGTTCCTTTAACTCAGTGATCCTTGAAATACGTTTCTCTGAATTTTATGTTGCTTAATGAGAATTATTTTAATAGCTAGGTCCCACTTCCTAGCATGAAGGTTTCTCAGTCCTAGGATGCATTAGAGTAAGTAGTAGTGGATATTCATAAAAGCTTACTTTGATTAAAACACGGTATGAAATTGAGATATACTCTGAGTAGGATCAAACTGGATAAAACCCTCCAATAACTCTCTTTTTCTGTCAGCAGCACCACAGCTCTGTATTCACTGTTTTTGCTCCAGACTCTAGATTGTGTATAGGGCACTGAGTCAATGAGGCTTAGAAAGGATTTTTTAGATGAAAAACTCATCTTTAATTTCAGTTATAGTGCCTGTTGATCCCCAGAACAAATATTAACTCCTCAAGAGATGCCATAGCTTTATGAGCAGGAAAGCTCTTCTAAATTACATTATATACTCACGTAGTCCTTAATAAGGTAGCAGGAAAAGTTAGGTGTGAAGAGCAGCAGAAATCTAGACTCTGGTGTTCAGAGTAGAGCTATATACTTTTAATTCTGTTGAATTAAAAGCGTTGATGTTGATGACTATGTCATATGCCTTGAGTTGGAGGTCTGAGTTGTGAGTTTCAAAACTGTAGGGAGACATCTGTGCCTTCACAGCCTGGAAGAACCTAAATGTGATTGTGATCTATTTTGGAGCTTAGGAATCCCTACAAGACAGGGACCTCTTTTAGAAGTCTCATAGCTCAATCCAGACAGGGTACAATTTGGTGTATAATGACAAAAGCAAATAAAATTGGATGTATATTACGTAGGAACATTTCTATTAGTATAGCTCACAAAGCGTATTTTCCTATATGTGTTAGAATCCTTAGTTTTCTTACTATCAAGTTTACCATAACATTCCTGTCAATATTACTAAATTCTGTTGGACTTCAGCTGCAACTCCCTTAAAAAAGTCTTTTCATTTATGCTGTGCAGGGCTGTGCCAAATTCATCTGAGCAAGTTTGTAATGTCTGTATTTTTGGTACTTTCTTTATTTTCTTCCTGCTTTCTAGGTCTTTAAATTAAGATATATTTCCCTTACTGCCATTGAACAACAGTGTGAATTATTGTCAGTTGTATTTTGAAAACTATTGAAGAACATGAGGGGAAGCCTGATTTCTGTCTCAAGAGAATTAGTTTTGGATATATAGCAACTGCAGGATGTATTGTAACAATGTACAACTGGCCAACTAAAGCCCTTCTCTTTCCACCTCTTCTGTCTTGCAATTTGTGATCTTTGTGATCACAAGGTCACTGCAGCTGAAATTCTGACTTTGTTCAGAGAGTTAATGACACAGATGAATTTGTTATGGTCTCATTCACTCTCACATACAAGCAGGAGATCCTATTATTGTTATTTCTTTCCATATTTGAGATACATGTGTTCCATGCTGTCAGATGCAGACTTTATTGAGCAAAGTGCAATCAAAGCTACCATAAAAGAAAAGCACAGGGCAAGCCAACCTGCTCAGTAGTAGCAGCAAATTAAAGATGTGGTTACAGTGCCCTTTTCTGAGTAGATGCCACTTGGTGAGATTGCTTATGAAAAATATTTACTAAGCTACTTCTAACCATTGAAGTAATGTTGAATTATTGAATTATTTTTCTAAATATGACTTAGATTAAGGCCTAAGGTTTGACAGTCCATAAGAAGTTTTAATCTACATTTATATAAGGTATATAGCAAAAAGTAACAAACATGGGCTTGGTGTGTATGTTATCATTTCACTGATACCAGAGCCCTCTGCTGATTTGCTGTGGTCCTGAAGTACAAATGCAGGTATATGGCTAAAAGTAAGGTGTGCCTGCTGTACCTGTGGACAGGCCATGGTGCACATAGGCTGTGAGCACCCTGGGAGCACCCTGTGAGCACACCTGCACTGGCCTGCCTGGGGCAGTCTGGAGTGACCAAGGGGGACCCAGCTGAGGCTATAATTTCCTTTCATTCATACTTAGTGGCTTTAAACTGGGAAAAGCCCCAGATTGAGGCTTTCTCACTAAAACTCTTTCTCAACATCTTCTGTCAGATTTCAGGAAAAAACAATCCCAAACCCCCTTAAGGTTAGGTTCTATTTCATTACATGCACCAAGTTGCTTAAAATTACATCTTTGTTTTCCTGGCATTTAGTAAAAGCAGGCCCACAGAGTGTGCTTTGCTTGGGACCCTGCCTTCCCAAGACAACTCTTTGCGATTTTTGAGAATTTACAGGTGAATGTAAGCTGTTATACTCTAACACCAAGGCTTGTTCTTTTATTTTCCAAATCCTTAATTTCTTAGTGATATACCCCAAAATCTGCAAGCCCATGAAGTTCATATCAGTGGTCTAAACTGCATGTACTCAGGGAGAAAGAAGAAAAAGTAGCATGCAGGTGACCTGCAGGCTACACAAATTTTCTGTCAAGGGACAGTGAGATTAGGCTGATTTAGTCAGGAAGGATTCTTTATGACTGCTAATAGGTGTGGTTTTGGATTCATAATTGTCCATGAGTTAAAAAGGGCCATTTCTAGCTCCCATTTGTGCAAAATGCAGCTATTCATTATGATAAGAGGAGCGAATTTTATTTGGACCTCTGCTGGAAATGACGGCAACACCATACTCTCCCTATGTTTTTCATATTACCCAGTGTGCTTATTCAAAAAGCCAAATAAGGCTGTTTCTGAAGAGGCAGGAAGATGGGTGAGCCCTGCCCTGAAGTGTTTGTAATCGGAATATCTAACTGAAAAAACATGAAAGAAAAAGTACAATATCCATATTTGCCCATCCCCTATTTGCAGTCTCTTTTAAAACAGCTTGAGCTCTAACCATGGCAGAAAAACTTGCAGGACTGTCAAATGACCTCAGGGAATTTATGTTTGTTTCCATGACTGCAGTTTAACTGCATCTAAGTGCAGACTAAAGGGATGTCTCTGTGTCCCTGAGCTCTCCTTTGTGCTGGCATTAACAGTTGAAGGATTGTACAGGGAGCCACCTCACAGAGCCAATGTTGTAAACGATCTGGTAATTTTTTGTCAGGTCACTTTTTCAACCAGACCACTTCCCTGACCCAGCTTCCTCTGCAATCACAGTGTCTGTTCTACACATTGGGAAGGACTTGTCAGGTTGGAGCTTCCTTCCTAGTAGCCATCCACACTTAAATGAGACTAATCTGATAGTGACTACTCAGATGGAACTCTCACATTTTACATATAGGCAGTGTTCAACCCAGAGTAAATATTAACGGGGAGTTCATGGAGATGTTTTTGGCAGGAGCAGAGGGAGGAGTGTTCCTTGTCTGGTTTTGTAGACCAGTGAAGGTCAAAGAAGTCCATACATCCTAGAATGGCTATCTAATGTCACTGGGGTCTCTGGGAGTCTGGTGTCAAGGCACTGTGTGATATTAAAGACCCACTGTACTAAAGAGGGCCAATGAAATGAGTGTGGAAAAAACCCCAAATGAATTCCAATGAAGTCTGTAGCTGTTGCAACTATAGGAGTTCAGACATGTAATGCTGATGTTCCTGAGAGCCTCAGAAACCTTATTGTGATGGTGTTCAGGGTCAAAGGTGGCCAATACTTTTAAGTTCCTGCTTTTTGAAGTCAGACTTGTCATGCTTGCGGTCCTGATTTATGATTTTTGAACATTTAGGTTGGCAGCAGAGAGAAAAGACAATCTCTAACCTGATTTAAGGAAAAAAAAGGCTTGTCTTTGGCCTCTGTAATTTGTATTCCTGTGTAGTGGTGTGCTCTGAACTGTTAATGTTTAGCTGCATTTAGTTTCTCATTTGTATGGAATGTTGAATTGAAGATACTATTTAAAACTTGTTATGTTCCGTTACGCCCCCCCCGGGCTGCTCCCACAGTAAAGTGCTCTCCCCAAACTCCTTCCCTCCACCCTCCCACCTCCACCAGATAAGGAGGTAACCCCGCCTGTGTTCCAGAGAGATCCCTGTCAGTCACCCAAACCCTTCCCCTCGGGCTTGTCAATCCCCAGAGACCCAGACACTCCCCCTGGGAATTCCCCTAAAACCTCGACGCCCCTGTCTTAAGTGTCAGTTACCTTGGTTGTCACCCCGTTGGTCCTGAAAAATGTGATCCCTCCCTGCTCTCCGCCCTCGAGCTAGCCCAATTTGTCCCTATATTGTTCCCTCCTTCTTTAAAAAGGAGTTTGGGAGGAACACTTTATTATGGGAGCAGCCGGGGGAGGTGGGGCGTAACGGGACATACCAAGTTTTAAACAGGATCTTCAATTTAACATTCCATACAAATGAGAAACTAAATACAACTAAACATTAACAGTTCAGAGCACACCACTACACAGGAATACAAATTACAGAGGCCAAAGACAAGCCTTTTTTTCCTTAAATCAGGTTAGAGATTGTCTTTTGGCGCGCTTTTGTTCTGCTCCCCTGGAGACAATAAACGCTTGGGACACAGCAGCAAAAGGGTCCGTTCTCGTCTTTTGCTTCCACCTGTGATAAACGACGTTCACTTCTGGTAAATTTCAAAAGGTTTATTAAGGGGTTTAATAAAAGGGACAATAGGAGACAGAAATAAAGCAAAGAGAATTAATACAGCCAAGTGCTTGGCATGATGCCAGAGGCACACTTGGCTACCAAACCTCTTCTGTTAAATGCCTGAGTCTCATATATATTCATAACCCTCCATGCATCATGCAAACATTCCTTATTTTGGTTTCAAGTCCCCCCAATTCCAATCTCTGCATATCTGTTTAAAAGTTGATAATCCAGTTCTGCTGGCTGATGTTTTCGGTTGTCCTGTTTTTTCACATTCTGGTCAATATCTTCTTTCTTTCAGAAGTCTTAGGTATGTGGGGTTATTTGATCAGGTGCCTCAGGAATGTCAGGACCTCCTTGCTCCTTTGTTAGTTACATGAGAGAAAGCATTCTGAATACCACGATAGAATCCTAAGGAGTCACACTACTAAAAAGTTACATCCATACAACTATATTTTTTAACATTATACATATGACATTCAATTTTTAATATTTGCGAAAAGCCAATAATACAATACATACTTATAACACACCCATCGGCGCAACAGGTTTACTCCACAGACTCTAAGGACAGCTGAGTTTAGTGCCTGAGAGGAGGCACTGAGAAATTTCCCCGAAGTGGGAAGTCTTCGGAGAACTTCTGACGATCCGAGGTTTATCGGCGCAGAGCAGTATCCCCCGCTGCCGGGCTATCCCAGAGGACTGAAAACTGCGCTGCGTCATTCCTGCCTGAATACAAATGCAGACCCTGAGCTACCTTCGCAAGTCTCTCCCTCGGCTCAGCTGTGTCAGTAACTTTGTGTTCCCAACCTCTGCACCAGGAGTTTTTCCTGGCTGGGATCTGGGCCTGCCTCCCAGACCAACCAGCTTGCTGAAGGGGATAGGGTCCTCATCAGTCATCATCCCATGGCTGACACCACCCTCACAGACAGATGGAGATCTGAGTCTAGTCTCTAGTCCAAGCTTCAGGATATTTTCCTTCCTTCAGGATCATGATGATGAGCAGAGTGATATATTTTTCCCCTGTATTTTTTTCCCCAAATGCTGTTACAGAATTTTTATCTTTTATCGTTAAATAGGCAACCATTCATCAAGAAAATCTGGTGCTTCTCAAAATACCATAAAGTAAAAGGCAAAATAATCATAGGATAGGAAGATAGATGTAACTGTTTGTTTAGTTTATCTTATGTCCAAAGTGACTAACTGATTTTAAGTGATGTTTTATAGAAATAGTTGATATCCAAAGCTAAAACCTCATGTAACAAATCTCAGCACAGATGGTATTGTGGTTGCAATCAAAAAAATGGCATAAATGAGTAGAGAAGGTTTCAAATCCAATATAATAAGTCTTGAAAGATGATTGAAAAAACAACACTTTATATGTTCAGAAATTCGGAAGTCGGCATCTGACAGAAATAACACAAAACCTGGCCTTAAATGTTTTGATTAGCCAAACTGAGCTAAAGATACAAGGCAGGTGTGGAAGTGAACCTTATATAAGTGAGGACAGTTAGGCTCTTTGCTGAGTAATAAAATAAGCCCCTTAGTCTGTACCTTCCTACTCTCTGTGTTATAGAAAGATCTTTTGAGGAATAATATTGAGATGGTGACAATGTTGATTTTCTGGGTAAAAGGAAATACCAGATTTTAGCCCATGGAACAAACCAGTTTTATGTGGTGCAACCTGGACACTTCCAGTTCAGCAGTTCTGAATTAGTATTCCAGGAATAAAGAGCCTCTCCAAGTTCATAAGCACCAAAATGCAAAACTAGATAACACAATAACAAAGCATAAATTTGTGAGTGCAAATATGCCATGTATGGAAGAGGATGTGACAAGGAAGAGTGGCACAGAATTAGAAATGAAGGCTATAATGGTTAAATAGGCACAACAGAAAAATCTGCCAGGATGGAATACAATTCTGCCAGCTCCTCTGCGGAGAGGCTGGAGAGGATGGGTCTACATGGAGTGTCTTGGGCTAAGAGACCTGAAAGCTGAATGTTTCCATGGCTTGAGGAGAAGACTTAGCACATAGTGGGATGTTCAGTGTGATGCCTTAAAGTGGCTACTTAAAAACAGAGACCAGACAGGAACAAAGGAGTAAAGGTGGTATTTATTTGAAAGGCCTTCAGGTGCACACTTCGGGGTCTAGAGGTCTTGCTTCAGTGGATTTCAAAATGGTCCCGGTTACGAGTGCTTCACACTTTTATAACAATATCAATTCACTAACCAGAATCCAGCAAATGATGTGACTCCCCCCAAGCTTGCTCCTCTCTTCCCAAGATGATGGTTTACAATTCTTGTTTCGGGATGTCCTTGGAGGGCAAGTTAGAGGATTTGTTATGTCTATCTTCACACAGAGAACAGCACAAGAAAACACCATCACAGCACTTAACAAGCTACAGTTACACAAGCAGTACAGAATCTGAAAAATGTAAGTTAAAACCTGAGGCATCAGTGGATGTGATTAAGAGAAAAGACAGCCCACCCAGCTCCAGTAGTCCCTGGGCTGTGCATGACTGGCAGCTGAGGGACTGGGAGGGGAAGTGTCAGACCTTGTACCATGGTCTTCATTTTCTCCCCTGGCCAACTGCCTTCAGCTGCTGCTGGAGATCGGCTGCTGGCTTGGACAGATCCTTGGTCTGACCCAGTCCACATTTTCTCCTGTTCAGTGACAGGAGATGAACGCTGTGAAAGTCCTTAACAGCAACAATATGTTTAGCGAAAACTTTGGTGTCCTTCTGGGACGTGGGCAAGGTTGATGTTTCACAGAACTGGGCAGATATGTGCAAACTCTCAGGAAACCAACTGAGTATATAATAAATTTAATAAAGAAATTTACCTTCCTTTAATGAATAGGAGCATTTTCAGTGTTGGTTTTTGTAGGCATACATATGTAGGAAAGGATTAGGTTTGGATTGAAAGAAATCAATTCAAACTTCATTGACTCAAGCCTCAATAACAATATTCTATCATCATATATTCACGTTTTATGAATATACTGACTCCCCATTAATGCTATTTCTTTTACCTATTCCACTGCTGCTCAGGGACATATTATTTTCTACAAGACTTTGACAGGCACAGACAAGCATATGCAATGGGAAATCCTTTATCTCTTATTATCTGTAGGTTTTGTTAGCTCTTCTAAAATAAAAGTTAGGACAGTCTGAGAGTCACATTCATTCATATTTTATATGGGTTCTGCAATGAAACAACAATTAAAATAGTGTCTGCAATGCTAAGGTTACTGATGTCAAGAAGACAGTATTTTTTTCAGTTTCAGGATCATTTACAACTTCAGTGATAATGGAACTGACATCTAAAGTAATTATTCTCCAAATAAATAATTAAACTGAGTAAAGCAGGACAATTTTAACTATTTATAGGAGGTGTCCTAAAAGACTCTAATGGCAATTTCCTTCTTTTTTTTTTTTTTCTTCCACAAAATGGGTTTATAGAAGTTCTGCAAGTCATTACACAGGACAATGAAAGACAGCAATGTCCTCTGCTTTCAACTAGAATCCTTGAAGTGGCAATCAGTGCTTTTTACTGCAGTTCAGACAGTATCAATATTTTATGAAAATTATTAAGGAAGTTGGCAATGTCCAAGCCTTTTCTAGTTACTTCTGCTACTTACACAGATAGAAAATTATCACTGCCTTGGTGGAAGGCTATAGATCACTAAGAGTTAAAAGATTTTAGCTAGTACCTTATATTAGCCTCCCTTTGTATCTAGTCCAATAAAAGGAAATTGTTTGACTGATTTATACATCTACAAATTTCTGAGTCTGAAGATCCATGCTTGACAGTAAACAGAGCTGTGACAAGAATTTGGTTCAATGGTATTTAGTATTGCTGTCTGCACCTGAGGCAGTTACTCTTCGATCACTCAATTGCCATTGCATATTTAGATGTCACTGCTGGTAGATGCCAGGATATATCTAAGCATGTATAAACACCTATTTTACGTGAGAATAGCCTGTGTTCTAGACTCATTTACTAGACCTCCACTGAATATAAATTAAGTCTAGTATGAGGACCTTAGTTGTTGAAATGTATAATGGGAATGCATAAAATATGGTGAGCTGATTCACTGAAGTAAAACAAGGATAAGCTTCTAAGATGGCCAAGATTTTTCTGTAAGAACAGCCATGTGGATTTCAGCTTTTGTGTGTAGAAGAGATGCAGAGACATTTTAGGATAAGTGCAATATAAAATGCATCACTGTGTTCAAGGTTCATGTAGTAAATTACTCATTCAGAATGTTGCAAGGTGTGTTATTTGCATTCCTATCTTACTAAATCAAAATTCCAGTTTCAGTCCCTGGGAAAAGGAACTTTTCTTTGTTGTAGACAGTGTAATGATACCCTGGGCAGTGTTAAGACAACAGATAAGAATAAAGATTCTATCGACAGGATCTTTGACTTTGGCTGTCTTTTAGTACCACAGGGAACTTTCTCTGCAGCCCACTAGTCTTTGATTTTTTCATTTATTTTTTTTTTTAGGTAAATAACTTCTCATTAAATATAATTAATACCAAGAAGAATGAGAGAACTTAATTAAACCAATGTCCTTTTGTTTAAAAAGAAATACTTTGCCAACAGTTTTTTTGGAAGTACAACATCTCAGGTTTCAAATTAAATCTGATATCTAACCTACCATTTGGGACACTAAATATACAAATTTCTCTAGAGAGAAACTGTCTGTTCAGTTAAAGTGCTGCAGCATCAGCAGTGACCTACCAGGAGAAGGAAAACTTGGATCTTAGCCTTGCCGCCAACCTGCTTTACATAGCATTTGAAAAACATAAAGTTATTGATCCTGGGAAATGGTTCCAATCTGCTGTTAAAAATTATAAGGGGTGGCAGTGTGGCTCAGAGACTTGCTTGCCTTACATACAGAGCTCATGTTATCTCAGAATCACGGAATCACAGAATTAGCAGATTGGAAGAGACCTTCAAGACTTCTGAGTCCCACCCATGCCCCAACACCACCTCAACTAAACCATGGCACCGACTTCCACATCCAATCTTTTTTTAAACACATCCAGGGATGGTGACTCCACCACCTCTCCATGCAAGCCATTCCAGAACTTTATCACTCT